>VDFB02056351.1:43334597-43489359 GCA_007258455.2 Sequoia sempervirens
CACCCTTAAGTAATCCTACTTAATTGAGCCTTCAAAAATATCTTATCATGCATGAGGGGTAAATCCAATAAAGCATCTTGGGCACCCAAGTCTGCTCCAAGTGATTTATATTTAACTAAAACATTTACTCAACATCATTCATGCAAGAATGGTCATCCCCTGTTAATTGGAGGTAGTCCCTGTTATCTATCATACAACTCAAGTTATTAGCCATGCATTCCAAGTTAACTGAAGCTAACTACATGCAACTCAAAATAACCAAAATGCATGCAACATGCACTTGCATGCAATTGAAGATAACTGAACCATAACTTAACTGAACTGAACTAAACTAAACTAAACTAAACTAAACTGATTCTGAACTGAACTGAACTGAACTGAACTGAACTGAACTGAACTGAACTGAACTGAACTGAAGTGAACTGAACTTCAAACATGCAAACATCAAATCCTAACTCCTAGGATCTTTACATGCATTCAGAAGTGTTAACTGTTACTCTGTATAGTTAATTGAACACAAGGTGAGTGTCACCTTACCATGTGGGTGTCCCATGTGTCCCTATTATTTAGGAACTCACTATGGACGCCCTCACATGCTTCTTACATTTATAATTAATTACAAATGTCAATAATCATGATTATTTCATCAAATATTAATCTCATCTTAATCTTAGTGTTGTTGAACACATTCCAAGAATCTAGGAGATACATGAAATAATTAATGTTTAGGATTTGCAATTGAATGGCAACCTATTTCCAACATTCTCCCACTTGACTTTATACATTGCAATTGTTCTAAACAAGGAATAATAAATTTAAATCAAGTATAGGACTCAAGGCCAATGGCTTCCCTGCAACCAAGAGAACTTATCTGTAGGATCTGGTTTCGTAAGATAATCTGCAACATTAATCAAAGTGTCAAATTTCTCAATTAATACCTTCCCACTCTCAGCCATTTCTCACACAAAGTGATACTGAACATCAACATGCTTAGTACGAGCATGATACATAGGATTTTTGGCTAAACAAATAGAACTTTGACTATCACATTCAAGTCTAACTTGCTTGCAATTAAAATCAATCCTTTCCCAAGTCTATGTAACCAAACTACCTCTTTAGAGGCATGTGTAGCAGCCACGTACTCTACTTCTATGGTGGAAAAGGCAACTGTGGGCTGCCTCTTACTCATCCAACTAACCACAGCTCCAAACAAAGTGTATTACACATAACCACTTGTCGACCTCCGACTATCTAGATCTCCTGCCCAATCTGAATCAAAAAACCCCTGTATGTCCAATGATCTATTCATAATATCAATATTATTTGAACCATGATAAACTAAATAGTAATCTGAAGTTCCTCGTAAATATCTAAATACCCTCTTAACATATGTCCAATGTTCTTTACCAAGGTTAGACATAAACCTACTAAGAACTCCCACTGCTTGTGCTATATCTGGTCTACAGACCATTTCATACATTAAACTACCAATTGCACTAGCATACGGAATTTCAGACATTTCCTCAAAATCAAAATCAGATTTAGGACTCATATCTAAACTTAACTTCGTGCCAACTGGTAAAGGAATATTAACCGGTTTACTGTCCTGCATGTTAAATCTTTTCAAAATAGTATCAACATAATTACTCTGACTTAAGCAAAGCTTTATGTTACCTCTATCTCTACTGATCTCCATACCGAGGATATATTTTGCAGCCCCTAGATCTTTCATCTCAAATGTGCTCAAGAGTTGTGCTTTCAATTCTCTAATCATTACCTTGCTGTTACCAATAAACAACATGTCATCAACATACAAGATAATAATTAAAAGTTGATCATCAATAATTTTTATATAAACACAATGATCTTCCTCACTCCTAACAAAACCAATTTTTCATGCAAAAGCATCAAACTTTTGGTACCACATTCTGGGTGACTGTTTCAATCCATATAAAGATCTCTTTAACCTACAAACCAATTATTCTTTTCCTTTTACAACAAAACCTTCAGGTTGCTTCATATAAATCTCTTCATCAAGATTCCCATGCAAAAAAGCAGTTTTCACATCCATTTGCTCAATTTCAAAATCATAAGCAGCATCAATAGATAAAAAGAATCTAATAGAAGTTAATTTAGCAACAGGAGAGAAGATTTCATTAAAGTCAACTCCCTCTCTCTGGGAGTAGCCCTTGGCTACTAATCTAGCCTTGTACCTTTCAAGATTACCATCTGCACCAATCTTCTTTTTAAAGATCCATTTACAACCAATGGCCTTTCTATCTTTGGGAAAACTCTCAAGATCCCACGTGTCACAAGTATCCAAAGATTCCATTTCCTCATGCATAGCTTGTGACCAAAGCTTGTTCTCATCTAAGGACAAAGCTTCCCTGTAAGAATTGGGTTCATCATTAGTACTCATTAAAGCAAAAATGCAATGGAAGTTAGGTAGGCTATACCTATCAATGAGATTCCATTGTCTTGTGGATCTCCTTAAAGGATTTTCTTCTAGTTCCTCAATATGCCCATCTTGAGCCTCTATTTCAGAAGAACTCTTTGAACTCTCTTCTTGTGATTCATCCACTTGTTCTTCAACATGTGCATCTTGTTGCTTCTCAGTATTTGTCTCAAAATGCACTGTTCGAGAAGTATCCTTTTCCTTTGGTTGTTCTTCTCCTGAATAAGCTCTAAATTCCCTGAAAATAACATCTCTAGATAAAGAAACTTTTCTTGTTAGTGGATTCCAAAGCTTGTAACCTTTTACATTTTCACCATAACCTATGAATATGCATTTATGTGCTTTAGGATCCAATTTAGATTGCTTTTCTTGAGGCACGTGAACAAAAGCCTCACAACCAAAGATCCTTAAATGTGCAACACTAGGTTTCTTACCTAACCACATCTCATAAGGAGTTTTATCTTCAATAGATGAACTAAGGGATCTATTTATTAAATAACAAGAAGTACATACCGCTTCAGCCCATAAAGACCGTTCAAGCTTAGCACTACTTAACATACTCCTAGCTTTTTCCATTAAGGTTGGTTCATCCTTTCTGCTACTCCATTTTGTTGAGGTGTATATGGAGTAGTTTTTTGTCTCACTATTCCTGCATGCTTACAATAATCATCAAATTCCTTAGAACAATACTCACCACCATTATTTGATCTCAACACTTTTATCTTATGATCTGATTGTTTCTCAACCAAAGCCTTAAATTCCTTAAACTTATTAAACACATCAGATTTGTTATGCATAAAATATATCCAAGTGTATCTTGAGACATCATCAATAAATGTGACATAGTATCTATATTTTCCAATAGAGTCAATATCCACAGGACCCATTACATCTGAGTGAATAATCTCTAATAATCTTTTAGCTCTATTTGTACCACTAGGAAATTTAGATCTTGATTGCTTTCCAAACGAATAGTGCTCACAAAAGTCATTTTTGCCAATATTATAATTAGGAATACCATCAACCAAATTTTTATTAAGAATGGTCCTAAGACCTTTTTCACCTATATGGCCCAATCTATGGTGCCATAGCATACATGTATTTTCAGCTTCAGTTACATTTGATAAAATATTTACATTGGAGGTATTCAACTTAAACAAAGTCCCAATCTGAGATCCTTTAGCAACCACCATATTCCCTTTTACCAATCTGCAACCACCTTTGTCAAATGTCACATGCATTCCAGAATCATTAAACTTAGAGACAAAAAGTAGATTCCTTGCAATTCCTGGAATATGTAAAACATCATTAAGTGTATTAACACTACCATCACTGAAACACAATTTTACCTCTCCTTTGCCAACAACTTTTGTTGTGTTGTTGTCACCAAAGAAGGCATCTCCTCCATCATATGCAGTATACTTAGAGAACCACTCCTTTCTAGGAGCCATATGATAGGAGCAACCTAAATCAAGAAGCCAAGAGTTATCAACAATAGTATTAGAAGAAATGACTAATGCATCATTACTGTCATTGAATTTTTCTGTAGAAGCATCAGTACTCTTCTTCTTGCTCTTACAATCCTTTTTAATATGTCCAGGTTTTCTGCAATTCCAACACTTTACCTTACTCTTACCAGGGGTTTTTGACCGTCCTTTAGACTTACCCTTTCCTTTCTTGTCTGCTTTAGATTCCTTCTCTTTAGGCCTACCTCTTACAAATAAGGCATCTTGGGAGCCAGTTTTAGATTTCCTCCTCATCTCCTCTGATAGGAGAGTAGGAATGATGTTTTCCATCTTTGGATCTGCACCATTACCACTAATTGCAACTATTAGATTTTCCCAAGAATCTGGTAAAGAGCAAAGCAATAAAATGCACTTATCCTCATCCTCAAGCTTTACATCTACGGATGCTAACTGACTGAGAATTAAATTGAAAGCATTTAAATGTTGTGCTATTGAATCACCATCTTTCATTTTCAATGAATATAATTTCCTTTTCAGATACAACTTATTTGTTAGACTCTTTGTTTGATAAATGTCTCCTATTCTTTTCCACAATTTATATGCATTGGTTTCCACTAAAACATTTAAAAGAACAACATCAGCAAGACACAATCTAATTGTTCCTCTTTCCTTTTTATCTAACTTGGCCCAATCTTCATCTGACATAGTTGTAGGTGTCTTTGTCTCATTATTAACCGCTAACCATTGATCTCTTTCTTCAAGAAGATCTTCCATTTTTAATTTCCACATTCATAGTTAGAACCATTGAACTTTTCAATATCTAATCTTGAATTCATTGTAACAAAAACTTAATTCCAAAATCAGAAAATTACTAAAATAATAAGAGCTCCCACTAAGCCAATAAATCCTTCAAACTTTAAGAGAATGGCGTCCCAATACTCTACCCAACCTCAACTCTGATACCAAATGTTGAAAAATGAGGTGTTTTCTTAGCGTAATACTCTGTAAAACTTTAATATTGCTGATCTAAGTAAGTCTTTTCTTTGTTACATATATTCTTTATGGGTGATTATCTTGATTAATCCATTTTATTGTTGTAGAATGTAGAGAGAAGTTGATAGAAGAACTAGACAGGATATTAGAAAGATCACACAAGATATACCATGGAGAAACCCTTTTGGGAAAAAACTCCACCAAGAATTATTCTATTATTCAATCTTGAATTACAATAGCTCCAATTCTTTCTTGAGAATGCTTCTTCTATCTTTACCAATCTTCTTCATACCGCAATAACAATTATGAAAACTCTATTCAACTTGAATGAGATATAGAGACAATATGCAACCTTGTAATCTCCAAATGGTGATAATTACAATGCACAAGCTCAAGCCCTTGAAAGGTGCATACATATTCCTTCAAGTTGAGTTATTCAATGAAGACTAAAGCTTACAACATGTGCTTCATGCATTTGGGTGTCCCAAACTGAAGCTATAACTTCTCCTTCACTTCGGTGATAATTCCAAAGCTCTTCCTCAAAGTTGGTGCCCTTAAGTAATCCTACTTAACTGAGCCTTCAGAAATATCTTATCATGCATGAGAGGTAAATCCAATAAAGCATCTTGGGCCCAAGTTGGCTTCAAGTGATTTATAGTTAACTGAAACATTTACTCAACACCATTCATGGGAATGGTCATCCCTGGCGGAGGTAGTCCCGTTATCTATCATACAACTCAAGTTATTAGCCATGCATTCCAAGTTAACTAAAGCTAACTACATGCAACTCAAAATAACCAACATGCATGCTGAAGATAATGAACCATAACTAAACTGAACTAAGCTAAACTAAACTAAACTAAGCCAAACTAAACTAAGCTAAAGTGAACTAGACTAAATTGATTAACTAAACTAAACTAAATTGATTAATGAATTGGTGAACTTCAAACATGCAAACATCAAATCCTAACTCCTAGGATCTTTACATGCATTCAAAAGTGTTAAGCATTTTACTGTATAGTTAACTGAACACAAGGTGAGTGTCACCTTACCATGTGGGTGTCTCGTGTGTCCCTATTATTTAGGAACTCACTATGGACGCCCTCACATGCTTCTTACATTTATAATTAATTACAAATGTCAATAATCATGATTATTTCATCAAATATTAATCTCATCTTAATCTTAGTGTTGTTGAACACATTCCAAGAATCTAGGAGATACATGAAATAATTAATGTTTAGGATTTGCAAGTGAATGGCAACCTATTTCCAATAGAAGGAAATTGCCTATGCATAGTTTATAATGGCCTAAATTCAAGTCGAGCTTGAGTAGTGTATGTGAATAGGAAGACTATCACTCGAAGTACTAAGTGAGAATACTTTGGCCAAAGTAGTGTAATTGCCTTTGGCTACATTGTCAGTTCACCATGTTCCTTTTTATGCATGCTAGTTCAAGATTGTAGTGTCTACAAGTCCTATTTATGTAGGGCACGCCACTAAGCTCAGAATGGTTGTCATTACGAGGTTACTCTACCAATCTCTTCATTGAAGGGTAGGACCATCTGTTAGATGATAGATGTGTGGGGGACCACATTTGAGACCGTGGTTGGAGGAAAAGCACTTGAGTGATGCTTCTCCTCCTCAGTTGGCGACCAAGATTTGAAAGGAGATTCCTAGACCATCTATATCTATTGCTTTGAAGCTCGACTGAGCTATGTATGTACTTTGTATACAACCGTTGGAAATATTGTAATATGTGGAATATTATTATATATTGGAAATAAAATAAAAATTTGGAATTTTTTATGTCATCTATGTTCATTTGTTCTCCTTTGAAAAAGAAAAAAATTATCGAAATGGTTATGAAACATAGTTATTTACTTGTAAGTGAAAACTTAGAAAATTTACTTGCTTGAACAATTGGCATGTTACAACCCTGTTTCTCTAGCTTTTTGTGTTCTTGTAGCTGAAGTCATTAGATATTTTCTAGCTAGCATAGTTATATAGTAGAGGGTTAAAAGTGCATCCATTCCTAACTCCAATATCCAACTTATTAATGAAAATTTCCTTGATAATTCCTTCCCCATTATCATAGAAGACCAAGAAAAATTTGAGCCATGCCTTGTAGCATTTGAACACTTTTTGGCTTGCTTTCGACTTTAGTATAATTTTAGTGGTAGAAAACTAAATGCTATTGCTTTGGTTTGAAATGGATTGACCATGGGGAATTTTTTAGATTTTTGGACATTCCCTTTTCTTTTCAATCCTCTTCTATATCACTTTTGCAAGTTGTTCTAACTTGCATTGAAAAAATCTACATTTTTAGATTCCTAAGCCCCTTTCTCTAGCTAGGAAATTTCAAAAAAAATTTAAAGTGCTTAGAGTCACTCATATGTATTACTTTTTCTGTTGGGATCCCTCAAAAGCCTCTAAACAAAAGCTAGAGAGATTGCTCAAGGAATTTATTTTTGCCTCCTCAAAGCAAGGTAAAGGGTTCCATTTAGTTGTTTGGGAGTTATGTTGCATCCCACATGACTTTGGTGATCTAGGTCTTATAAATACTCACAAGCAAGGGTTGGCCTCATAAAAAATGGATATTCAAGCCCTAGAAATCCAAGGAGCTTAGAAAACATTCCTCAAACATTGTATTGCTTCCAAGGTTCCTCATTGCAGGTAGTCCTTGCATGATCTAGACCTTCACTCCATTCTCATCATCAAGGAACTAGTGTAAATCAAAGCACTTTTTTTACCAAAATTATTTGGAAGGATTGGAAATCCATCAAACTATGACTTATTTGGAAAGAGAATGATTTTAGGACTTGAATTTCCTTCAACCAACAATCTTTATGGCAATCTTCCATAATTACTTGCTAGAGTCAAAATTTTACCAAATTTCCTTAGGTTTGTGCACTTAAGTTCTTCAAGTGTGGGATTTGCTTCATTTTAGACCTATTCTCTAAAGCCACTAAGGATTGGCTCTCTTGGTGAGAATTTAATGTCAAATATAAGCTTAGCATCTAAGATTTTGAGTCATTGCAAACCATTATGGAGTATGTGCTTCCTAAAATAGTGCATAAGATTGGGATTCGATGCATTGTGCCTGGTGGAAAGAATAGATGTGGTATTTAGACACTTTCTTCAAAAGTTGTAAACCTTTTCAAGGGTGTTATTAGCTTTCTCCTCACCTACTTATGGTTCAAAAACTTATTATCAAGTGGAAGTTGCAGTACATTACCACTCAATGGGACCACAAGTTTCAAACTATTTGGTCTACCATTTTGGAGTCCAAACTAGCTCATTTTGCTTAGTTTATCATGTACCAAGGTCTTCCTATTGGATCTTCCCTTATCCATCTAAGTGTTTAAACCTTCTTGTCCTTTCTATAAACGTTTGGAAACTCTAAACCACCTTTTCTAGTTTTTCCCTACACCCAAGTGGCTTGGAGTTGGATACATGATTTCTTCAAGCCTTTCCAACCAAAGCTCTTTCTTGACATATGATTCTTTTAGGCAACTAGCCTAAGATGCCTATGAAGTTTATCCAAATTCGTCATACTTTCAGAGTGGAAATTCTCTTCAACATATGGAAAGATAAAAACACCATTTTATTTTCAAATTCTATAATGATGATTATTTCTCTTTGTATGCTAAAGCCATGATATGTTATATTGTTATGTTATAAATCCAAATGTAGGCCAATAAAGTTGCTTTGGAGGTTTCCCACTTGAAAACACTTATTGAGCATTAGGTTGATGCCTCTTGTATTGTTTCTCATGTGTTGCCTTCTCCCCAACAAGGATGCCTTTCCACTTGGGCAACATAATGGTCATGGCCATAATGTTTATTTAAGATGTGACTCTCATGGGTCCCATGGACCTCCTCAATGCCAATGTCATGGTTGGTCCTTACCATGTAGACAATCATCAATGTCTTAATGTGACCATGGCCTTCCTAGTTGGCATGATAGTGGGAAGTTCCCTCTCTTAGACCTTGCTATTTCACTTATTCACACAACTCCCAATGATCTAGAAAAAGAAAAAGATAATCAAGATGTCATCATAGACTAGTAGCCCAACCCTAATGCCTAAAGATCTTTTAGATGGTTGAAGTAAATTGCTTGATAATGAACTCCCTCCTAAATTACTTGATAATGAACTCCCTCCTCCTCTCTTTAATATAACTCTAACTACTTAATAATATGACTATTATTGTCTTCTTTTATTTTCAACACTAACACAAAATACGATTCCATTTCATTCACCTTTTATATAAAATATATTATTTATCATTATAAATAAATAAAATCATTTTGAAACAACCCATTCAACTCTTATAATCTTATTTTTACATCTCTTTGACTAATGGTAAACGTCATATTGCATAAGCGTTAAGCATATGTTGAGTTGAAGCTTACCAAATCCAACTACCTACTCGAAAGAAATTAGCCACGTCTTGCGCGGAAAGATGGTTGCAGAAGGACCACCTAACCCAACAGGAAATATGCACCTCACCATTGTAAAGCGACTGATCCCAAGAAAGTTTAAAGAGAAGGGAAGGTGGAGGTCACGATCTGATATGTACATCTAACCATCTTTGCTCTGTTCCAACTTTCCTACTAATCTGTACAGGGTATTATCGATTTTGCTTTTCCAAAATCATGTTCACAATCGACGTTTCGGCCAATTCTCCTGACATTGGTTGTGATTTTGCACCTCTCCTCAAAATATTAGGTATGATATTATTCAGATGTGCAAACCCTGTTGGATTTTAAGGGCTGGTTACTGCCAAATCAAGCATATCAGAGAAGTAAGCAGTATGGCAGAGAAGCGAGTTTATTACCATCTTGGTATGTCAAGGAGGACGAAGAAAAGAGATCAGTTTGAGAGGGCAAAGCATCACGAGTCATTGAAGGATCTCTTTGGCAGCCATGGATCTCTTGGCCAACTCATGGAGAAAGAAAGGTACGGTTCCCTTCAGAGACTGGTGAAAACGACTGAAAGTTCCGAGGATCAAAGCAAAGAACAACAAAATCTATTGTACACGTCTGAAAGTCTGAAGAACGAAGAAAAGCATTCATCTCACTGCAAGCAGACGATCAGTAAGTATATAAGAGGAACCCTCTGCATCCTTGATTGTAGGGTGAAGTAGCCATCTTCTAGAAGAAATCTCTGTACCAAAAAAACAAACTGCACAAGCCCAATGGCTTGAGATTATATGATACAGGCTTAATTTCTATATCCATGGCATGGAAATTATTGAATCTTTGATTGATCTTAGTTTCCTCTTGATTGATATTATGTGATAGAAAAAGAACAATATCACTGGTCATTAATCAAATGCTCTGTATTTCAGACATATCTCAAATTAACAAGAATATGGTCTTTACATTATATGAGGGTGCCTATCATGGCATGTGTCTCACAAATAATTCCTATGAGCAGATCACAATGGGGCGAGCAGAAAGGGAAACATTTTTTTTAACTACATTTGAAAAGAATAAAAAGGAATCCCCAATGGTTAGCCCCTCCACTAGTTTATTTTAGTTTAACATAAATATATATTTTTTTAAAATAAATTAGATTAAATTGTACATGACAATCGATTTTATTGTTTTTGTAAGAAAGGAATTTGCTTAGCTTTCTCAGTAAGGTTGATGTATTGATATAGTGAGATATATCCTCTATCACATTTTTAAGATTCGATTATGCATATTAAATTTAGATCTTTTTGAACATATATAATTTTGACCTTTGCAAATCAGATAAAATTATTAATGAGATTTTGTCTTTCAAAAATTATAATTTTGTCTGAAATTTGTGACCATATTTTTATTTGTTACCTACTTTGAATTTTGTTCCTCTATTTTGATGCTTGCACTAGGTTAAGGTAGTGTTTTAGGAACATCTTTCGAAGCTTCTTGTACTAGCATTGAAATACTTCATTTCCTTCACTATTTGTCCAACCCCTTAATACTTGTTCACACATTTGAGTAATGACTAGACAAATGGATGCCAAAAATAGAAGACATTGGATTTGTGGGGATGAGCTTGATCTAAAAGTGTTTTAACCTCTCTTATTGCAAGGTTAAAGTGTGTATAAGACAAGAGGGAAAAACTACATGGCATATGCATGGAGATGGGGATCCAAAAAATGACCAAAATCAACATTAAAATGCCAAATTTTCATCATGACTAGAATTACATATTTAATCACAATTTTTTTAAGACACACTTGCAATGTCAAGCTAGTTATTATATTTACAACCATACTTTTTTTGTAATTTTGATTTTATTTAATTGTAATATTATGTGTATGTGCTATAAAAACACATGTATCAATTTTTTTGCATATTTTTTAATTTTCTCATCCAAATTTAAAAAAAATAAAAAATCATTCTACACTTAATTCTATACACATTGGATTTTTTTACACTTTTTTGTTAGTGTAGGTTTTTTATTTTCCTTATGTTAAAGGGATGTTATTTTCCTACACATATTATTAATCTTTTTTAGGTTATTTAGACTCAGTTATTATGAGGACAAATGACATAATGCATCAGTTACATAAGTCACTCTCACCCACACTTAGCTAGTTGAGTCTCACACCCTCTTTTGGATTTATATGCCACCTCTTACAACCATTTATTTGTCTTCACCTGAATAGGTGCTACCATGTAATTTGGCATTTACCATGTAGGTAAAACTCCCACCTAGTTTGGGTAGTTAGAATTATTACACCTCTTGGATGTATTCCCTTATTTGTGCTATATAACAACACTTTCCTCTCTGCTCTATTAGTTAGAAAGAGTAGTGTGAGAATTTCTTATACTCTATTTCATTTTTCCCTTGAGTTTTATATTTTTAGAATTCTCTCTCCATTCCACTTTTTTGATCTTCAATCATATGTTGACTAAAATGCATGTGATCTACAATCGGCAATCAATCCTAGCTTAGATTCTCATTTCTAATGGAATCTAACATGGTTATTGGAATTAATAGTGAACCTCGCATCTCCTAGAAACCACTTGCAACCAAAACACCTATCACATTTGAAGAAAAAAATTAATGATTATGCTCATGCAACCTTGAAAAGAGAATTGATCCACACAAGCATCTGATATGCATTTTCTATTGAATTGAATGGAATGATTACAAAGTACAAATGAATGCTTATAAAAGCAAAATTACAAACCCCAAATGAGGATAATTTGATTAGATTATGTCAAGTGTTATAATCATATGCAATGAGACAACTTGACCTATAAATAACCTAATCTAATAATAAAAAAACACTCCTAGGTTTAGCTTAAGTGTAATAAAGTAATAAGGGACCTAAGAATTAATTAATGACTAATTAATTATTAGGTGAGATTTCTAATTAATCCTACACTACCCCTTAAGATCAACTTAGAAAGAAGCTAAAACTCTGATGAAGAATGCAATAATGGATGCATGGATGGATCCCAACTATAAGGCTTGATGAGGTACTCATGTAAAAATAAATGAAATCTCACATAACCAAAGAAAAGGAGAAAACCACATGGGAAAAAACTCCTCTCCAAAAGAGAGAAAAATAAATAACCACACTATTGAAAGAAGGATAGAAGGAGGACTCAATGTGACCCCCCAAGGACTGCTTTTGTCACACAGTTCTACAATAGACGTCCCCCTTGAGAGGAGAGATAAAATGAGGATATGAATTCCCCCATAAAGAAAGAGCTCATGTGTTAATGATGAATTCCTAAAGAAAAAACATGATCCATTGTCTACAAGCAGCATTTCTCCACTTAGGAAGAAATAGATCCACTAATGATTGGAGATGTCATTCCCAAAAGATGGATGAATTAGGAATTCAAATCAAAATAATGTGTGCCTATGAAAATTGCTCAATTATCCACATGTCGAAACGAGATGGTGTCAATCCAAGATCTTGTGAAGATTGATGTAGAACAAGCTCCAAATATAATGAAGATGGTGGATCAATAATGATGATGTGGTTGTCAATAAAGAGGAGATGAATGTCCTCAAATTAATATTCCATATTTTTAATTTAAGACCCTACAAACAAGGATGATATGTCTACAAGATACAAATACCAAGTAGTTGTGGCTAGAAGAAGATTAATGTCTTATTATATTGGACCAATAGGGGTAAAGGATGTGGTAATGCCAAGATGATTAGGAACAACAAAAGATGGATATTGGGTCTCGATTTGAAGAGTGGGAACATGAAGACAAGACTTTGAACCATCAAAACATACTTGGGACCTATGATATACTTGAGCTCCTCTAAATTATCATCATGAAAGGGTATGCAATATGTATCTACAAGAGGAATGAGACAATCTACAACAAGATCCTCTAGGAATAGAGAGATATGAGAGTCTCCATGGATCTCCCAAAGTTGAGTCCAAAGTGTGTGGGGGCAATCAATGTCTAATACAACACACATAGTGTCATGATCAACACTAGAACAAATAACTCCTACAACATAATCACTAATAATACCCCATGTTGATCAACTCCCTAGCGTGTCTAGTGCAAGTATGAGTCTATACAAATAACACAAAAGATCAAGCCACCTAAGATTTTTTTGGATGTCATTTTTCCAAAACTCATAATTATGTGTTTCCAAGATGACCATAGAAGGATGAACAAAAAACCCATGATACTTCCTCAAATGAGAAAATCAAAGACGAAAAACCTCAATGCATGTAAATAAAATCAAATGAAGTCATTTCACACAAAAAATCCTTTCCTGGTGCCAAGATGTCCAAGTAATTGACACAAATTTAAAATCACAAAAAACTAAATAAAATGCACCTAGCGTAGATTTTGGAAAAAATGCATAAATGGATTTGAAGAGCTCTGAAATAGCTTTCTAATGTCACAAAAATCATGAAAAATCAAAGATATGGGCAAAAATTTATGAGCTCAAAAGCAAAAATTGATGATCTAACTTTGACTAAGAATAAAATGAACTAGTAGCAAACTCTAATGAGAAGACCTACACCATTGGAAATTACACGAAACTCTTTTCAATGATATCTCATTTGCCCAATTTCAACACTGTATACCCAAGTTATAGCGAAAAGAAAAAGAAAAAGTCCTTTCTAGGAAAAATGGGGGCTAAGAGGGGGCAAGGTATATCCCGTACAACTGATGTCAGCATGATATCATGATGATGTCAACGAATATTCATGGAATATTCCTTCCTAGCTGAAAAACCGTTCATTGGATTAATAAAAATAGTCACAAAATATTATCTTAGGACCCCAAAATATGTTGTAGAAGATTCTTTTTGCCACCGTCAGAAACAATCACCATACATTCTGTGAAGATTTCAAAATATTCCAATTGATCAAAACGTCTCACTGGTCATTAGTTGAGATTCCTGTTGATGCCAAAAATTGGCAAGGTAATAACGTTTATGGGAAACTCAGTTAATGGGGGGACCAAATGCACTAAACTGAGTGACCTCTGAATTTTTAAAGAAGTTGACTTCTATATCTTGGGTTTTAGAATGGGAAAAGGAAGGAGATATAAAAAATAACAATCTAACTAAGGCGATGCACCAAGACTTAGATGTAAGGCATGATAAATCTATCTTTTGGATGAGATTTAAGGGCCCGTTCAACAATTTGCTATGTCCCAGAATAATAGAAATCAAAGATAAAAACCTGAATAATTTATCTAATGACATAAAATAATTCCCATATACAATTACTAAAAAGAAGAGTCAAAAGACATGGTCTAAATCAACAAGCTTATATTGAAATCATAGAAGTTATGCAAATAAACAATTCAAGATAATAATGTCATAGTATTGTTGTCAATCAGATTGCACCCGAATGCTTGAATATTGAAATTCAACAATCTGTTGAAACATTGGAACTAATTCCAGGCTGTGGGTATCCTATAAGGAATTAGACCTCCAGATTCTAGGCTGGTTCCTATTTAATTTTCTGGTTAATAACTGAGTAAATTGTAGGGAAAAGGATAAAAAGATCTAACTCGACTGCAGAACTATGAAATTTTAATTACGATGATGCTTGCACCTAAAAATGATGATCTAAAAGGTAGTTTAGTTCACAATTGATTCTCAATATATCTAACTTGCACATCAAAATATAAATAGTTTGAACTCATATAAATGCTTCATACGGAGGCTCATAAAACTATTTTCTTTCAAAGGAAAAGAACAGTGTTCTCACAATTAAGAAAGTACTCTTAAATTACGAACTTAGTGTATGACCTATGAATTAAACTGAATGCATACATATACTTATGATTGAGACTGAAAAAATAAAGGTTTCAATGCTGAAACACAATATAATTCGATCAAAATCAAGCACAAGAATGTTGCCTGAAATCTTGAAGGCAAAACCTGACACTATTGAGAAGATAAAAGGAAAAACTCCATGCTAAAACCAAGGGTAACCTGTAAAACCTGCTATGTATTAATCTGAAATGATGCTGAGTTACAAATCATTCGCTTTGCAGAGTGCAAAGGAGAAAAAATAAGAACTAGATTGAAAAAGATAAACTTTTTTCAATATATACAAACTGAAGGCACTCCAAAGTGCATGAATAAGCAACTGAAAGTGATCTAAAAGTGAAAAGATGATAATCCCAAAGTGAAATCCGAGCACAAGTAAAAATCCCTGAAAATGTGGTTCAAACTCATGCAAAAATGAGTGAACTCAAGCTAAAACTGGCAGTCATAAAGCATGTAATTGATCTGCAAGTCAAATTGAACTGAAATCCCTGAAAAAGTGGGCTAAAGCATGCAAAAACCACCTCGTTTGTATCAATCCGCCCATGCACATTTTAAATTCCATCTTTGTCACGGTAACTCTCCAGTTAACAATCTGATATAGAACTGAAATAATTTCCAAGTTAACTCTTCTAGTCAACTCTACTTGTATCCGCAAGGAACTCCATAATATCTTTTATTTGCATTTGAAAATGCTAAATTAATTAAATGATTTATAATGCATCATTTAATTAATCAGCTTACAAGATTAATGCAAAAAATAAAAGATCAATATCAAATTAAAACTTGAGTCCATTCAACGACTTTATACTTGGCATTTATCTCAAAATATGCATTCAACATTTATCATTTAAATAACACCATGAGTATAAGCTGACCACTTAGACAATTGAAATAAAACCATGGCATATATTTGGAAATGATTTAAATATTCTGCCATAATACTCTAGCACCAATCTTCATTACTTAATAAGGCCGACCACTTTGCATATTAGTCAATTTGACTTAAGAATTTAAATCACAGCAAAAATAGAACATAATGATTTTTGTTTTATTCTTAAAAGACTCCATCAAAAGTTACCAAGCCCGTGAGTAGAGAAGACAAGGGAAAAGAGGCAAAAACCCTAATTATTTCACATTATTCACCATGCACTTCATTTAGATGGAGCTCTTGCTATGCCGCCATAGGGAGATGATAGGAGCTTGAACTCGTCCATTTTTACACTGTTCCAGTCACCTTTCCTGTGTATAAAGGAAAAATAAAGAGGTAGCCTCCATTTCTCTATGATTTGAAGCTCTATTCGATGATTATTTTGCTGTTTCTATTTCTAATTTGATTTCTGTGTCAATACATGCCTTTCTCTGTCAATTTTTCTTCTCTTTTGCTGAGTCCACAATGCATTTGTTGGTTCGAGCCTTGAGGATTTTCTATGAAAAGAATTATGCAGATTTGGGAATCACTTTCACATTGACTCTCTTTGAAAATTTGCAATATGTCCACTATTCTCAAATATGGGTTTTATTCCTGAAGGATTTTGTATCTTCAAAGTCATAGCATCAATATTTTTCTGTTCATTTTTAAAGAGGGTATTATCTTGACTATATGGCTGCAGCTATGGCAGCACACACTGGGGTTCCTATACTCGCATCCCTTCTCTGTTATCTCTTACTTCTCCACGGCTCTTGCACGTTGAATTTTTGATAGCCTTCCATCATTAACTTTATTACTTTTAAAGTTGAATTCAAGCTGAATACTCTGTAGTCGTGGGCTGATCCTCATTCATTTATGTGAATAAGAGACATTTTTCCTGAGTTTTGACTTCTACTGTATTGCCTGTGCATGATGAAAGGTTACTGTTTAACATGCGTTTATTGGAAGAATTGTTCAAGAAAACATATCATACTATTGTTTTCCTTTTTCTACTCACGGCTATCAATGGCTGTGAGGGCAATCTGTCAGACAATTGTATCTTGTCTATTTTGCATGCCACTGCTTTTCTCATTCCATTCATTGTGCATACTCAAAGGCATTATCCTTACTGTAGGCTTCAGGCTCATCTCCGTATTTTGATGATCTCTGTGTGTGTTGCTTTCCTGCCATTTTATGATAGTTGTTGCTCTACTCAACCATTGCATGACTTATTGTTTCTACTGTCTTTGAAAATCATTCTCTATAAGGAACAAAAATTGTATTTTTGCTCAAGCATTTCTTGCTGTATACAACAAAAATCTATTATTGATTTTATTCCACAACTGAAAATGTAGCAACTTTATATTTCCATATATATGAGGAAAACTCCACATGGGTATTTGAGCTTTATTGCTTCCATTCAATCAATGTATGAAATATTCGTTGTTGTAGCTTGATCTACTCCATTAAAAGACTGTTAATGCAAGCCTTTTAAATCTGTGATATTCTCTCACTTGTTGATATTATGAGAACTAAAAATCTGAGATTTATATTTATTCAATCAAAGGATCTTTACAGCAGATATTAAGTGTTATTCAAAGCTATCCCATTTTATCTCTTGAATGCATTTATCATTTAACTCATAGGTTGTTTCCTCCCTTAGTATTTATGACAATAGAGTGTACTGTTCTCACGACTATGACTGTCACTTGATATAAAAATTGAAAGTTGGTTGTAGCTTTAAACATATATTGTTGAATATTGTTGTTCATAATTGCTGCTCATGATGATTGATGTTGAGTTTCTTTCATGCAAAACTGCTTCTCTATATCTTTGCCAATAAAGACTACCATTGAAAAACAGATGCTCCATTCATTGCTAATGCTGATTATTCATACTTCATTGATGTAATGTAAAAAATGTAAAGTGAGGCTGAACAGAATATGAAATTGATGAGTGCAACATTGATTCCTTTAATGACTTATCAATATTCACGAACTTACGTATGAAACTTGAGATTGTACCCTCCTTGATATGCCGAGCTCAACCCTTGTGGGAACCCGTTTTTCTCCACATATCTGATAAAATGATCTTGAACATGATGAACCTATTCCTGCACACTGAAACAAACATGTTAGCAAAAATAAAAGAAGCTAAAAGCTTCCATTGAATTATGTTTTTCCTCTTGATTTTTTGCAATCATTTAATGAATGCCTGATCGACTGTATCTTATATTCCTGTTAGTAGCATAGGCATATGATAGGATTTCATCCATCATTGCTTAGAGACCATCTCTAACATCATCTTTTATCTTTCCTGCAGAAGCTTTTGGATTTGGAACTGGAGCTGAAACTGGAAATGGAATAGAGCTGACATCACAACTGAAAACCTCAACCATCAACAATTCATCATTCCAGGCTATGACGAATCATCTTCTACCCTATGCTTTCATTATTTTCAGTTGTATAGCATGTCATTGTTTATGCATTCTTTATTTGATTATAAAAACCCAAAAAGAGTTACTCCCACGGCTTGTGTGGGATTCAACATTTTTTTTAAAATGAATAAAAGCATCACTATGCAAATTTTCTCAATTTTTTGTTTTAAATGTTTGCACAATAAAACTATGATTCATATGTAAGATGATCTCAATGATGATCAATGAACATTTAATCAGCAAGACATGAAATTTTTTTGTACCTATAAATGATGAACTTCATCCAGCTCTACCTGTTTGAGCTCAGAGTGAAAAATAGGTAACAAGTATAATGTTTTATCAAATAGCTTAAGAAAACAGAAAGTACAAACAATGGCACAGTCTAAGAGTCATATAATAATATAAAAGAAATACAAAATTCTTGGTGTCTTTCCCCTAATTTTTTTGTATCTTCCCCACTCATTTTCGGAAGGAAGAAGCAGTATATATAGATAAAATTTCACCGCCTGGTGGGCAATAACAGAAAAGATCCTGTATCACGAGCAATGATGCCTACAACAATAATTTCCTTCAGTCATTGCAACAAAAAAGATTCGGGCCATGGGATGCAATCGCTTCTCGAATAGATGCATCCCCTTCAAATGATGGCAATGGTCCCAACAAACTCTTGTGCAAACATGTTTCATTCACCCAAGAAGGTGGTTTAGAATACGTGGCAATCTGGCGAGGCTCATTGCTCGCTCCCACCTTCCCTTCGATGAAGTCCCCACAAAAGAGACACGTGGCAACAGGTTGGGGCTCGTTCGTTGATTCCTCCTCCTATGATAAAAATCCCTCATGGTGAAGACACGTGGAGCAATCTTTACCATTGACGCTGACTGTGGGGTCTGCCAAAAGTGTACACGGATGAAAGCTATGTGGCATGCAGACGAGGCCCAATTGAAAAGTGAAGGGAAGAAGCCTTTAAGTGCTCATGGTGACAACACGTGGAAGCATGGCAGGAGCCAATAGTAGAGTGAAGGAAGGCTTCCCTGTGGTGAGTGTCTGTTGGACACGTGGCAGCAGCGGATGAAGTTCAAAAAGATGAGGCACAGGTCAGTACTTAGTGAAAACAAAAACCACCCAAAGGGAGCTCGATGAATTTAACATTCATAGCTTTTGGCGACTACCAAGGGTGTTTCCTTTGATATCTTATGTAGTAGGGGGTTGACTAAAGCTCTAGAAAGCGGATGTGTCTTGCCACTTCTCTCTTATCTTTTTCACAATCTGCTCTGCTACTCTGCAATAGCCACCGAGTCATTGGAAAGAAAAGGGGAGGGTAAGCCCATCTGAGTTAGTTGGGAGAACCTAGCCTGCATGCTATTCATGTTTTGGTCTAGTCTAACAGCGCACTCACTAGCATGGAGGATAGCCGTGTGGCAATGGATGAACTTGTTCACTATTTTGGCAGTGACCTTCCTATCCCCGATCCCTACATTTGCTAAGTCCTCATTTGAGACCATGTATAGCTATCCAACAATTTTTTTCCTCAGGAATCCTTTCTGCAATGGATTGTGGGAACCGCTTAATCACTCTATAAACTTCCCTGTCCAAACTTGTCACCTCTGCCATAAATTGGAGTGTTGGCTGAAGAGTCGGGTAGAATGCCTTGACTTTTTCCCAATATGAAATGTATAATTATTGAGCCATTGGAAGGAGGTTTGATTAGGAAGCAGGGGGTTGGGGAGCATTCTTCAGAAGGGAAATCTCCACATCCCTTGAACCAACATCCTATGTCAATTCTATAACCCTTTGGTTTGTGGCCGAAAGTTGTTCAGACAAAGTCTTCCATTTGGCGAGCCATTTTTCTTTGGCCCGATTTTTGTTCGCTGATTATGTTTCAAGGGAAGACTTCATTCCCTAGATTTCATTCTCCAATTGGACCTTTCGATCCTCAAAGTCTACGTCCTTTTGCTATATTTTTTGCTCTAATTGAGCATGTTAACGATCAAACTCATCTTTTTGTTGCATCTCATGCTCCACCTAGGGCAACTGGTCCTAATATTCTTGGTTTTTCTGTCACAACTTAGCAACTAGGTTAGAATCTTGGGCTTGGAACTTTGCGAGTTCTTCTCGAAGTTTATCTTGCTCTGTGTGCATTTTCTCTAATAAGCTCATAATTTCTACATCTTTTGCCTTGTCCTTCACCAGTAGGACCTCAATCCTCCCCTTTACAAGTTTCAACTCTTCTTCTTTCTTCTTCAGCTAGTGACTGGACTTGAAGAAGTCGATGGTCACCACCCGCTATGTCTCTTCCATGAGCTCAACTTTGTCTTGTGGCCAGGCTACGCTTAGATCAAGTCCCATGGTGTACATATTGTAATCGTCAGGATGCATCTCTCCCTATGGTTTGATGACGGTCGGGTACATGGTTGTGAAATGCAGCGATTGCTGAGCCTCACTGAAAATAGTTTGTACCTTTGGCTCTGTCAGCTTCTTGGCATCCTTGGCCTTTTTCTTATGTATCCTGATAGCTCGCACTTCTTTTTTTCTATTGCCCTCTGCCATAAATTGGGCTCACGACCTAACTAGCCCACCTGCAAAAGGTGTGCCAGGAGGAAGGGCAAAAGGGAATGAGAGGGTGGTGATTTCAGGTGACTTTTTCCCCCAAAGAGAGATTGTTTGTGGGTAGAATAGGGGAATCTACCAAAGCCCGATTTTTGGCCTAGCAAGAGGACTCATTAAGTGTTGCGACGGTATCGGAGTCATGGCGGATTCCATCTGCTAGATGAATTGAGATGGGCCTGATATAGTAGTAGCAGGAGGGGTATCAATGGCAGTCGCAAATGCAGAAAGAGAGGTGATAGAGAATGCAGATTGGGCAACGACGAAAGGTAGAAAGGTCTGCGGAGGAGTAAAGGAAAATGGTCTTGTTTGGGAGAATTGGGAGAAACCTCCAGCGACTGTTGCGGCAGAAGTGGAAAAAGAAGGGCCAATACTCAAAGTGAGGGTTTCGTGGACATAGCAGGAGGGATTAAAGATTGTAAAGCAAGAGAAGGAGTGAAACTTACCTACGATGTAGATGATTGGGGTTCTTGGCTCATCACTGGCTCCTCACTCATTATGGGACCCAGGCTTGTTCTGGGCTTTGGTGAACCCTCTTCTTCAGCTGCATCTGTGTGTTTCCTCTTGTTGGGTGGCAAGTCCTCCACCTGTACAGTCTATGACTATTGTTGTTGGGTTATTTTTGACCTTTTTGTGGTCCAAGTGCATGTATGTGAGGTTCCCGACCGTGATATATTGATCTGCACATTTGAAGAAACTTTGCTAGGCTGGTTCATTTCCTTTTCTTTCTACTACACTAGGGTCATCTGTGCTTCACTTTCTTTCTCCTTTCCCTTCTCTGTATGTGTTTTAGACTCCTCCAAGTCGACATATTCATCATCACTTGCATTAGAATCACTATGTGTGGCGTCCCACAATTTATTGAATCTTTCATTTTTCCCCACGCTCTGATAAGGGGCATCAAGGCATTGGATTTCTTGTCGGTAGACCCAAAAATCCCTAATTCTTTCCTCACTCCACTTTTCTTTCCTTGACAACTCATTGTGAAGGGTGGCCCCTATTTAGCGCTTCTCATTATACTTTGTTAATCGGAGGTAGAATTTATGCCATGGTGGCCTGTTATCCTTAGTAGGAATATAGGCTAGGTCCACCAACAGATCGTTATGCTCCTCCATCGAGCTCCATCACTTTTCCCAATATAGTCGGGGGTTGTGGGTTACCTTGATGAATTTGTTACCTAAGTCATCAAATGGGTTGTACTGCCATTTTTCACAGATCAACACTAACCCCAGATGAGCCAGCTTTTCTTCCAGTAGCTTATGCGACTGCTTTTTTGCCATTACCACCCATTTGAAGGTTAGCGGGTATTTGAAAAATCCTCTCTTTCCCCTTCCTCCACAAAATTTATAATCAATAATAGACATTTGTTGAAACATCTCAAGGGCCAATACCCTATGTGTGACATTCTCTAGGAGTCGGAATGGCTCCTCGGTAAATTCACGCATGCGAATGAATGTAAAATCCGTCCCGAGGAACCAATCACATTTAGGAGTGAAGTTGTGCATCCACTCCATCTGGTCAGCAGAAAGCTGATGGAGACAACCATCCTTATCGAAATCTCGCAGAATCAGAGTTCAGAAAAACTCTAAAAATGCATAATAATCATGTGTTGCGGAAAGGAGGGGAGTCCATACAGAAACTGGCTTTCTGGCTCCTTTATCAATAAAAATTGATAACGACATCTTTCTACTGAAGAAGTCAAGGTTTTGGTATAAGAACATATGAACAAGTAAAGAAGGGAACCTAAACTAGCATTGCATGCAGTACTCCCGAATTTGGCTCATCATTTCACGGTAGATGACTCTTGCGAAGTCATACCAGAATAAGGACTGTTGCGTACGCAACTGATAACCCAAACCCAGCTGAAATTCCTACACCCATTTGTCTTCATCCAAGCTGCAAACAAATTCCATCATAGAGAGTGCATCCTGCATATCTTGCTTGAAGGTGTTGTGCGCAACTGGAATTTCTGGTGGTTCATTGCAAAATTCTTGAGGCCTCTACATTTTTGCATTATAAAAGTCCAAAGCTTTGCTTCTACCTCTCCAAAAGGTGCACCCACTTTTTGGAGAAAATGTCTCCATTCTATCCACTTTAGAGTGGCTCACTGGGATACATAGCATGGTCCAAATAGCATCTTCACTGATGTTGAATCTCAACTCATGGCCTTCAATGGTGTTGGTATCTGGGTTGAAATGTTCAATGGCCTCATGAACGAGCTCTAGGAAATAATGCACAAGGGGGACCATGTACTGCGAAAGACCGTTGAACCATAGCTTATACGCCATTTTCTTTGTACTATCAGCCTTTTTCATCCTTTCACAAGCTCCTTCTCTGAGAGTCTTAGGGTTCTTCGTGAGGATGGGATCATGGATATTATCCCATTCCTCTTTTATTTGGCTTTGTTTCCTATAAGTTTGCTGCTTGTCCAGGGCCCACATGTGAACCCATTCTAGTTTTTCCAGCATCCCAGGCGACACATAAGAGGTTTCATCAAAAATATTGACAACTGGCACTGCTATCATGGCGTCATACAAGTTTTGGGTTTCCTTGGCCTGTGCCTCCATCTGAGAACTTCCAACCATTTCAAGGTACTGTAAATTTTGGCAGCGTTAAAAATATTTGCAATTTACTTCGGCTCTATTTGCGCTCAAAACCTTCTACTCTAGGTAGCGCGTTCAAAAGCTTTCACAATATTAACTTCCTACATACAATACTTAGCTATTTCTTTTCTTGGGGTAGCCAACAATGACTACCTTTTAGCATTAAATTCAGCATGTACCGTCAACTATTTTTCTTGTGCGAAATGAATTTCTTGCTATTTTGAAATGACAAGAATTCATAATGACAATTTGGTAATTATGTTGTACGACGTGATTTCCTTGGAAATTGAGTCAGTGATTTGAAGGAAGTTAGGCTTTCTCATGTATGGGAAATTAATATTCCAAAGAGAATAATTAAACCAAAGATTCAATAATTACTTGAAAAGATATGAGTTCTTCTTTGGAGTTTGGGAAACGCCCGCAAAATGACACATCAACATTTGACCATATAGACGATCGCCTGGGAATGCCACCAATTTGTGATACTTAATTACCTCTTATTAATTTTGCATGCAACAATTCGTACCTAGCAGACGCAAGTAGGTGGGAAATTCAAGCAAGCTCTGCTAGGATTTTTGAGTTGGTACTCAATTAGCATCATGCTTATGGCACATAGATTACCTTGCATATCTTGGCTATTTCTATAATAGGCGCTTTAGGAAATAGCAAAATCACACTTAGCAATTTGAGACAAATTGGTATTAGGTGATTGGCTAGAATTAGTCCTAGTAGTTGCATAGAGTTAGACTTAGGCAGTTGTGTGGAGCTTGTGTTACAGTTGCATAGAGCTTGCTACCATGAATACTCCCATTAGGCTAGTTTGCAACAAATCCCAGACATCATTCTTAGGTGAAATATCGAATAGGCGACTGAAAAGAATGACTAAGAATAAGTATTCACTAGATATCATAGCCATGAAGTGGGTTCTAGGGAGGGACTTCCTTGCAAAGTACGAAGAAAAATATCGGGTCAATACTAATGTGTGTTCTCACTTCGTCACATCTATGCTTGACATCCAAGTTCCCAAGACGTTGATTCTTCGCCTAGTGTTTGAAGTATTTTCGAAGAAGTACCTAGGTAGCCTCAAATAGGTGGTGGTGAATGTTGCATTTGGTCTGGGCTTTCCAATGGCAAGTGACCTTCGAAAGTATATTGAAGAAGACGTAGTAGTACCATGGGTACCATTCCTAAGTGGCTTCTGCATCTAATCACATGAACAACATCATCAAAGGGTGACCCATGCCTGCCATTTCTTGTTTTACTGCTACAATGTGATGCCCTTCTACGACGTTGACTGGTACACTGACTTCAGGAACCTGGTATTCCCTCTTCCATTGGCCATTGCTCTGGTTGATACTAATGCTGCTCTCGATGCTCCTGTTGCCATTCTTGTTGATGAAGTAATTCCAAATGTCGTTGTTGATGCTTCCATATCTCCTGCCTAAGACTAAAAACTTTTCATTTTTTAAGAAAACAATACTCTGTTAATCCATTTTTTGTATAAATGAATGGAAAAGGCTTTACTGTAGATATATATGAAGAAGTTGTAGTATATATAGATATGCTTTTAAATGTATGGCCTCAGAACCATTTTGGAAATTGTATTTATCAAAGCATATATATATAATGAATATACCGCTTATACTAAACTTCCTGTCTCTTTTTCTTGCGGTTATGTAATATGGGTTCTCTTCAATTTTACATATGGGTGTTGTTTAAATTTTCTGCATATGAGTCCATTTTTCTGCTTCATGGGTTGCATTTATCTCTCTATTTCTTTTTGCAATAATGGGTTCCATCTATATTCCTACTTCCATGCACTATGGATTTAAATTGAAAGACCGGCCGACAAAAAACATGAAAGAAAATAATTAAAATACTTACATATTTACATTGGCGGAATAATGTGAAGCTTTAATTAAACAATTTTAGGTGAATCTCGTTAACTGAAATAACCAGTGCTTCCTTATCCATTTTTTTCCAATTCAAATGCATTGTGTTGTTTGCACTGAATTATTCTAAAAGGACCTTCCCATAGACTGTCGAACTTTCCATGTTGGACAGGCTTTGCGGCCCTCTCGTTAAATTTTAATTCTAGGTCTCCGCATTTTAGAACTTGGTCTAAAGCTTTCTTGTCAAACCATCTCTTAACCACCTGCTGGCGATTGGACATGGCTATCAAGGCCTTTCCCCTTTTTTCTTGCACTTCCAACAACTTGGCCAACCGTACCTCCATGGCGTCATTTTGTTCTATCTCAAGAGATTTGAATAGTTGTAGCACAGGAATCTCAAATGAGATAGGAAATAGTGCTTCCCTTCCATACACTAGCTCGTATGGAAAAGTATTGAGGACTTGTTTGGGAGATATGTGGTCTACCCAGAGTGTTTCCCGAAGGTTTTTATGCCATTCTTTTTGGTGTTCTGACCTAATTCTCTTAATGAGTCAGACTAATTTTTTGTTAGTCGACTCGGCCAAGCCATTCCCCTGTGGGTAGTAATTTGATGACGTTTTCAAGAATATTCCATGTGTGAGTGTGAATTGACATACCTTAGATCTTGGGAAAGCCTTGGTGTTGTCGGAGATGATAGTATTTAGTGGGTCAAATCTTGTCACTAGTTCCTCAAAGAAGTCCACTATCTCTGCCTTCGTCGCATTCTTGAGAGGCATGGCCTCGGTCCATCTGGTGAAGTAATCTATGGCCATGAGGATCCATTTTTTTTCTGGTGCTAGAGGTGGCATTAATCATCCCAATGAAATCAAGGCCCCATTGTACGAAGGGCTCATCAACCAGTATCAGGTTGAGAGGCATTGCAGAGCTTTTCCTCCTTGGTGTGAAGAATTGGCACTCTTTGCATAATTTCACCAAAGAGTATGAGTCATTGAATAGTGTGGGCTAGAAGTACCCAGTGCACATGATTCTGATGGTTGTGGTCTTCACAGAGAAGTGTCTACCTCTGGGATTGTTGTGGAAAGTGTCAAGGATCTTCTTCGCTTGCTCCATGGTGACACACCACAATAGAACGTCATTGAAGTTCCTTTTAAAATGGACCCCTTCAATGAGTGCATATTCGTTGTTATGTAGTCTATAGAATCTTCTCTTCTAAGAAGGAAGGCCCGGTGGATATTTTCCAATATGCATAAAACTTACTCTGTCCACCAGCCAGCATACTTTAGATTTGGACTCATTTGTTAGAACTAGCTCCAGTTGCTCTTCTTCAGCCACTATTTCCTCGTCGTGCATCAAATATTCACACAGTCCTCTCCCTCGGACGATATTTGTAGGCTTGACCTCAATTTTGTATTTAAGGATCTTGGTGATCTAATTGGCCCTCTTTTCAGTGATTTCTCCTTCCATGATGTACTTGCGCACACTAGAATGCACGACATAAACAATCACCTTGTTTCAAGATATTAAATGTTAGAACTTCTTGATTCCCTTAACAATAGTGAACATTTGCCTCTCGATGAAGTTGTAGTTCATCTCATATTCCTTTAAAGTCTAGGAGTGAAATGCTATCGAATGTTCTCCCTTTCCTTCATCATATTTCTAAGTTAAGATAGTAGCGATGCTTGACTTGCTATTAAATACATACATTATGAAGTCCTTCGATAGGTATGGATTGACCAGTACAGGAGATGAGTAAATAGCGTCCTTAACTTTTTTTAAGGCTTCTCTAGTTTCTTTTTTCCATATGAATAATTGATCCTTTTTCAGCATCAGGGTGATTGGTCTAACTATTCCTACAAAAATAGAAATAAATTTGCTTACAAAGTTAACCTTCCCCAAAAAAGATTGGACTCCTTTCTTGTTAACCGGTAGGGGAAGCTCTTTGATTTCCTTTACCCGCTCAAGATCAATTGCAATTCCTACTTTGGACACTAGATGTCCCAATAATTTTCCTTGCGATACTCCAAAGACACATTTTTTCGGGTTCAAGGATACCCTGAACTCTTGGAATTTTTTGAAAACCATCTCTAGGTGCTCAAAGTGATCATCCTTCGACTTAGAGAATACAGTCAGATCATCTAAATAGATTAGGATAATTTTATTGATCAATTCTCTAAAAGCGATATCCATTGCCCACTGGAAAGTCGCTCCCGCATTTGAGAGGTTGAAAGGCATTTTAGCATATGTGAATGTTCCCCACTTGGTAGTGAACATCATTTTGTGTCGGTCGTCCTCTTTGACCTGAATCTGATTGTAACTAGAGAAGTCGTCTAGCAGAGAAAACATTTTTGATCTTGCCACTGTTTGCAAGATTGACTCCATGGAAGGCAACAGTTAGTGATCCTTTAGGGATGCTTTGTTCGGGTCCCGAAGTCAACACATAGGCAGATATCTCCATTCTTTTTTTGGACTAGAACCAGGTTGGATACCCATGTGTTGTGCTTGATAGAGAAGATGATTTGAGATTGAATTAGCTTTGTCAGCTCTTGTGCCATTAGTGCCTCAATCTTCGGATTTACTGGCCTTTATTTTTGGCAGACTGGTTTTCCACCTTCTGTCAACTCTATTGTATGTTGGATGATGTCGGGATCGTATCCCTTAAGGTCATCATAAAACTAGGCCACCACTCCTTCATACTTCTCATAGAATTTGATGAACCTTTCTTTATCATGATGAGGAACATCTTTCCCGACTTTGAGCTTTCTTCCATCTCTGACCTGAAGATCTACATAATCACTTTTGTCTGCTACAAAATTCCTCTTATCATTCCTTGCATCGTCACAATAAAACAAGTTTTCGAGAGTGACCAATCCCTTCGGAAGCTTGTTAGATCTTAGTTGAATGATTTATCTATCATAGGCCTTGGAAATATTCAGTTAGATTTGGTTGAAAAACTCTCCTGACTGTTGTATGAATGAGGTGATGTGTTCATCGCTATCAAACACTTGCCATCTTTGATCATTATCTAGAATTTTCAGTCAAAATATCACTCGTACAAAGTGTTTGTTATGAATTAGGTCAGAGGCAAGATCAAATTGAGATATGATTGTGGCCATGCGATCCACATCAATATTTTGTTCTTGGGGCACTATCTGGATGTTGAAGGCTTCGAAACCCTCAATTAGGTTCGCATACAAACATTCTTTGTAGCAAAGACCCCTCAAACTTGGTTGACTACTAGTTTGGAATCTTTGAACACCATTAATTGTTCGATGCCCATTTTCTCTGCAAGGCTTAGACCTTACACTAGGCCTTCATATTCAGCTTCATTTCTTGAACAAGCAAATTGGAAGCAGAAAGACCTCAGTGTATTTTCTTTGTGTGGGGATATCAAACATATCCTAGCTCCTACGCCAACTTTGCATCTTGCTCCATCAAAATGCAACGTCCATAGCTCTAAGGCTTGATCACTTTTAGGTTCCTTCACAACCTTCGGAAGTACTTGATCTTCATCATAGATGACATAGGTGCCTAACCCAGTAGCATGATAGTTTCCAAAAGGATCAGTGTTTATGTATTCGCTCAAGAGGACCTCTTCTTGATCAGTTTGATCTTCGGTCACTTTTTCATGCTCTAGTAACTTGGTGCAATACATTTCCTCCTTGGTGAAAGAGGTATGGGCAGCCTCAAATTTGATCATGGCTTCATCGGCCACATGTTATGAATGTATAGCTTCAAACACTATTTTCATCTTAGCTCCATGCTTGGTCTTGAGGATCAAGTGTGACCAATCCAAAGACAAATATCTGCCTATTTTTGAAGTGAATTCCTAAGATAGGAAGAGGCCGAACATTGGAGGAACATCTATGATCATAGTGTCTTGCAAAACTGTGATGCTAGGGTAGGAGAACAAAGTCAAGGGAAGGTCTTTGATAACACCTACGGTTTTGACTTTGTTCCCATCAAGTTGCATAACCCCCCTCTATAAAGTTTCATAGCTAAGTCCCTAGGCTTCAACTATTTGCTTGGGCATGAATGTAGTGCTAGCGCTGGAGTCAATCATGGCATTGTGCAATAATTTCTCTCCCATAATAAGGGTTAGGAAAAAGGGCGTGGGTTTTGGCTTATCTCTTACTTCAGTAGAGGCTTCCTCTATGTTGTTTGTGAGAACTTTGGCAGGAGGTGATGGGTCAATGGCCTTTCCCTTAGATGACTGGTATGTTGTCTTAGTGATTGGATCTCCCTGGAGAGCCTTCTGTAGCAATGTATTCTACTCTGAAATGGCTAAGATATCCCAAAGAGACACATTAGCAGATGATTTTTTCAATTGTTCCATGACATTAAACAGTGGTAGATTTTGAGGCTTTTTCTCCTAAGCTCTGGTTATAATAATTTCCCTTCGTAGTGGACATTGTTGTGCCACTGCGGAGGTACTAGGTGTCTGGTCAGAAGCACTTTTGGGTTGCGGATCGCCTAGTTGCGAGGTGACTAATTCACCCATGAATCTCCTCTTTGAGCGAGTGTTGTAATTAGACTACACTTGCAGGATTTTTGATGTGGATGCATTATTGGAAAACACTGCCTCTTCTTCTTCCATCCATGAGAAGAGCATGTGATCGGGAGCAATATATGTTTCTTGCTCCAGGTACATCCCTTGCATTTGTATGGTGAGCACCGTGTTTTCCATATGCGGAGAGGCATATACATAACCTCTATGGTCTAACGTCATGCCTTGGTTGCATTTTTCCACCACCTTTTGATGTAGATTATCTTACGGGTAGTTTCAAGGCATATGTGTGTCACCATAGGGGAAGCACCAGGGGTTAGTGTCACTGACTAAATTGTTTTGCCCCTCTGTCAGCTCTCTTCTCGAGCTTGGGTTAGCACTCTGTAGTGGATAAGGTACTAGTACTATTTGATTAGTTGTTTGCGACTGCAGATTTATGTGCGAGCCTCCTTGGAATTGGTTTTGTTGGTAAGAAGACCTTTTTCCTTTATAATTTTTGTAGGTTGGCTTTGTAGGCGCAGACTGGTTTCACTTGATGACAGTTATTTCATTGGAAATGGTCTGCAACATTTCCTTAACATCACTCATCTCATCTTTTGAAGAGTTAGATGTAGAAGCAAGTTATGTGGTTGACCCAGATATGTATACATAGACTAAGGTCGAGTGGGTGCACTGGTAGATGACATCTCCTGGGCAAGAACTGATATTTTGGGAAATATAGGCATGATGGTTTGAGGCGACAACTTCATTGCGTCTATTAGAATGTTCTCTGCCTTGATTGTGATGCTATATGCATCTAGTAGTGTTGTTTTTCCAAGAGACTAGATCATCATCAAGATGTCAGCGTTAATGGATTTTAAGTAGACCATGAATGCCAACTCGGTCGACGGGTGGATAGCAACCTAAATTCTTTGCCAAGTTATATGGAACCGGGCGTTGAAGTTAGTCATGGCTTCATATGGGGCATGTTTTATGACTGACAGTTGATGATATTGCGAAGACTTGTCTCCATCATTTGAGAATCTTTCATAGAAAGGGTCTCTGAGTTGATCCCAGGTAGCGATAATATTAGCTTGCAATGTGCGGTACCAATCCAGTGCTTTACCTCTGAAAGAGGTTGTGAGCAACCTTAGCGCTATATTTTGGTCTATAACTCTGTGCAAACACACGTCTGCCACATCTTGCAGATGTTTGGATGGTGTTCTTGAGCCATCTTCGGTAAATTTAGGAATAGATTTTAAAGCAGAGACTGAGATAGGGGCCCAAACGGTGGGTGCTACTAGTGCTACAAGATGAATTTTGGCATCCCAACCCACATAATTTATGTTAGCAACTGGAAACATGGATAGCAAAAGGGGCAGAGGGAGCGAAACATCACTATCTAGGTCGCGGCTTGTACTATTCCTAGTGGTGGCACTAACAAACTAGGGTTATTCAATGTTTGGGATCTAGTAACAGGTCGATGGCTCATACACCCTCTTTAGATTTAGATTCATTTAAGCAATCCCACCGGGTGTTCCTGAAAAAAGAAACTATTGATGCCAAAAATTGGAAAGGTAACAACTTTTATGGGAAACTCAGTAAATGGGGGGACCCATTGCGCTAAACTGAGTGACCTCCAGGTTTTTAAAAAAGTTGGCTTCTTTTGTATCTTGGGTTTTGGAATGGGAAAAGGAAGGAGATAAAAAAATAACAATCCTACTAAGGCGATGCACCAAAACTTAGATGTAAGGCACAATAAATCTATCTTTTGGATGAGATTTAAGGGCCCGTTCAACAATCTACTATGTCCCAGAGTAACAGAAATCAAAGATAAAAACTCGAATAATTTATCTAATAACATAAAATAATTCCCATATATATTTATTGAAAAGAAGAGTCAAAAGACATGGTCTAAATCAACAAGCTTATATTGAAATCATAGAAGTTCTACAAATAAACAATTCGGGATAATAATGGCACAGTATAATGTTTTATCAAATAACTTAAGAAAATAGAAAGGCTGAACAATGGCATAGTCTGAGAGTCTTATACAATAATCTAAAAGCAATACAAAAGGCCTGTGTCTTTCCCCTAATTTTTTTGTATCTTCCCCGCTCATTTTCAGAAGGAAGAAGCAGTATATATAGATAAAATTCCACCACCTGGTGGGAAATAACAAAAAATATCCTGCATCACGAGCAATGATCTCTGCAACAATGATTTCCTTTAGTTGTTGCAATAGAAAATATTCAGGCAATGGGACATAGTCGCTTCTCGAATAGATGCATCCCCTCTGATGATGGTAGTTGTCCCAGCAAACTCTTGTGCAGACATGTGTCACTCATCCACGAAGGTAGTTTAGAATATGTGGCCATCTGGTGGGGCTTGCTGCTCGCTCCCACCTTCCCTTCGATGAAGTGCCCACAAAAGAGACACGTGGAAACAGGTCAGGGCCAATTCATTGATTCCTCCTCCTGCGATGAAAATCCCTTATGGTGAAGACACGTGGAGCAGTCTTTACCATCGACATTAATTGTGGGGTCCGCCAAAAGTGTACGCAGATGAAAGCTACATGGCACATGAATGGGGCCTGATCGAAAAGTGAAGGGAAGAAGCCTTTAAGTGCCTGCGGTGACAACACGTGGAAGCATGGCAGGAGCTGGTAGGAGAGCGAAGGAAGGCTTCCCTACAGTGAGCACCTAGCAGACACGTGGCAGCAGAAGATGAAGTTCAAAAAGATGAGGCACAAGCCAGTACTTAGTGAAAACAAAAACCACCTGAAGGGAGCTCGAGGAATTTAACATTCACAATTCCTAATTAGTCCAATAATGGTATCAAAGCTAGTTTGTCTAGTATAGTTCATTTTGAAGTCCTACTTTTTTGAGATATTTAAGACTAATTATCTCCAATATTTTGTTTAAGAAAACTTAGTATGCTCTTCTCTTGCATCCTTAGATGATTTAGAGATTCAAAATTGTTTAAAAGAAAAATAAAAAATTGTATAATTTCATTTGTGTATATGTGTTCTTGTGAGATCTGGGTGATTGCAATTTTTTGGTAATCCTAGAGGAATTTAAGGCTTGAGAAATTCAAGATTGTCTTTTGTTTCATCAAAATGAAAGATTGGAGGACCCAATTTAAAATAGCGGTTTGAATCATGGTTCTAGAAGGTAGCTAATATTTTAGAGCATTTTCATCTTAAACGAACCTCACCATTGTGCTCAAAAGGCTTAAAAACATAAAGATCAAATGTTAAATCAATGATTTTGGAGAGGTTGACCTCTAAGGAAAAAAAATTGTCCCTTGAGTCATATAACTTTCCATAACATATGGAATTTTTAAAATAATGTGAAGTGCCCAAGCATCGCTACTATAGTGGCGATGCCCACCATCAGTAGCACAACCACTCGATTGCCCAAGCAGTGAAACTCTACCACCACCACCTCTTATGACCACACCTCCAAGTGGCACCACCTAGGCCCACTCCTCAATCATTGAATGAATATTTGACACACATTCCACCAAAACCATTGTTGTGTCAAGAGTGGTTTCTCGCCAAATTTTAGTATTTTTTAATTTTTAAAATTGGCAATTTTGAAGTACAAAGAATATTTTTTAATCAAATAAGGGTAGTTTTGAATTCTTGAGGTTGTAGAAAATATTTTCCCGAAATCTTGATATATTCTAGTGGATGAAATCATCATGATTTCATGATGATATCATCAATTTGCTTTAAAAATTACCCCCTCACCATTGCAAGTTTTGATTTTACAATCTAACATTGAAGGCTAATACAATGAGCATACAAACTTCTTTCTCAGAGATTTTTTTTATTTGGGGTAGAATTTCATGCTCTACATAGTGGTGGAATTGGTTTTCTAATTTGATACTCTAGTGTTTCAAAAATTAATGCTTCTTTTAGAATTTATTGCACAATTCTTATTTTGAGACCTTTTGAGAGTCATACTTGTACAAAAAAACTCTTTTTTTAAGTCCTATTTTTTTAGAGTTCATATTTTTCTATCTACTCTATAGTTATGCTTTCAAATATTTTATTTGAGCTATAGTTTAACTGTTTTGGCCATTTTTGGCCCTATAAAAGTCTAAAAATATGACATTTACATTGTAAATCACACTATTTATAAAATATCGACATTATAATTTTTTGGGGGGTCATTTAAAAAACTAGTGAAAAGGGGGCATTGTCTTGTGTGCCTCATTTTTTGCATAAAATCAATCTACTTTTCTGCACAATGGATCAATCAATGGTTTATATCCTAACACCTTATAACTATTTTAAATGGAAACCTAAAATGATAATTTATCTCAAAAGGAAAGGGTTGAATAGGGTTATAATAGGACTTGAGATAGAACCAACAATATGTTGGCAACACAAGGGAAGACAACTAAGAGGGGGGGTGAATTGGTTGTCCGAAAAATTTAAAACTTATCAAACTTATTAACCTTATTCTTAGTGTAGACATCTAAATTTTACCGCTCCCACATAGTCAAATTCACCTCTTTATTCGTCTATTTTGCATCCTTCGTTAATATTAATTAAATTGATTGATTTAATTAATATTCCTCGCTTTGCCTAAAGTTTCATAAAGTATTAATTTAATAATTAATACTTTACCCTTTCATCCCCTTCCTCTCTAAATTAAATAAATACATCAATTTATTTAATTTAGTCATTTAGCCTTTTAAATTTAAATCAATTTTAAATTCTTTTTTTTCTCTCTCCTTGTCACATCCTCCATAACCCTCTTCTAATCTGGATTAATTTAATTAATCCTTAATCAGGATGTGCACACCTTAATCAAGATTAATGTCACATCCTCCATATTCTTTCACTTGCTTCTAATCCCTCATTAAGTCTCTTAATCACCTGTTTGCACAACCTTAATCTAATCCACTTGCTACATTTAGCATATCTTTTTGGTCAACCTTCACATTTTCCACATTTAGCCTATACCCTCTTACCCACGTAAATTTAAAATTCACTTTTTATTCCTCCAAGGATTCTCCTCTTCCCCATGTGATCATTGAAAGGTCACATCAGTCACATGAAGCCAAGAACCTTCTATTATAAGGACCTTGTCTTATCCACAAGGTACTTTTCAGCCTCCTTCATAAGAACCTTGTCTTATCCACAAAGTGCTCCTCATATGAATTTAAAATTCATATTTATTCTCCCAACCACCTTATCCCTTCCAATCATGTGAGTTTAAAATTCACATTTATTTCCCCAATCACTTTTCTCTTCCCCATAGAGATTTTTGAGGAATACTTAAATTCTTCATATGTCACTTTCTTCTCATATGGGAACAAGAAGTTCCTTTTTGAGGAAAAATTCTCCCCTCCCAAGGTACTTTCAAAATACTTGTCCTTCTTCCACATCATTTGTACCCTTTCCATCTCACCATGTCCTTTGGACACTTCATCCTCCACATGGAAAGATGTGAGGGCTTGTAAGTCCTCAACTCACCATAGCCCTCCATCTTGGCCATGGTAGCTCAATTTGGACCATTGAATTCTCTACATAATTCACTTCTTCTATAACTAACCTCCCTTCTCATTCATTCATTTACATTAGGCATTTTATCACACTTATGTTTTCAATCTAGTCAAGCATTCATCAAGCTCTAACACTTGCTCATCTTTTGCATTTGCATACTTAGCTCTCATCCTCCATTGTAGAATCCTTAAGCTTTTATTGAACTTATCTCATATTCACATCCTTCATTGCACTCATCTTGCATCTTAACCACTTTGCATCCACTTTTCATCGCATTTCCATCAAAGGAGCACACACTCAAGTTTCAATCAAGGGCCAACCGGGCCAACCAAGGGATCAGCATAGATAAAAGGTATATTTACTTATTTTATCTTTTCTTTTGTTTGTGTTCAATGCAGCCCAATCGTAAGGTGGTCTAGTGCTTTTTTACTCTGCATTTCTTAGTTAGTTTTGTAAATTTAGAGGTAATAACACTTGCACACATTTCTGGCATGCCTAGTGGGACCCACAAACAAGTCCTTTTTGCTTTTATGTTTGTTGTTTTTTGAATTTTTGCAAGTTCAAGTGACACAGGGAGACTCTGACCTGAGCAAAGGGGACTCCAACCTGAACAGGGGCGACCCCACCCTCCGATAGGCGACCCTGCCCTTAGAGGGGCGACCAAGACCTGACACAGACACTTGTCTGAGACAAAAAAAATTAGTTTCACTCTCTGTTTTGGCAACAGGGGTGACCAGGACCTGCAAAGGGGCGACCATGCCCAGACACGGGCGACCACACCTAGAATAGGGGCGACCCCGCCCAGACAGCAACTTCTACGAGGTAAAAAAATAAATAGTGTTTTGAGTCATTTTTGCAAATCGTTTTTTGTCGTTCTGATTATTATTAACCCCCTAACTCGTCTTGTTGGTGATTGTGAAGGTTTTTACTAATGTTTGTGCAGTTATTTCACGTTTGATGAAGACCAGAGGTTAAAAATACTAATGTGTTTATTGTAGGACAAAAGGACCAAGGATTTTAGTTAATGTGTTTGCTTTCATTTTTCATACTAATTAGGCACATAGTCTAAGTAGGGGATTCAAAACATTGTGTGCTTTGTTTGTAAGTAACCTATTGACGTATCTAATCCCCTTGTGCCATTTGGCAATCCTGGGTGAAGAGAAATCGTAGCTTACTTAGTCCATTATGTTATCCAATGGGGGCATTACATCGTTTAGGCTTTCCCCTTGCACTTCATGTGAGCCTATGGAATAGCCAAAAATGGTTAGTGTTCTCTTCTTAGCTGGACCTATTTGGGGATTTCATCACCCCAAGGGACGATTCCAACCACGCATACCGACGGGGTATATAAAGGGGGGAGGCCAAAGTTGTACCTCAATCTAGTCACATTGTGTTTGGCAGAGCATCGAAGTTAGGGTGATACCTAGATAGACATGAAGATTTGGTATGAGCTTTCAGTATCTCGCTAAGGTTCTTGACTCACGCTTGTGACGAGCTGGTGTTCAAGGTTGTGCCTCACTTACCGAGCGTATATTGAGGACTCCCTAGATCACCTTGTTTAGCCTAGTTAGAGGACTGTGTTGGCCATACCCTTCATACTAATATTAGGATTGTGCTACTTAAACTGTCTTTTCTATGATAAACCAGTGCATATCTTACTAGTCAAGTCAGCCTTACCTTTTGCTTGCTGCTTGAAGTGTTTTTTTTGTCCTTTTCCATAGTCATTTTTCCTAAGTCAAGTTCAGGTCTGTTGATAGAGGCGGCCATGCCCTGAATAGGGGTGACCCCAACCTCAAGAGGGGTGACCCTGCCCTCTGTCTCAGTCATTTTTGAGTCAAAATTGTCCATCTTTCACCCAAACAGGCGACCCCGCCCTGAACAAGGGCAACTAGGCCCTGCCCAGGGGCGACCACACCCTAACAAGGGTGACCAGGCCCAAAACAAGGGTAATCCCGCCCAAAAAAAAAAAATTCACTCTTAATAGTCAGTTCTATCATCCGTTTCATCATTTTGTCAGTCCGTTTTCCCATTCTTAACATCTTTTTTGTCATTTCGTCAATCCATTTCCCCGTTCTAAGAGTTCGTTGTCCTATTCCATGAAACCATTCATCCATTTAGAGAGTTTTTTTGCCGTTCGAGGAATCCATTTCATTTTTTTGGGATCTCATTTTTCCATTTGGGGAACCTGTTCCATCATCTAGTGAGTTTGTTTCACCGCTTGTCAGGCTCGTTTTCCTGTTCTAATAGCCAGTTTGACCTCATTTCTTATTTAGATAAGTCCAAAAACCAATTAGGTGACCACACCCTTGGAACACGCACTGGGAACAGGTGACCATGCCCTTGGAACAAGTGACCACGCCCTGGGAACAGGTGACCTCGCCCCTTGAATAGGCGACCCTGCCCAATCCAGAAGGTCAAATAGTTGGGGACCTAAAACCTTGTCATTTTTTGTGATCTAAACACTTTCATCACCTTTCGTTCTCTCATAATCCACACTTTAGCCCATTTTCACTTTCCAAAGGTCATCCATTCATCCCCTGAATCATATAGGCACATCTTAGAGCATCTCTAGATTGCACGTTCATCATCGTTTTCCCAATCCAAATCTCCTAAACCTCATTTTAAAGGTTATTATCTGAATTGACCTAGTCATCTAGATTCGATTGTCATCCTACACATCAGTCATCAACTTCGGCCCAATCAATCCACTTCCATCTTGAGGTGGATTCAGTGTCGTAAGTCATCATCCTCGACCCAATCAATCCATTTCCATCTTGAGGTGGATTTGGTGTCGTAATCATCTATCTGTCTTTCAATCCGATCAACCAACGCGTTAAATCACCTGGGGTGATTTCTGAACTGGGTTTAGAATCCCTTACATCATCCATCATCTAATCCTACCGGTCATTTCATCAACTGATCTTGATCCATCATCTAATCATATCAATCATTTTACCAATCAATCCCTATCTAATCATCTAATCATTCAATTTCAATCCTATCCAATCATCCAATAAATCCTCATCTAATCATCCAATCAATCGATCCTTTATCCAATACAATCGATCCTTTATCCAATACAATCAATCTCTCAATCACCATTTAGGTCATCCTTGCATTGATTCTAGTCTCATCTCAATCCACCTAGTAGTTTTGTATTTCCATGCCTGTTCAGACTAGATCACAGACCAAGAAGAAAATGGCACAACAACAAGTTCAAGGTTCCTAGCTGAACATCCCTCAAAATCCTAACAACTAGGAAAACATCCCTCAAGATCCCCATAACGGTGCTTCATCACAATCTAACATTGACGATCAAAATACTTCACTACCTGGTGACAAGAACATGATCAATCAGCCTGAAGTCATTGTTGATGAATACCTAAGCAATCATGCTAACGTTCAGATGAAAAATCGCCTCCTCAACAAGCATGGGGATAAGATCCTTGCTACTATACTCATGAAGGGAGTCAAAATTCTAGTACACCAACACCCAGACCCCTCCAGTGCATCAAGACCCACAAAATGTTCCCATAAATTCCTATGTTCCCAAGGGTACACCCATAGATAACTGGTATCATCCTGAGTTTGGAAATGTTGTGATACATCAAGTTTCCAATTATCCTCCCCTTCCATCCACAGCCTCTACGACACTATCTAATCATTATGATCCCTATACCTATGGCATGCCACAAAACATCCTGTCTGCTCCACCACTCCCACCTCAGTATCCTAGTCAACCACCTATCAACACTGGGGGAAATCCCTTTCTCGCATTGACACCACCACCAAGACCTGTACCCATAGGTAATCTCCTACCGCCCCCTCATGGTAACACTCTAGCATTCCAACAACCTCTTGTTAATCCTCATCAATCCATTGCTTTGCAGGAACCACCACAACATGCAACTATCCCCTCGCAAGCACCACCACAACATATCATTATCATTTCCATGCCCATGGAAAAGCATTATCAACAACCTCTGTAACAAAATGTTTCAATTCTGCAATAGAACATGTCGCAACAAAATGTTCTAAACCCACAACAGCATATTGTCACTCATATACAACCTCCTCATCAGGCAACACAAACTGCATCACACCCTCAACAACCACCTCATGGTTCCTTTGTAGCAGTCCCACAACAATAGCACATCCCATCTCACCCTCCTTATCAACAATCACATACGCACGTTCCCACACAAACACAGCGTAATCCTCTCGCACAATATCTCTACCATCCATCCAACACATACACTACTTATGCTAATCTGAATATCCATGTGGCCTCTCAGAATCCACCACAGACTCAACTGCTACTTTACACTAATACTCCACAATCACACACTAATCCCTACCATCAAACTATCAATCCACAACTACCACCGTATGCTACACAGTAGCCAAATGTTTCCCATAATTACCAATCTAATCCATATTACACTCAGCAACAACCGCCCTATCAACAACCGCCGCCACAACAACATGGCACTTCCACATCCTCGTACTATCAAGCTCCACATAATGCCCCATCCACTTCATATTATCAGCAGCAACCACCTCATCAACAAATACCCTCTGCCTCTTATTACCAAAATTCATCATCATCCTATCCACCTTACGTTAATCCACAACCACAATCTGCTTATGCTAATTAATATTAACCTACACCCTCAAATGATCCCAATGCTTTCGCCCCATCGTCATCCTACCAACAATATCCACCCTACTATCAACCTAATCCAGCTAATCCAACTCCTCCTGCTAATAAATATCTAGAAGAGCTTAAAGTTGCTTTGAAAGATTTACAAGCAAGCATGTCTAAGAAATCTTTCAAGTTCAAGGAGATTTTTCCCTATCTGTTTGATTCTTCAATCTCACTTATCCCCTTCCTGAAGCACTTCAAGATACCCAAGTTTGAAAAGTATACAGGAACCAAAGATCTGAAATCCCATCTACAAGAGTTCTATGCACAATGTTAGGATGTTCAACACTGTGACAATTATCTCTTGCACTTGTTCCCTAGGAGCTTAGGAGGGCTCGCCTTAGATTGGTTCATGGGTCTCAAGAAGGGGACAATTTATTCCTTTGCTGATCTTTCTGAACAATTTTTCAGACAATTCTACTTTAACTTGGAGAAGTATTGACACTTTAGACCTCTTGAAGGAGAAGCAACACGACGGATAAACTTTCGCTAACTACCTGCAGAGGTGGCGAGCAGTAGCTAGCCACATAAAATCCCCTCCCAACGAGAAGGAAATGGTAACCCTCTTTGTGGCCAATGCTCATCCTGAGATGGCATATGCTCTTAATATCCATTGTGTCACTACTTTTGTAGAGATTATTGAAAAGGGTCCCATCATTGAGCAAGCTCTTGTTGCCAAAGGGAAAATTAAATTATATAACTCGGACAAGGAAAAGTCATCTGATGACAAATCCCGTTACTGGAACAAGAACAAGAATGCATTAAATGATGGTGTCATTGACACCAAACATGTTCAAGTGGCCAATACCTCTTAGAGGCAACAACCATCCATGCCCAATGCCATATCTGTGCCACAAGGGGCACCTCGTACCCCTCAACAATCCAATCAAAACAATCAAGGGAATGGTAAACGTCAATACACTCAATTACAAGAACACTTGAGTGTTGTCTTCAATAGGTTATTGCAGGTCAAATACCCCATCACATATCCGATGACTAAACCTTTTAATTAGTCTAAACCTAAACCTGCCTGGTACAAGGAAAACAAGTATTGTGGCTTTCACAAGATCAAAGGTCATTCCATAGACAAGTGTCAAGCTCTGAAAACGTATGTCCAAGATCTTATAGATCGAGGAGATATCCATGTGGATGCCAACTAGGCCTCATCGTCTAATGCTCAATTACAAATATATCAAAATGTTTTCCCCAAGCATAACCAAGGTCCTAGCACATCCAACGCAAATCTTGGACCTAGTAACAATAACAACCAAGATAACAACACTAATAATATCACCTACAAGAATGTCCCGCTTAACTATGAGACTCTCATCACTCATATTGGGCAAGAAGAACCATGTGTGTCTATGATACATGTCAAAGGCAAGGAGCCTCAATGTGTTGTTACCACTTTTCGCACTCGTATTACTGTCCCTGGAGCCTCTGTGTAAGCCCCATCACCTCCTGTGAGCTCTTAGTATAACATCCTTGATCATTTAGGAAAGATCGCAGCGCAAATTTCTATCATAGATTTGTTAAATTCTTCTCCTATATATCAGGGAATCTTGACGAAAGCTTTACAGGATGCTCGTGTCCCCAATGACATTGACCCCACACAGTTCCAAGATCTTGTAGGACACCTTTCATCAACCTACCAACTAGGTTTTAGCCAAAACGACATGCCTATCATCAATTCCAATCACAATCGACCCCTCCATATAGAGGTTCTTGTCGCTCGACATAAAGTAAAGAGGGTCTTGATAGATAATGGCTCTACTCTCAATCTTTGTACATTAAAATTCATAAAGCAAGTAGGATAGACCTGTTGTCAAACAGATTGCACCAGAATGCTTGAATATTGAAATTCAACAATCTGTTGAAACATTGGAACTAACTCAGGTTGTGGGTGACCTATAACGAGACTGAACCTTCAGATTCTAGGTCGGCTTCCTATATGATGGTCAATTTGATACTTGAATAATTTGTTCTGAGAAAAGGGTAAGAAACTTAATCTAATGTAAAACTGGAAAAAATGGACTGTGGTGATGTACCTATTTGATTTAAGAAAATAGACTAACTCACAACTGATTCATCATGAAGCTTACTTTCACAACTCAGATTGAACAATTTAACTGCATTAATGATTCACAAACAGGCCTGATAATTCATTCTTTATGAAGGAAGGACTTACTTTCACAACTTAAAGATATGGATATACTTGAGACACAATTTATGACCTGCAACTAAGATTGTTTCTTCGTGTACATGCATTCACGAATGTTGACAGAAATTTAAAGGTTCTGATATCAACCACATTAAACTTGTATCCAAAACATTCACAAAATAAGACACCTGAATCTAAGAAGGATAATTTTTAACTTGCAATGACAAATGAAGGAACTCTATGCAAATGATACTCCAAGATAACCTGTAAGGACTGCTGCAATATCTATTAAATTTTCAAGGCTGAGTTACAAGACAATTCACTTTGCAGAATGCAAAGGATGAATAACAAGAACTAACTGAAAAAGATAAACTTTTTCAATATATACAATGAGAATGCACTTCAAAGTGCATGAACATGTAACTGAAAGTCAATTTCAGTGAGAAAGTGATAACTCCAAGGTGAAATCCGAGCAGAAGAGGAAACCCTGATAAAAATAGCTCAAAGTTGAAGCAAATTGCACTCTGTGCCTAGAAAACTCGACCTTTTCATGTGCATGATCAAAACACCTCGTGAACTGATGAGGAACTGAAAGAAAAGCCTCACTACTTGCATAACTGAAAACTGAAGTTCCACTTTGTGCATGAGCAAAAAAAAAAATTTAGTATTTTCGATGTGTATCTCCTCCATGCATAATCTAAATCAAGCATCTTGTATACATTGTTGACTTGAAGTCAAAACTTATTTCCTCCATGCATAGTACACATCACTTCTATCTTTAGTTCACTTTTCTCTTTAAAATAGTTTAATTCAATAACTATTAAAAACAATTAACGAAATTGCTTTAATACTACTGAATAAACATTACAAATGAAGAGTGCTTTTTACTTTTGAAATCACAAGGAATAAAGTTAAAATTTATCTTATCTCATAACACACGGCCCTCCTTATGCATGATGATTAGGTCGATGACTTTGAAGTGAAGACCATGGGCATGAAATGATTTTATTTGCTTTTGATAAAAAATAGTCAAAAATGACTATCAAGTCGCACTAGGGTATGAGATGACTTTGCTCGAACCCTAATCATTTTTTATCATTCTCCATACTCTTTTGGATATTCTGGAACTCTTGTTGCACCACCATCATGCACTATGGAGAAATAGGGCTTTGTTGAAACTAACTGAGAGTTGAAGCTGAGACTTTGTGGAGAAATTTGGAAGCAATGCCGAGATCTTTATACAAAAAACTCGAACTATGGGTAAGTTGCCTTTACAAAGGAAACTCTCGAATCATTACTTTTAATCTGCAACTTGTTTGAAGTAATGAGTCTGTGTAAAAGAACAAAGAAACTTATTTTGAAGTTGTGACCTTCATACTGTTATTTTCATGCATTTCTTTCCATTTTCTTCAACTTATGGACGCAGGCATTCTTCTCCATCGTTTGCTACATTCCTTTATCATTGTATATTACTTCATTTGGCTGCTTCTAGCTTGATTTTCTTTTATCTCTACAAAAGATGGTTTGTTTTGAACTCACAACAAGTGAAACCCCTCGATTTTCATGTGCTCTCAATGAATATATAGCCACGATTTCCTCCCTTCATCTGGGTATTTGTAATTTCATAGATACCTGAGCTTTTGGTTCTGAATGTGAGCTTTTATTTGGGCCTTTTCATTTACAGGTCACCATGAGAAGCCTCTGATACTTACCCCTTTATAAGAGTTTGTTGAGATTTCAATACTCATTTTTTATAAAAGAAGCGACTGCATATTGCAGTTTGTGACAAAAATAATGAAGATACTGCCTTTTGTGGAACCCGCCATGAAGATTCTACTGGGTCTTTGCTTTTCTCACTGCGTTTAGACTCTACAAGTTGCTCTTGATTGTATCTCCATATTCATATTTTTGTAACTAAAAACCTGCTTCAAACTCAAGGAAGTTATAAAATGAAAGAGTATATTTATGCTTTTTGACTGTCCTTAATACATATAACTGCTCTTTTGACATTGGAGTATAGTGAATCTTCCTTGCTATCCTGAGTTGCTAGAGACATTTTGACTGTCATACATATGACTTGCCATATGCCTTTTTTGTTTGCTTATGGATTTCATCATATTAGCCTTCATATCCTAGTATCTCTGAAATGATGAATATCATGGCTTTAAAAAAAAATGAGCTTGCAAGACTATTTGAAACTCCAAGTCATTCCCAATGTATTCTTTTCACTATAAAAGTTTTGAATATCCATTATTGCTCTGTCATATGCACATGCTTGTCTTCCCACGTTATTGCTACTAATGAAAGCCTCAACTTGCCTTAGGAATGCATTTTGTTGTTCTCTTCATGGGATAAATTGCTCACTTTGAAGTTCACCTACTATGTTGTCCAATTTGTGCTTTATTCACGGTGAATAATCTCTCAATTAACACCTCTAAACATTGCATGAGACTGTCCAATGGTCTCAATTTGCTCAATATAGTTATTCCTCTTGTTTTGAAACTTCAAATTGGCAGATTACTTGAATAGTGATTATCTATGAATCTGGATTTTTAGCATTGTTATCTTGGCTGTTCTCAACCATCATGATACTCATTCTGCTCTTTTTAATAAATAAATCAAAGGCTGCTCTTGTAAATATGTCTTATAGACCTATAGCTTATTGTGTTATTAGCACTTTTTGATCTACTTCCTTCCAGTTATGCATACATGCTATCATGATGGTCATCCTTGAACCTTTGCATTCTTATGCCTGTAACCATCGTTTATGACCATAATTTACTATTGACGACAGATTGATTTTAGAAACACCTTAATCTGCATCATTCGTTTACATTGAGTCTACACTTGATCATGATTACTGTTCCATCATTGATGATAGCTTTTTGCAATAAATGACTGGTAACTGTTCTTGATATATTTTCAAATGATGAACAAGAGATGACTTACTCATTGTTCTTGATATATTTTCAAATGATGAACAAGAGATGACTTACTCACTGTTCTTGATATATTTTCAAATGATGAACAAGAGATGGATTACTCACTGTTCTTGATATATTTTCAAATGATGAACAAGAGATGACTTACTCACTGTTATTGATATATTTTCACCATGCTGAATTAGACTTGTTGATGACAGTCCTAGATGATGACTGTTTCTTGGATGCTTAAATAACTCTCATAAATGATGTGAATGAGAGGTGTCCTTTTGATATGTTGAGCTCTACCCTTGTGGGAGCCCATTTTTCTCCACATATCTGATAAGATGATCATGAACATGATGAATCTATTCCTGCACATTGAAACAAACATGTTAATAAAAATAATTGAAGCTGAAAGCTTCCATTGAGCTATATTTTTCTTGATTGTCAGCCTTTGTAACTCAATTGCTTGGTGAATGCTTGATTGAATGTGATTTACATTCCTGTTGGTAGCATAGGCATAAGGTAGAATGTAATTCATCATTGCTTAGAGTACATCTCTAACGCCATTCCTTTACAATTTTGTAAGTTTATGGAGCGCAAAAACGAGGCTGCAGCTTGGAGACACGACAATTGAAGACATCAAGCGAAAGCGATTCATCATCACAGGCAATGATGAATTGTATCTCTTCCTTGTGTTTACGTTATCTTCAGTAGTGTAGCTTATCTTCGAATTTTTTATTCATCATTTGATTGTCATAATCAAATTCAGTTACTCTCGCGGCTTGTGCGAGATTCAGTGTTTTTTACAAAATGAATACAAGGCATTATTATGCAAATTTTCAATTTTTTGTTTCAAATACTTGCACAATAAAACTGTAATTCAGATGTAATCTGATCTTTATGATGAACAATGAATACTTTAGCAGAAAACTTGAAAATTTATGTACCTATTAATGATGAGTCTGACTCAGCTCTACCTGTTTGAGCTTGTAGTGAAAAAATAGGTAACAAATTGGTGACCTCTGCGGAGTGGTTTCCTGCTAAACACCATAGACCAGCTGCCTCATATATCCATTGGGCATGGAGTCCATTTTTTGTTCTGTTTTGACTCAGAAAACTATAACTTAGCTTCAAAACAAACAAACTGAAAGGAAACTACTGCAACTCTGTTGAAGATAGAATTTGAAAAACCAAGTGCAGCAACTACACTTTATTGAAAGCAAAACAATACTGAAATGAAAATGTGCCATGGGGCACTTATTGAAAGCAAAAACCAAAAATTCTACCCTACCCTACACTAACCAACAGTGTTAGTGCTCAGACATGACCATTCACTAGTTGTGAAAAATAGTTGCCCTTTCTTAACAATAGAGGATGCTTCAAATCCGTAAGATTAATCAAAAAGAAGTATAGACATTTGATTAACTGCTACTCCTTCTGTTCACTGTTGTCAGCATAGTTTGGATCATCATAAAAAGCATACCTTCCTTATTTGACTGATCATTAAAGATGACAGTCTGAGGCATATGAATAAGATTAACCTGTTGCTCCTCTTGGCACGTTGCAATCACATGCCTTGGCAGAATTATGACTTCTTGTGATTCTGTAGATTCTTCGTATGATAAATACCTGATCAGACAACCCTTTGAAAGGATAAAGCTTGGCCTCTCACTGCTGCCTTCATGTATATAAACTGTTGGCACTCCATCTTGCTGATTAGACTGCTCCACTGCATGCAGTGTAAGATTTTCTTCCTTCCTTTTTGTTGCCTCAATTTCAAACTGATCTGAAAGAGATGATTCACATAAACGAAACGAAGGAATGTATGACTCTTTGATCTGAACAGGCCGATCATATGTTGTTGGCTCATACAGTATTAGCTTATCATTTATGTTAGAGCAAAAAACTTCTATTATGCCTGAAAACATATCCTCATCTAATTCATGGTTGTGAATTGGATTCATATGAGTCTCATCACCCTGCTGCTCAAAGGTAGGCACTGATGTTATCATGCATGTGATATCCTCATTTTCATAAATAAATTTAGGTAATTGCTCAAAAAAATTAGCTAAATCCTAAGATTCAACCTCCATTTCCTTGTTTAAAACATGCTCAACCTGATGTTGATTGTCATCTATGTTTAAAACAAAGGACTCAAGATCATTCCAAAATATGGCTTCCTCACAATCATCATTTGCATTACCTTCTAGAATTAGATGAGCAACTTCCAACTTGTCACATTTGTTGACCTCAACCAGCAACTCATCACACTGTTTGACATCTTATTGCTCAATAAAGGAAGGTAATTCATCAGATAAGAACATGAAATCATCACCTTTCATACCTTTTTCAAGCTCCTCAACCTGCTGTCCTAATTGATCGTGTTCATTCACCTCCTGCTGCAAGTCTGCTTTGCAAATGGTATCAGGACATGCATGCATAAGTTGGATCCCTTGAATAAGAACAGATGATTTTTCATGAACACTCATAGCTAGATTTGTTACATGTACTTGACTTTGCAATAGAAGAGGATCTTTGAAACTTGGAATGGGAGCCTCTTGAACTAGATTTGGCATTTTGAATTCAGGATGTTTGGTCTAAGAAGGCTGCCATGGCTGTTTAGTACCTCAATGGTTTAGTTCAGGCTCTTGAAAATGAGGGTTCATGGATTGATTTGACAAACTTTGTTCATTCGTGAGCTCCTGTAGGGGCTGATCTTTAACATTGGTATGAATATTACCCTTATAACTTGGAATGTCAAAACTAGAAGACTTACTTGGAGATTGGATAAAAACCTTGGAAACCTTCTCCTCTGTTGGCTGATGTTTTATGGAAGAAACTGATTGGGCCCCAACCAATATTCTAATCTACTTTTCCTTAGCAGCAAGATCATCTTCGTATTGTTTCTTCTGCATTAGCAAGTCTTGCTCGTAGAGATAGGCCTGATAGGCTATCTCTTCCTGTTGCTAATCGTACTCTTGTTTCATCTTGAACTCTTCTATTTTCTTTGCGATGTCTGACAGTATGTCCTTCATGTTATTCATGTTACTTTTCATATAATAAACCTCTTGGAGCTGATTCTGGACATATGAATATTGATTTGAAGGCTGAGCAGGGGAGGGTGGGAGGTAAGCATGTTGAGCATGCTAATAGGCTGATGTTGCATGGTTGTTTGGGATAAAACCAACAGCTTAACTGGCCTGATATGGCTGATAAAGATGTGAATAGGCAAGATTTTCATGGAACGGAGGTGAAAACATGCTTTTTTCATAAAAACTAGACATGTTAAAGCATTTGAAACCTGCAAATCATCTTTAAATCAAAGTGAATCAGACCTCCTTTGTAAATGTAAACATACCAGCACTTCATCTGTTGAAACTTGTGGATTGTGCTTAGAGTCGCCAGGTATAAATCTGTAACCTCTGAAAGAAAAAAATGTGTTGCTGGGTATACCAGGACAACAACTTAAAACTCTTAAATCTCTGAACTGTGATTCAGAGTCCCACCGGGCATGCCAAAAATTATTGTCAATCAAATTGCACCCGAATGCTTGAATATTGAAATTCAACAATCTGTTGAAACATTGGAACTAATTCCAGGCTGTGGGTATCCTATAAGGAATTAGACCTCCAGATTCTAGGCCGGTTCCTATTTAATTTTCTGGTTAATAACTGAGTGATTTGTTGGAAAAGGGAGAAAGACTAAATCTAAATTCTAAAAACTGTAAATTAAAGATGATGCACCTAATTGATAAAGATCTGCAATTTTGATTCATAATAAACCTTAGAAAACTAACCACACAAGTCAATTTTGACAGTTTCACCACAAAAATATATTCTAAGGCTTTAAATAAATCAGCTTTGAAGGAAAATAGGATTTTCACGGCAAAGAAGAATATTATTCATTTAGACAAACTTAGACCTGTGACTTTAACTATTCGAATGCATGCAAATATAAATGAGACAAAGATTTTAAAGGTTTTGATATTTAAACACAATAAAAATTCATCAAATCTAGTTCTTGTTATTCATCCTTTGCATTATGCAAAGTGAATGGTCATGTAACTCAGCTTTTAGATTAATACAGTAGTGTTTTTACAGGTTTACTTATGTTATTTTTGCAAAGGTTCCTTCAAATTACAGTAAAATCAAAGTTTTCCTTGTCATTTGGCTGTCTTTTATGAATGATTTGATGAAGTTTTATTGTGTTTAAATATCAGAACCTTTAAAATCTTTGTCTCATTTATATTTGCATGCATTTGAATAGTTAAAGTCACAAGTCTAAGTTTGTGTAAACGAATAATATTCTTCTTTGCTGTGAAAATCTTGTTTTCCTTCAAAGATGATTTATTCAAAGCCTTCCTTAGAATCAATTTTTGTGGTGAAACTGTAAAAATTGACTTGTGTGGTTAGTTTTTTTAGGTTTATTGTGAATCAAAATTGCAGATCTTTATCAATTAGGTGCATCACCTTTAATTTACAGTTTTCAGAATTTAGATTTAGTCTTTCTCCCTTTTCCAGCAAATCACTCAGTTATTAACCAAAAAATTAAATAGGAACCAGCCTAGAATCTGGAGGTCTAATTCCTTATAGGGTACCTACAGCCTGGAATTAGTTCCAATGTTTCAACAGATTGTTGAATTTTAATATTCAAGCATTTGGGTGTAATTTGATTGACAACAATACCCATGTTGATTTAAGCAATTAGATCATCACTATAAAGGCTTATGATAATGCAGAAAGGGATTTTGAAGGGGTTATTGATCCTCCAATTCAAGTTGGCCCAGTTATATAATACACTTGTCATGTCCTTGATTTGGACCTCCCCTACAACCTTCTTCTTAGCCCACCATGGATCCACGCCATGCAAGTCATTTTGTCTACCTATCATCAACGCTTGAAGTTCCTGTTTAATGGAATGGAAGCTACAATACAAGTTGATCCCCAACCATTTGAATATTTTTGTTCACTCGAAGCTTATTTCCCTCATTCCCATTATTGTCCAAGAGTGTAAATGGGACCACTACCAGCATCCTCATCCAATCCATCATCTAATCCATCACCCACCACCTCATCTGCTCCATCTTCTACATCCAATTCCACTATCACCAAGGTCCAGATCATTGATAAGGGATGTGGTGAGTATGAGATGCGTACTGCTTTGAACGTGACAACCATGCCACCCTCACCACACACATATGGTCAACCTTCTGAGTCTGCATCGAAGGAAGAACAAAAGGCAGTCACCTTGAATTCCAAAAATGTGGGAACCAACACTTATGTATCTCTTGCGTTACCACAATATACACCTGAAGATGATATAAGTCAATGAATATATCATGAAGAACCGAAACCTACTCCCCCTTTAAAGGAATATTTTCAAGAGATGTATCCTTGGCCCTCTAAGTATGCTAAGAAATACAATTATTAGGGGGGAGCTCTTAGTCCAAAAGAGCTAGAAAGAAATCAATCGATTGACACTTCCATACGTCCAAAGAATTCAGGCTTAGGCTATGATAAAAAGAAAAAGGGTCTCGCAGTGTCGACTAGCACTTCTAACAACGTCAGTGCGGGTGATGGTCTTTTGGAAGATATACCAAAGGAAGAGTGTATCATACATGCATACGATGATGTAGATCACACAGACCTTTCCTCCATGTTCGAATTCCTATCTATTTGCACCATTAGCCTTTCCCTTTTCCATCCTGAACTCATAGATTGGGACCTATGTGAAAGCACACCTATCAACTCACTTCCCTCAGTGGATACCTATGTACATCTCATGGGATTGGGGAATGCCCTAGTTGCAAAAATAAGAAAAAGAAAAATCCAAAAGGATCACCTAGTGAAAACCTCCTTGAGGCACTTCTTGACTCAGAAAAAGTCAAAACAAAGGATGTATCTGATGGTAAAAACCTTAGTGAGGCACCAGAAGATGGGGATGTTCATCTTCCCCTTGTGGGAACACAGTTGTCTAAATGATCATCCATTCTGATCGAGGAAACGTAAGAAATAAATTTGGGAACTGAAGAGGATCCCAAAATCACCTATGTAGCCAAGGCATTATCATAGGAAGAAAATTCTACCATCACCAAGATTCTTCAAGAGGGTATCATTAATTTTGCATGGACATATTCAAACATGTCAGGCCTTGATCCTGCGTTAGTAGTCCATCATTTGGACGTGCATCCAGATGCCAAACCCGTCAAACAAAAGCTTCAGAAAATGTACCCTCAAGTCACCCTACCGGTTAAGAAAGAATTGGAGAAGCTATTGGACGTTGGATTCATAAGGCCTATTGATTATTCTGACCGGATCTCCAACATAGTGCTAGTCACCAGACCAAATGGCGCCATCAGAGTATGTACAGACTTTCATGACCTCAACAAGGCTTGTCCCAAAGATGATTTTCCATTGCCAAACATAGATATGTTGGTTGACCTCACTGCGGGACATGAGATATTTTCCCTCATGGATGGCTTCTCTAGATACAATCATATCAGAATTGCACCTGAAGACCAACATAAAACAACTTTCAATACACCATGGGGCACATTCTACTATAATGTCATGCCCTTCGGTCTTAAGAACACAGGGGCAACCTACCAATGCACAATGACTATCATCTTTCATGATCTTATCCACATCATCATGGAATACTATGTTGATGATCTGTTAGGAAAATAAAGATCCAAAGTAGAACACCCTACAGTCCTAAGGAAGATCTTTGAGCATCTAGAGCACTACAAGTTGCGCCTCAATCCAAAAAATTGTGTGTTTGGGGTTACGTCAGGAAAGTTGTTGGGCTTCATTGTCTCTAGGAGAGGTATAGAAGTGGATCTGTCCAAGGTCAAAGCAATTATGGATATGCCTCAACCTCGCAACCTGAAACAGTTAAGGAGTCTCCAAGGTAAGCTACAGTCCATTAGAAGGTTCATAGCACAGTTAGCTGACAAGTGTCAACCATTCACCCACCTCCTAAAAAAGAATACATCCCTCAAGTGGGATCCTATGTGTCAGCAAGGTTTTGACAAGATTAAGGAATACTTGGCTCATCCTCTCATCCTTATGCCTCCAATCCTAGGGAAACCAATTTTATTTTACATCTCAGCTACTTCAGTGGCACTGGGGGCACTGCTAGCACAACATGATGAGTCATCCAGAGAATGAGTGATCTACTATATCAGTCGAACCTTAGTTGGCTATGAGCTCAACTATTCTTCAATGGAGAAGGCTTGCCTAGCCATATTTTTCTATTCATAGAAACTTAGACATTACATGCTCAATCATCCAGTCAAATTAATATCAAAAGTTGACCCGCTTAAGTATTTTCTATCTAGAAAAAATTTGATTGGCCGAATGGCTAAATGGGTCATGTTGCTGAACGAGTTTGACATAGAATATGTGGACCACAAAGCTATTAAGGGACAGGTGATAGCGGATCAGTTAGTCGATGCTCCCTTGGTTGATGCACATCCTTTAGTAACATAATTTCCTGATGAAGAGGTCTTTATAGTAGTAGAAGCCACCACATAGACATTACACTTTGATGGGTCATACACACATAATGGATTGGGGGTAGGCATCTTGTTTAGCACCCCCCAAGGTGATTATATCCAAGAGTCATTCAGATTGGCCTTTCCATGCACAAACAATATAGTTGAATATGAATCTCTTCTCACCGGCCTTAGAATCACAATCAAAATGAATATCACTCAATTAAGGGTCTTCGGCGATTCACAATTAGTCATCACACAAGTCAATGATGAGTTTTAACAAAGGATGAGAAGTTGTTACCTTATAAATGCATGGTCGATGACTTTAAGAATTCTTTCACCTCTATTCAGTTTGACCAGATCCCCAAAGCTACTGATGTGATGGCTGCAATTGGTTATTTAATTGACATGCCTAAGGATCGAACAGACTGTGAATTCTTGGTAGAACAACTCTTAATCCCCACATACGACATCCTTGAGAATGAGATGGTGTGTGAAATCGTAGGTCCTACGTCTCCATGGTATTATGATATCTATGCCTATCTTCACAATAGCATCCTATCTGTTGTCCTTACACACAATCAATGCAAGTCATTCATCCAACGCACAACCCATTACACCATCGTAGGTGATACTCTTTATCTTTGTGGATATGATGGAACTCTTCTTCAGTGTCTGAATGATATCGAAGCCTGCACTGCATTGACGGATGTACATAGTGGTGTTTGTGGGGCCCACTCAAATGGCATGGCCTTAGCTAAGAAGATTCTCAGGGCTAGTTATTATTGGCCTACATTGGAGGATGACTCTTGTGAATTCATGAAGAAATGTTTACCTTGCTAGCAACATTCAGACCTGATACATGCTCCTTCTCAAGATCTGCAACCCATCGCAACACCATGGCCTTTTTCTCAGTGGGGTTTTGATTTAGTCGGCAAGATATATCCTCCATCCTTTGATGGCCACACCTTCATTATCACTGCCACTGAGTACTTCACTAAGTGGGTGGAAGCCATACAACTCTCCCAGATAATGGGTACTCATATATCCAAATTCATCCTTTACCATATTATCTGCAGATATGGCATCCCCTCCACCATCATTTACGACAATGGTGAACCATTCAAAAACTAGGCTGTAAAAGAGGTATGTGACACCTTCCATATCCAACACCGGTGGTCCACGCCCTATTACCTTTAAGGTAATGGACAGGAAAAAGCAACTAACAAAACCTTGATTAAAATCTTGAAAAAGGTTGTCAATAGTACTGATCGAGATTGGCACCTCCACATCCATCCCATCCTTTGGGATTATTGCACATCCATCCACACTCCCACTGGCACCACTCCATATTCCCCTTTTTATGGTGTTGAAGTCATCTTTCCAATTAAAGTTGAGATCCCATCCCTGAGAATATCCTTGAAGAATCTCATCACTGAAGAAGACTCACGGGTTGCTCGCCTCACTCAATTGGAGCTCTTAGATGAAAAGAGGGTCAAATCATATAATCATCTTTAGAAATTTTAGAATCATCTTAAGAGGAGTTATAATAAGAAGATTTGTCCTCAAAAATTTAACATTGAAGATCTAGTCCTTAAAGAGAATCAACGTACTCAACAAGACCAAGACAAGAAGGGAAAGTTAAAGCCTAATTGGTTGGGTCCTTATGTTATCACAACAAAGTATGGATCTGGGGCATATCTCCTTGCCACACCTAAAGGGGAAACACTCAAAGAGCCTATCAACATCATGCACCTAAATAGGTTTTATACCTAAATCAGTTAGGTCCTCATATCCTACCAAAATTAAAAAAAATCAATAAAAAGTAAAAAATTATCAAAAATATAAAAAATAAATAAAAAAAAGTCAAAAATCCAAAAAAATAGTAAAGAGAAATAATTTGTCCTATGGTGAAAACCACCCTTGGTGGCGCCTTGGATAAGTGCGGTTAGTAAAAACCTGGTAACAGGCTCCATCCATAGAGAGATTAATAATTATCTACCTTGCGTCCCTGTTACTACTGTCTTCATCCACCCAATCTTGACATCCTATCCTATCTTATCACTTCATCTGCATCCCGTCCTTGGTCGCTTGGTATGTTTTGATTGAGCATTGGACGATCTATAGCAACTATCCAGAATCCTGAGCTTTTTAATCCTAATCTAAGCTTATGTCGGTCTTGTGTCATCATCTTGAGTCCTCCATCGCGTTGGTCATCATCACTTTTCCTTCATTTGTCCTTCATCACTTTGTCATGTCAGTCTCGTGTCTTGTTTCCTTTGTATTTTCCGAACTACGTTACCCTTGCATTTTCACGTAGGAAAGGTTGATCATTTGATCCTCCCCCAAGACATTTATCTATCATGTCTTGCATCATCCATCATTGGTCTCCATTTTACTCTTGTCGCTTTTATCCATGGTCTTTTCCTGAACTACGAGGGCTCTGCACTTTCACATAGGCAAGGCTAATCTATGATCAACCCTTGAGCCCCTAGGTCTATAGGATGTGTTTGTCTTGTGTCGTGTGGCTTGTGTTGTGTCGTCAAGTATGCCCCTATCTAGCTGGTTCTCAACAAACGAGATCCTTTAGTATCGAAGATCTAATTAGTATTGGATATCCTGCGTTAGGTGGGTCATTTTAGTTTAGTTTCCATTTTCGGTCTCAATAGGATGCATCCTTCCTAACAGACCTCGTCAAACCTATCCATCCCTTTTGATCTTATGGAAAAGAACATTTGACATTAATTGTGATCTTTTGATGCTTTTTTCTTTTGTTTATCGTTCAAGCTCCCTATTACAATTGGTCAAGGTCGCCACGATTTATCATATTATGGTGTGTTTTGATTAGTTAACATAGGGACATATCTTGATCTTTTTGTTTGTTGTTGTCTGCTAGGTTGTCCCACGTAGTACCCACCAAGATCTTTGAGATCTTGTGTTACGCTAGGGCATCCCTTTGTGCTTGTGGTTATCTCAATGCCTGGCTTGACCAAACTCTTTGTCACTTTGGGGTGTTGGGATAGCCTTCTTCTCTGTTGTGTTTTTTTTGAGCATTAAGATGCTAACTTTCCTTGGTTTCATATACCCTGGCACCTGGTGTCTTGTGCTATAGCAAAAATTAGTGCTTCGAAGATGGAAAATTAAATTAGGATTGCATTTCATAATCAATTCTATTGCATTGCATTCATCCCTATCCATTAACCTATGATTTTGGTTGTGTAAATATTCACCTTCTTTCTCCTGTTCTTCTCAAGATATCAATTTTTTTTTACAGGTACAGTTTCACACCATCTACCCACATTCCCATGCAAGTCCTTATTGACACTTATGTTCATGTTGCATTTCATTTTATTTTATAAGCTAAAACAAGCATGATCGCAAATGAAGTCCATTCACATTTCATGTTGCATTATAGGTTCATTGCATTTTATCTCATGTGCATTATCATCTCATATTAAGTTGTTTATATTAATCATGTTTGGTTATCCTAAGCATATTAGATTCATTTTTATATATCCATACATTTCCATATTAGTTTGTATCATTAACATATTACATGCATCGCCACCTGCATCACAAATTGTTAGGTCCATATCCATCATAGATAGAATCATAAAACATACATCACATCCTGCATTACACACGTTATTTGCATCCATATAAGCATCAACATATAACATCATAAACATGTACATGTATTACATCATCATGATCACCCATCATAAAATCATAAACATACACATTTGCATAAATAGAATCATCCATCCTATACATAACATGGTGTCAATAAGGGTTGTCACATCATATAAATATCAAAATCAAATTTCCATCACATAGTCCATAATAATGTCCATCAATATCATCAAAATACATACCCATCGTATACATCATAATCACAAAATAAAGTACAGGTACAAGGATCTGAATCAAATGTAACCACTGCTACTCTATACTATCCATCCACCCTGCACCTATCAAAATCTAGTATCCTATCATCTGCCAAAGGAGCTGCCCATGTCTGATCTCTATGGAGAGTAGGGCATCGACCCTTTGCTAGGGAGGGTCACCTGAGAATCAATGTATGCTCAGGTCTGTGTCCCTAGTGACTAGGATGGCGTAGGTATTTGAGGAGCCTGTCAGACATAATGAAATGTGCATTGTGCTAGATCTGGAACCACATGTTGATAAGCGAACATCTAGAAGGTTGCCTCCCTCATATGCTCATTTCGCTCAACAACCTGATATCAAGTTGTATTTCTCTCATGTCTATATCTGTCTCAATCCCTGGTGATGACCCTACTCTCCTGTTCCCATGCCTCTTGGGCTAACTACAGTTGGGAAATCTCTCCTTGTAGCCAATCTCTCGTTGTATCTCTCTCCTCCTCCGCAGCCAGTGCTTGTGCCTCTGCGATATCCCTCTCTCTCTGCAATCTTTGTACCTCTGCCCCTGTCTCACCACTACCACTCTGTAGTGTCACTATATGTGCTCATACAACATCCCACTCCCCTTGCATTTCCTATACCTGTGTTTGTGCTCTATCTCTCTCACCCTAGAGGGCCTGCACCGTGTCCCTCTCTCTCTACACAATCTCTAATCGGGCCTTTGTTCCCTCTGCCCTCAACCTTGTGTCCCCAAGTGTTGTCTCTACCACAAACACCCTATCTTGGAGCTCAGTCCTCTCCCTCTACATCCCTATCACCTGTACCCTCAACTCCTCCATCTCCCTCTCTGCCTGTTGTCGACCATTTGTTGGTACCTAATAAGTTGCCCCTTCAGGCTTCTGTTGTCCCCTAGCCTGTGATATAGTCATCTCTGCCTGTAGTCTGTCTCGATCCCAGGTCACCCTAGCCAGCTCACCGCATACTCCCTGCACCTCTGCTCACAGGTCATCTCTCTCCCTCTCTGCATCTCATACCTATGAGTTCAAATGGTCAACAATGAAGTCACAATCCCTCTGTCCCTCAGCCTATAACCTGGCTACCTCTACCTGAAGCTTGCTCTCCTCAGCCCCAAGTTTGCACACCTCAACCTCTGATCTGTCATTTGTAGCCTCACTTGGCCCCCCCTCAAAAATATGATAGGGTCCTCAGGTGGTACATATGGTATCGTCGCCAATGGCTCCACCACAAGAATGTCCACATCCATAGCATCCTCCTATGGCTCACACTCCTGCTCAGCCCTAATCACCACTTGAACTCTCCTCGGTTGTCCCCTCCTCCCCACCCTCATCTGTTGTCCTACGAACCTCACCTCCCCCTCAGGCTCATCTCTCTCCTCCCTCATCTCCATCTCTGGCTCATCGAGCTCTTGCTCAGCTCTGATCTCCACCTGGGCTCTCCTCCGCTGTCTACTCCCTATCGTCCTTGCTCACTATCATGCAGCCCCTGCCCCCTCCTTACCTCTCTCCTACTAATATCTCTCCTCCCTCACCTCCATCTCTACATCATCATGCTCTTGCTCAACCCTAATCTCCACCTGAGCTCTCCTTGGTTGTCTCCTCCTCCCTGCCCTCATCTATTGTCTTGCAGCTCCTGCCTCCACCTCAAGCTCATCCATCATCTCCATGTCACACCCCTCTCTCTCCTACTCAAGCACCACCCACTCCCTCCTCCATTATCTCCTCCTCCTCACCACCCTCACTGGTTGTCCTATGGCCCCTGCCTCCTCTTGTCCTCTCTCCTACTATCCTGCAACCCTTGCCTCCTCCTATCCTCTCTTTTGTTGTCCTACGACCCCTACCTCCTCATGTCCTCTCTCTTGTTGTCCTACCACCCTAACTGCCTCCTGACCTCCCCTCTGTTGGGCTCTCCCCCTCCCTCTCCTTTGTACCACCAGCCTCAGCTCATCCTCTAGTCCAAAGCCCAGTGCCTCTGTAATGGGATCCTCTGGTGTAATCCTCTCCCACTGATGGTTGAGGAACCATTTGTCATATCGATGTGTCACTCCTGCCACCTACTCCCCTCAGGCCCTCCCTAGGTAGGGTACTAGCTGCTATGTCACCCAATGCACCCTCACAACCTCAGGCGAAATCGGCTCTCCCCATGGCCGCTCTCGAGTGATCTGCTTGAAACTCTTTGGTGTTTGGGGAATATCCTGTAGTAGCCCAAACTGTCTCATCACCCTATTTGGTCTATGTGACTCCACTATGTGAGGCTCCCTCTCGACTATGTAGCACCTAGTGTTGAAGTATCCCCTGTGTCTCGCCTCCTCTACCCTCCACCTAGTAAACCATCTCAACATGTACGACCACCACACTGTGTGCACCTCCTATAGGTCATCTATGGTCCTCCTCCATCTATCCAAATCTCTGGGGCCATTATAGTGCCACACCTAGCTATACTTTGTCTCGTACCACCATGCTATGGGCATTGTCTCATCCTTTATCCCTGCTCTCACCACTCCTGGCTTGGTCACACTAATGTGCTCCCAGGCCCATACCTGTAGTAGGGTCACTTGCGTCAAGCTGAGGCCCACTCGATAACACACAAAGTGCATATCCCTGTACAACTATTCCAATACACATGTCCCCCATGCAAACTTCCCCTCTCTCCCCTCAACAATATGTTGAATAACCTCCATATAACTTAGCCCGCACAAATAGAGTGGTAGTGTTGGCATCCCCACCACCAAACATCGATCTACATCTAACCCCTTCCTCTGAACAGGAAGGTTCTCTCCTCCAAACAACACGTATAGTGTCTGATCTAGCTCCTCCCCAATCGACGTCACCTCACTCACTAGGCGCCCTACTATAAGGAGCATCAATATCTGCCATACATCCTCGAGAGTCACCGTCATGTCCCCTATCGAGAGATGGAATGTGGAGGTCAACAAATCCCATCGCTCTATGAGTGTTGTCAACATAGCTCGATGTGCTCTAATAGTCTGATATCCTCTCAAGTGTAGCAGTCCTGCTCATGACAAGGCCTCATGATCTGCTCCAATCATCGCCCTCAGTGTCGCTTGCAGCACCTCAGACCATCTCTCTCATGTTTGTAGCCACTCAAATCGATGCATCCATACCACAACGCTATATCAATCATTTCATCTCTTCTCTCATTTCTCGGCCCTGGGTTATCTTCTAACTAAGTATTCCCTCCCCTTTTGGCCAAGTTTCCTAATTTTCCCAATTGCCTTTGTTTTTCTTTTCTTTCCTCTCCTTTTTCGCTTCCTTGTTCGTCCCCCTTTCCGAGCAGGGCCACCCCTTCTTGGGCGTCATCACTCCTTTTGGGGCAAGACCACCCTTTTAGGGGTGGGGTCTCCTTTTTAGGGGTGCGGTTGCCCCTGCCCTAGGGCGTGTCTGCCCCTCTACAGGCCAAATTGTTTTCCTCTGGGCAGACTCATCCTGGGTTGATCCCAAGGCTAGTCCGCCCTTCCCTTTTTCCCCCAACCCATTTCAGACGTCTTTTTTCTGGTTTTCAAAAAAAAATTACCCATTAATTGGGAAACTTCCCCCCCTTCCTATGGCCTCTAACAGCCTATTCTACCTACCCCGTTGGTGAAATCCCAATTTTTCCCCCAACCCATTTTTCTAAACTACCCCAATCCCAAAACCCATGTGTTTAAAAAGCATAAAAACTTACATCATCAAAAATGCTTAAAATCACATAGAGGGTTTTTGAACCTAACCTAGCGTATAACTGTGTGCTCGTGGTAGAACACCCGCACCTCGTCCACCCGATGGATGATGTCATCGTCGTAGTCATCTGACATCCTTATCTCCTCATCTTCTCGGATCCTCGTTCTCCTCTCCTCTCTCTCTCTCTTCTTCAATTGCCAGGTGTGCAAATGAGGAATAGTAACTCTAAAATTACTATAAGTAATTTTCCCCCTCATTTTTAAATTACTTTTAATTGAGGGGTATTTTTACTTTTTATTTAACCTTTTAGGCCCTAATTAATTCCAAAACTTATGCAGGCCGCCATTTGCATACCATGTATCCAATCGACTCTATTCAAAAGCCAAACCTATCTGGGTTTTCAAGCTCCATCCAATGGTACCTTTTGTTTCTTCATATTGAGAAGTCGCCCGGGGCCCCTTTCTCTTCCCCAACCTCTCTTTTGAGGGGGCATAACCTACCATTTTTCCTTTGTTCCTCTGTCACATTCATTTTCTTGGGAGATTGAGGCATCTCCCTCCATTTCCCTCTGTTTGGGCAGCTCATGCAACTTCTTCCATGTCGGGGCATCATGTTTTGGTCACTTCCTCTATCGAGTCATCTACATTTTATTTTTCTTTGAAACACTGTTATTCTAACAATATTTTGAAGAGGGGAAAAATGTAGACATCTAAATTTGACCATTCCCACACGGTCAATTCACCTCTTTACTCATCTACTTCGCATCCTCTGTTAATATTAATTAAATTGATTGATTTAATTAATATTTCTCTCTTTGCCTAAAGTTTCATAAAGTATTAATTTAATAATTAATACTTTACCCTTTCATCCCCTTCCTCTCTAAATTAAATAAATACATAAATTTATTTAATTTAGTCATTTAGCCTTTTAAATTTAAATCAATTTTAAATTCTTCTTTTTCTCTCTCCTTGTCACATCCTCCATACCCCTCTTCTAATCTGGATTAATTTAATTAATCCCTAATCAAGATGTGCACACCTTAATCAGGATTAATGTCACATCCTCCATATTCTCCCACTTGCTTCTGGTCCCTCATTAAGTTTCTTAATCACCTGTTTGCACAACCTTAATCTAATCCCCTTGCTACATTTAGCATATCTTTTTGGTCAACCTTCACATTTTCCACATTTAGCCTAGACCCTCTTCCCCATGTGAATTTAAAATTCACTTTTTATTCCTTCAAGTATTCTCCTCTTCCCCATTTGATCATTGAAAGGTCACATCAGTCACATGAAGCCAAGAACCTTCTATTATAAGGACCTTGTCTTATTCACAAGGTACTTTTCAGCCTCCTTCATAAGAACCTTGTCTTATCCACAAGGTGCTCCTCATATGAATTTAAAATTAATATTTATTCTCCCAACCACCTTATCCCTTCCAATCATGTGAATTTAAAATTCACATTTATTTCCCCAACCACTTTTCTCTTCCCTATGGAGATTTTTGAGGAATACTTAAATTCTTCATATGTCACTTTCCTCTCATATGGGAACAAGAAGATTCTTTTTGAGGAAATCTTCTCCCCTCCCAAGGTACTTTCAAAATAGTTGTCCTTCTTCCACATCATTTGTACCCTTTCCATCTCACCATGTCCTTTGGACACTTCATCCTCCACATGGCAAGATGTGAGGGCTTGTGAGTCCTCAACTCACCATAACCCTCCATCTTGGCCATGGTGGCTCAATTTAGACCATTGAATTCTATACATAATTCACTTCTTCTATAAATAACCTCCCTTCTCATTCATTCATTTACATTAGGAATTTTATCACACTTATGTTCTCAAGCCAGTCAAACATTCATCAAGCTCTAACACTTGCTCATCTTTTGCATTTGCATACTTAGCTCTCATCCTCCATTTTAGAATCCTTAAGCTTTTATTGCACTTATCTCATACTCACATCCTTCACTGCACTCATCTTGCATCTTAACCACCTTGCATCCACTTTTCATCACATTTCCATCAAAGGAGAACACACTCAAGTTTCAATCAAGGGCCAACTAAGGGATCAACACAGATAAAAGGTATATTTACTTGCTTTATCTTTTCTTTTGTTTATGTTCAACGTAGCCCAATCTTGAGGTGGTCTAGTGTTCTTTACTTTGCATTTCTTAGTTAGTTTTGCAAATTTAGAGGTAATAACACTTGCACACACTTAGATCTGATCAATAACCATGAAAGAATAAATCAAAAACACATTAGAAACACACATAATACCAATATTTTTTTACGTGGAAATCCTATTAGGGGAAAAACCACGGTGGAGGTCAATCCACAAGATTATACCTTGTTAAAAGTATAAAGAAATTTGAATGGGGAATGCACATGCATTCAGGTGCACTACCTAGAGATCATTTCTCAATTACAAAAGGAAGACTCATTGACTTACAAATGATTTGGATTACATCCAAAAGATTCGAACTAAGAAAAATAGCATATGCTAATGCCTGATTACAGTTCTGGTTAAGCACATGAACAATTCTTCACACTTTGTTCACTCTTCTTCACACTCTGCTTCTACCTTCAAATGATTAGGACATTATTCACACATCTCATACACAAGAACACCTCACACACACCCCAAAATGGAATAAACAATCACTTATATATATCCGCAACAAGAAATTACATCGCTACATGTCGGCTTCAACAAAATAATAAAATGAATACAAATTGTCGGCCCAAAACATTAAATAAATTTCAATGCAAATCGACCAAGGTCAGCCACAACATAGTGAAGACCTAAAATAAAATTCTCAAACACAAAAACACTTCAAACAATTATTCATCAACAATCCACAACACACTACAACACCCTGTCGGCCAAGAACATGGAAAACATGAACATGCAAGAGAAAATCTCTAATTGTGAGCACAATGATCAATGCGGACATGCAACACAGATAGAGCACGATCTAGAAACATCCAAAAACATCATGAATCACTAGAGAAGCATCCACATCAACTAAACTTACTAGAATCACATCATCTTCATTCAGGAACACCAACTGAAGCAATAGTATGACTATAAAAATAGAACTTCTCATAAATCGATCAAATCTTTACGTGGATCTCTGAAACTTGATGTGGATAAACTAGATATACTCGAGAAAAAACCCTTTAATCCACAACCACTGATCATCAACGTACTAAACTCGCCAACAGACTGAACTTCACTTCACCACTGACAACCAACAACTTATTTCATTACAATTTTTTCAATATCCTCGCATATACAACTTCTAAGACATTAATGCCAATAGTGTTGACATCAATGACAACCACATATCAGCAACACAACCACAACATCCAACATAATAGATGTAGAAAATCCATAATGGTTCACTAAATATGGTGAAGCATTTGGTACTCTATGTATGTCACTTTCTTCTAATTTACATTTTCACATTCAATTGACCACTACACCAAATGATGTGTAGACCACATTGGAAAATATTTTTGGTAAGGTGGATGAATTGAGGGGTCATTAATTATAGAATGAACTCATAGGATTAATTCCTACCAATTTTGACACTATATAGGACTTTTTCACAAAATTAAAAACCATTACATTAAAATTAAGGATGATAAATCATTGATCTTAAGTATTCTCTCTAATTTGGTCCTAACTATTATGTATTTTTTCTACATTTATACCACAAAATGTGCCCTAGGTTCCACAAAATGCCTTCTCTAGATTACTTTGTTGCAAACTCACCAAGGAGCAAAATAATTGGTTCAAATGGGTACAATTAAACCTTCAAATTCAAGTTCCTTAGTTTTAAATTAGGGTACAAAAGAACCAGGGAGAGAAGAAGAAAGATAAAAAACTTGTTGCCTCAAATGCAACAAATCAAACTTCTTCATCAAAAGGTGAATAACCTAAGAAGGATAAGGTCAAGTGTTTATACTATAAAATGCCTAGTCATGATGAACAAATTTTTTTAAAGAAATATATTGATCACGTAAGACATCTTGAAAAGAAAAATATGAAGGTGCCTAACTCTATAAAAAATGATTCATAATAAGGGTCTTCTAAGGACATAGATAAAAGTAAAGTGAAAGGAAAGGGAAAGGCCCCATTTATATTTTTCACAACATAATGCATAGATCACCGACTCGGGTGCTTCATGTCACATGACTTCATCACAAGATCATTTCACCTCCTTAGACTCATGTTTTATACTTTCCATACTAATGGGTGATGACACTCTTGTAGAACTACATGGGAGAGGGTCTCTTGACATGGGAAAAGGAAATTTTCAGCATGTTTTTTGTGTTCCATATTTGTTAACTAGTCTTGTATCTATTTATCATATCACTCACACTGGCTCTAGAAAGTGAGTTGATTTCACACTAGATATAGTGATAATTAGGAAATGCACAACAGGTCCATAGTTGTCATGGGAAAAATATATCACCAATCTAGACTTTATCAATTTTATTTTTTCTTCTTGACTCTCCTTTGATAGTTTTAATCACTCCCTCATAGGAGGTGAGTTTTTGTGGCATCAACTATTTGGTCACTTTAGATAATGTTGCTTGCATCAATTCAGTCAATAGGACATGGCTTCAAGGTTACCTTCTATTCAATTTTCTAATGGATTTTTCCAAGGGTGTATTTTTAGTGAGAATCCTAAGGATAAATATGATAAAGTCAAATCATGGAGGGCCACACAACTACTATATTTGGTACATAGTAACTTGGAAATACCATTTCCACATCCATCTTTCAGTAGGGATCAATACATCTTAACATTTATTGACTATCTTTCTAGATACAATTAGGTTTATTTTCTCAATTAGAAATTTAAGGTCTTTGGGTCTTTTAGGACTTCAAATATTTTGAAAATAAATAATCAGGGAAGGCATCAATATTTTGAGTACAAATAATGGGGGTGAATATGTCAACCATCAATTTAAACAATTTTGTTCTTCAAAAGGTATTAACTTCTAGTACATAATTTTGGATATAGTCCTTAGTATAATGGTGTCATAGAATGCAAGAATAAATCTTGAAATAGATGGCCAATCATATGATACACTCCAAATAATTAGCACCGTAGTATTGGGTGGAGGTCATAAAAATATGGGTGTTAAATTTAGAATCAAGTTCCTCACTAAGTTGTGAAGGGGTAACTCCTTTTCAAGCTTGGATCAGTCAAAAACCCACAGTAAAGCACCTTAAAGTGTTTGGTTCTCTTGCATGGTCCTACATTCCAATAGAAAAATGTAAGGCCATGGATCCCCAAATCAAGCCTCGCATAGTTTTTAGGTACCTAGAGAATTTCAAAGGGTACAAGCTTCTCCATCCCACCACTCATGAGTTGTTCATTGGGAGGAGCGTTCATTTTTAGGAGAATCAATATAATTCTTATCCTACCACTTCTCCATCCACCATCACATTAGAGACATTTAATCTTGATGATAGTTCTTCAGGAGATCTTAATCCTCCTAATCTTGATGAGGAGTCTTCTTCCTTAACTTCAAATGGTGACACTAATGATGAGGATTCACATTCTTCTCATAGTCATCATTCATAGGTTGATGATTCTCCTCCACACTCTCCAATCTTGGTTCCTCTTTGGGCTTGTAAGAAATTGAAGTCAATAGGTTATTGGTTTAGTGATCCATTAGATACTAGAAGAAAAAGGTCATGGTTTTAGCAAGCTCCACATCTCTTCTTCACCTCATCCACAATTCTTTTGGGATACATGTATGGTATCCCCAAGTGGGATGTTGTTATGCAAGAAAATTCTAGTTCCTTGGAGAGGAACCATACATGGGATCTAATCCCCTTTCCTAAGGGAAGAAACCTTGTTTGATACAAGTGGATATACCAAAAAATATTATAGTAGAAGGGTTGATTTGCAAGCATAAGGCTCACTTGGTCACAAAGGATTCTCCCAAGTTCCTAAGATTGACTACTCTAAGACTTTTGCACCTGTCACCAAAATGAATTCCATATGACTTTTCCTTACTATAGCTACACCTATCATTGGGAAGTCTATCAAATGGATATGAATAGTTTATTTCCTCATGGTTCCCTTCAAAAGGAAATTTACACGAAGTAAGAATTCACAAGAAGGATGAATGACATCATGGCATGATTAACAAGTGGGATTTGATGAGTAATAGAGAATCGTGGATATAAGGTATGAGGGACCTACAAGTGAGAATATAATCCATAATACTTGTACCATGATCATGAGAAAAGTAGGTTAATTTATTAGATTCTAGGAAGCAAGGAAGCTCGTTGAGAATGTACAAGATTTGAGATTTGCCTAAATAGAGATGTCTCCCATAGGTTATGAGAGAAATATTCCCATCAACAAAAAATATTTGTAAACCAAACTCCTCATGATCCATCTCATGACAGACATAGCTCATCCTTTGCAAGATCATGAAGAAATATGTAGAGTGTTCCAATGTGAGCATTAAAGTTTCCCAAAAGAATAACATCACTTGTTGTGAAGTATTTGGAGATCTTTGGATAAAGGTCTAGATAGGGATCCCCATCAATGTGAATGATGAAAGAAAATAAGGCAAGGGGAAGTCACAAACAACAATGAAGACATACCAAATGGGAATAAGTCCTCTATGAATCTAGAGCCATATGTATCTAGGTTATACATTTGAAGCAACCAAAAAAACTCTTAATTTGAGGTTATTCCAAATGCATCAAACCACCCCTTTAAAAACATGAACACCACTAGACCTACAAGTCTCACAATGAAAGGCAAAGATCCAAAAGTAACCAATAATAATATTTAGAGCTACGATCATCCTCTATTTTTATATTCTTATTCAAATTTCTTTCATTCTAGCCATGGTCCATTAATGAAGTCAAAAAGTAACTTAACTCACAATAATTCTAGTTTCATGAGTCAAAGCATGGATATTTTTTTGAATATCCTCAAGATTGAGAATATTATCATCAAGGGATTCTATGGTTTCCACTTGGTTGTTCATAATCATACTTATTTTTCACCTTCAAGTCATATTTGGAAGAGTTGGTTATTTGAATTCTCCAATGAGTCTCTAATGGCCAATGTCGAGTTCTAGAGGTTCAAACACTCAATTCTTATTTCTTGCACAAACCCATTACCCATTACCACCAAATATGCAAATAAAACGTATTTTTGTCGAAAAATCATGTAAATAATTATTAATAGATACCAAATATATGGAAAGAAAAAGTTGTTGGCAATTAACCTAGGCTAGCAGAATAATATTTATAGCATGGAGAGCCTTCATCTACAACATCTTTCCTCTTATCTTTTGGGATAGGAAGGATTGTTAATCCAACTCCCACCCATCACCATTCATCAAAATACTAAAAGCATTATTTTGACTACTCTCCATTTGCAAAGGAAATTCAAACAAATTCATTATATTTACATTATTGTTAGAATGAAAAGAGGTTAAACTAGAAGGGATGCCAAGACTAACATTTCGTAGAAACTCCTAAGAAAAGAATGACTTGTCATCATTCTAGTAGAAATTTGATCAAATTCAATTCATTCATGTAGGTTGTGAGACAACACCTGCATTAAATCTACCATAAATAAATTCGTTGTGTGAAACTTAAAAGGTCAAGAGGTACAATTAATCTAAAAAGATTTCATATATGTTTTCTCATAAACCAAACAAGTATAAAAATAAACAAGAAGATAAGAGATAATCCAAAATCCTTCTATAATTCTTATTTTAAACCTAGAAAACCAATAGGAATGAAGATGAAGAGAGAAGAAAAAGGAAAGAGAAAAATTGGAGAAATAAATAGTGCTCAACCTAATAAATTGTGAGGTATGAAAAATGTAAAACCAAAAAGGATGTGCAAAAAAGGGAGACATGGAACTTGAGAGAGGATGCTAAAAAAGCTCTAAAAGATAGCTACAACAAGAACTAAAAATGTAGAGAGGAAATTGTTGTCACTAAGATTGCACCCTAGCTAATTGTGAAACTTAGCTATCTTGTTAAACATGGGATCATCTTCAAGCTATGGGTGGCTTATAGTGAAGATGAACCTCCAGAGAAGGTCAGTTCCCTTGATAGACCTCCTATATACTATTGCTTTGATAAAAAAAGGGATAGAAGAACTAAAACTAAAAATATTGATCTTAGGAGGTGATGCACCAAACTTTATAAGGTATATACTTGTTTCAATTCAGAATTTCTCTCAAGAAAAGGTTTCTACTCTATGCACGACTCAGTTTTCAACAAGATCACACAATGGTGTTTCATATGAAGGTTATATTTCATGTTTTTAAAGGAAAACTAAGTGATTCCACAACTGCAACTGTAGAAATTATTCACACAACCTATGACCTATATGAATTTTGTTTATTCTTGTATAAAAATGTTTTCAAATGTGACATAATTCAAGTATTTGATATTGATAATCACATAAATCAGATCAGTCATTTGAAATAACATTTAACACATGAATTTGAGAAGGAAAAATATTACTTTTTATTGAAAAATAGGAGTTTTCATTGATACAAAACTTAAAATACTTCAAAAATTACATGAAATTGTTGTTTTATATTGAATATCTCTCAAAATTGGGTTACAATATGCCTTTTCTTGCTTAGAGAAAAAGATGATAGAAAGAACTAACTCCAAACCATCTTGGGCACTTGGTTTTGATCAAAAGCCACCTCTTTGGTAACTAAACTTGTCTTCAAAGAAGAGGTTGAGTCTGCATGCTTGAAATGAGCACTTGGGTGTGGAAATCCCTCTTGGACTACTTAAAACCATGCAAAATTTGGTGGAGGTTAGTTGACTTTGGTTTCTTGACTTCATCCCCCTTACATGCTCCTTGAAATCTACTCCAACTAATCATGATGATTGAACTTCACAAATGCTTTCAAAACTTTCTCAATGTTGATTGTGATAATTTCCTTCAATCATCTTGCATGAAGTTAGGGGCCTTGGGCGTGCAAAGTGAAAAATCCTTCTTTTTAGGGCTCAAAATTGTCCCTAACTACTTGCTTATGCCTTCAAATCTCACTCAATTCAAGTCCTATCCATGTAGGCTCCTTAATAGGCTTAAAATTAGTTGTAAGTGCCTCTAAACTAAACCTTTTAGCCTTAAATTATGAATTCTCCTACATGATATTAAGGCATGTGAGAGAGTTACTTGAAGATGACTAGTTACTTGAATACGACTATGTCCTTTAGGATGGCTTAGGAGAAGCATTTAGACTATTAACTGATACATGCCTTCAACACTTTATTGTATCCCTCATGGACTTTGGCATTATCATTTCCCTCACATGATAATATTTGTGTGTATTTAACCATATTCTAGGAGCTCCACTTGATGATTTCCATGTTTTCCAAGGTCTCAACTTTGTAATCTACCCTTTTTTATTTCACTTCATCAACTGATAGGTTCATAGCCATTGTTTCTATCATCTCTTCTTATTGTATTGTTCTTCGTAGACATGCTATTATCTCCTCTAGTTCATTTTTCTTGTAAACCTTTCTCCTTCATTCATTGTTGCCTCACTGTCATGGTGACTCATCAAATTTTCATGTCCCTACACTCTGTCATCTTTAATCAAACATTAGGTCTCTTTGTCTATCTTTTTCCTTAATCCCTATCTAAGGTTTTCCATGCATATGAACATGAAGACTATCATTTTTATTTACTGGGCATCCTTTATTTTATATTATTGTCCATCTTTCATGGAGTCTTTTGTCTTGATTTCTTGAGCTCTATCCTCTAGATCAATTACTCTCCTTTATTCTTTGATAGGATGTCATATGGGTTAGCCTTCAATAGTTGTCATCATTGCTTCTTGACTATGCTTTTAAAACTTCATATTGACTATCCTTTGAAAACTTTGTTCTTAACTATCACAAACTTGTTCTTGACATGTCTTTTTTCAATTTTTCATGAGCATTGTCCTAGCATGTTGAAGTGACTATCCTCTAGATCAATTATTGTCTCTTTGATAACAAGACAAGTTCAATAGTGATCTATTCCTTGAGAAATATCTCATGGACATTGTTAAACCCTAACACCACTATCATTTAAAGATTACCATGACATGACATTCACTTGAGCATTGAAATGGATGTTTTCTCATTGTCTTGTTGTATGTTATGATGCTAATATTTTCTTACTTGAGAAAAATGACTAGGTTTTGTAGCTTTTAACCTCCTCATAGTCCATCATTATCATTATTAAGTTACTCTTACTATCACTATTTGGTCTTGATTCTCCAACCTACCCATTCATTGTGTCATTACTATCCTTAGATTGACTTCCCTTCATCAACCTTGTCCTAGGTCTTAGCTAGGTTTTTGAACTATTATTGTTGTTCATGTTTGTCACTTATGAACATTTCACTATCATAGGTCTTTGTAAACTATGACTGGATAGTCATTCATAGTGATTACTGTCATTGGATCTTTCCATGAGCATGTCAATTCTTTAATCTCTCTACTTTCTATGACTGTCATGGATTTTATTATCCCAAACATTCTCATGTATGAAGACCTATTTCCCTTTTGTATTTGCAATCCTCATGGACTCCATCTTTTAGAAGCTCACATAACTTTGTGAAATGTCATCTTATATGGCTCTAGCATGTGGACTGTCCTTCATCAAATCTCTATACCACTATCTTCTACTATTCAAGATGATTGTCATGTTTGTTATTCATTTCATTATGGCTATCCTTTGAAAAGATTTCTCTTGATTGTCCTCTTTATCACTGGACTTCCCTTTGTTTTTTCTCTTCATATGGACTGTCATCTAGTCAAGGGATTGTATTCATAATTTCCTTGTTAGATTGAGTTTTTGTATGGATATGGAAGTCTACATTGTCTCCCTTTTCCTACTACCTCCTATAGTAGAACCTAGATCGCTACCCTTTCATATATTCTTGTGCAGTTCATTGTCCTTGGTATGTGTGTGTTTTCCATGGACTATCCTTCACGTAAGGTCTCCTTCTCTTAGTTTTGTCACTTCTTGATATGACTATCTTCATCTCACTTCATTCCTACATAGGGTAGGGAAATGTGCAAGGTTTTTGTAAAGGTATTTAGCAAAGCTCTCGAACATGAGTTTCAATAACAACAAGATATCTTGACACATAGTAATGCATGACTCAACAAAATACCTCAGATGTCTTATGGATAAAACAAACAACCTTCATTGAACTCAAAAAAAATTCAATCATCACTTAGTGTATGAGCCAAGGACTATCATTTCATTTTTATTGACTGTAAGACTATCATTTCTCAACAAAGGATTGTCATTATTAATAGGACTATCATTAACCCTTTTTTCAATGCCATTCATCTCTTTCATTTCACTGTATAATGCCATTTATTCATCAAGGGTTTCCATAGTTATGGTTTTGCAAGGGTTTTGTAAGATGAGAATGATCCTTTGGTTATTTCAATGAAAATCACATAGTCTAAACAAAACTCTCAACTACCATATCTTTGTTGCATATGACTATCCTCTTTGAATCTTGTCACCATCTTCATACAGGTATGATTCTTCAAACCTACCCACTGCCCTGTATGTCATGATATCTTTCATATATTTCTTTCCTTATGACTATCCTCATGAAATCTATGTCCTTTGGAGATGGTCAATTTCCTAAACCTGCAAATGAGAAATTTTCTTTGGGTTCTCATGTAATTTGTCTTCTTTTATTCCATTACTATGGTTTCCATAGTATGTTGGTTTGAGCATATATCTTCAAATCCAAAATGATTTTCATTATGTGATTGCTTAACAACTATCTATGACCCTACCATCTCTTGCATTCATCATTTCAAAACTTTGAAAAAACCTTGAGACTTGAAGCAAATATGGATGATGTATAATGATCTTATATATTTTCACAAAATAAGATGAAAACTTTGATTGCTATAAGAATCTTAAACTACCTTCTATCATGCCAAGTATATGGATTAGCACTATGGTCTTCATAAACACCATAAGGTAGAAATCATATATGGTCTCTTCAAGATAATGCAAGGGTAATAATCGAACAACAGACCTACCCATGATGAACTCCACATGCTCAACTATGTATGGTTGGGTGTGGTTGAAAGATTGTGACCCTAGGGGCTCTACAACTTCCTTTAACTCCTTGTCTTTCATAATAAAGATACTTTAACATCCAATCTACTCTGCAAAAAACCTCCATGACATTGGAACCTTTGATGGTCACTATTTGAAAACTTGTAAATAGGTAGAAGAGACCAAAAATGATGAAACCCTAGAAATACTTGAGCTTGACTAAAAAACTCAAACTCTTTAACAAAGACCTTCCCTCCAAGGCATGCAACATGATTTTATGAGAACTTAGAGAAATTTAGAAGCCTCTTAGGAAAAAGATACAACCAAAGACAAGAAACATCTCCTTTTCAAGACTAATACTTAATAAACCAAGAAAATAAACATTTAAGCCAAACATATTGAAAAAAAATTAATATTTTGGGTGACCTCTGAGGGTGTTTCTCCTGCTAAATCCTATAAGACTAGTGGCCTTGCGTATATACAATATATCCACTTAGACTTGAAAATAACTCAAAAATATTAAAGTAAAACTATTAGAGACATTTAAACAACAACAAAAGACCAAACAATTGAAAACAAGACCCAAAAATTCCTCTAAAAGGACAAAAAAACTATGCATCAAAAATTGGAGGAAAACAAAATACTAAATAAAATATGCTACATCACTTATTTGACACAAAAAACTTATCCTACTATGTTACAAATGTGGATCATTACCTCAATAGAAATGCTTGAGATCAATCTCATTAACTGGGATAGATAGTTCTTCTCCATCAAGCTTAGACAACTGAAAGGTATTGTGCATCTTGCAACCTATTATCACAAAAGGAACACTCCACATGACATCAAACTTAGTGTGCTTTTTGGGCTTGTTCTTCAGTTCATCCCATTTTAGGACCACATCTCCTTCATTAAAGACTCTAGGAATTTCCTTCTTGTCAAAAGTATTTTTCATTTGTGCTTGATGAAACTCCATATTTTGCATTGCTTACCTTCTTGTTTCTTCCAATTCCATAAGCTGATCAACAAGTTTGATTTCCATTGGCTCTTTCCTCCATTAATTCTATCTATTTGATGACACTTAAGTGTTGGTAGTTCAACTGAAATAGGCGGCCTTGCCTCTTTTCCATACACAAATACATAAGGTGAATTACTTGTAGACTTCTTAAGAGTTATCCTATTAGAACATAAGGCTAATTTCAATTTTCTATGCTAGGTTCTCTTCTTATCTTCTATTGTTCTTTTGATGATCCTAATCAGGTTTTTATTAGTAGATTCAACCTATCCATTACCTTGTGGGTAATAGTTGGATGAAGCACTCGAAAATATATCATTTCTAACAGCCCAATTAGTTATTTTTGTGCCTACAAAATCCAATGCATTCTTTGAAATAATGGATTCAAGAGTCCCAAACCTAGTAACCAAATCCTCATAGAAGTTTAGGACTGATTTTTTATTTGCTTCTTTCAATGCAACCCCTTTTTTTCCATTTGGTAAAGTAATCAATTACTGTTAGTATCCATTTGTGTCTTGAACTAGAAGGTGGATTAATGAGCCCAATTAAATTAAGGCCCCACTTCATGAAGGGTTGTTCTATCTCAATTGGATGCAATTGTAAGGCTGCTAGCCTCTGTTTTCCTACAAATATGGCACACTTTTTGTACTTCCTTATCCATGTATGTGCATCCTTGTACAAATTATGCCAAAAGTAACCAACTTTTATTATTTAAATGGTTTTTATTCTTGGTGAAAAATGACCACCAATTGTCCTGTTATGGAATTATTCAAGAATTTTGTTAGTTTGGTCATATTAAAAACACCTTAACAACACACCGTTAAAATTTCCTCTAAACAAAATGTTGTCTATAATGACAAAAGGAATTTCTTGCAATCTGAAATATCTTATTTTTACATTGTTTACACCTTTAGTACACTCACCTATTTTAAGATAATGCATCATTTCATGTACCCATCTTGAAGGAGGAGTTGGGATGGTTGTTTGATATTCATTATTAAGCACAAGAACAACTTCCTTTTCAACTTCTTTGTTGTTTTCTATCTTACTAGCCAGTTGTTCACACAACCCTTTGTCTCTTACCAACTTAGAGACCTTTATTTCCATGTCATATTCCATGACTTTGGTTATCCAACAAGCTCTCTTATCATTTAAATCCTTCTTTAGAAAAAATTTCTTGACACTTGTGTGAGAAACCTTCAAATGTATCTTATTATTTGAAACCAAATGCTTGAATTTTTTAAGGCAAGCTCTTCTAATCACAACTAATATGTGTTTCTCAAGAAAAGAATTCCTTTATTCATAGCCTTCCAATCCTTGGCTAAATAAATTAATGGGTTGCTCCAAGCCTTCTTCATTTTGTTGTACTAGCATGGTTGAGATTGTATATATGCTTCCAAAATCATACAAGATGAAGTCTTTAGAAAATCAAGATTAATAAGTTTAGGTGTGGATGTTAAAGCTTCCTTGATATTTTCAAAACTCCTCTTGCCTTATTTTTTCTAGCTGAAACAAATGTTTTTCTTTAAAAATTTTGTTATGGCTTCAAAAGATAATTTATATCAAGTATAAATCTTCTCACAAAATTTATTCTACCAAGGAAACTTTTCAAACCTTTCTTGTGACTTAGCAAAGGCAAATCTAGGATAGAACTTATTCTCTCAGAATCAATGGAAATTCCATCTTTTGGCACCATATGGCCAAGAATTTTACCTTCATTAACAGTAAAAATACTCTTCTTTGGGTTAAGTGAAACACCATACTCTCTACATCTGTCAAAAAATTTCCTTAGATGAATGAAATTTTCATTAGTATCCTTGTAAAAAACAATGATATCATCAAGGTAAACTAGCACAATCCTATTTATTAACCAATGAAATACCATGTTCATGGTCCTTTGGAAATTTTCTCTTGCATTGGAAAATCCAAAGGGCATCCTTATGCATGCCATTTTACCCCAATTGGTAGTGAAAGCTATCTTATATTGGCCTTCCTCTTTTACCAAAACTTGGTTATAACCAAAAAAACCATCTAAGAAATGAAAACCTCTTAGAACTTAATACAACGTGTAAAACTTTCTCCATAGAAGGCAACACTAGTAGTGGTCTTTGAGAGAGGATCTATTCGGGTCTCTAAAATCTACACATATTCTTATTTCTCCATTCTTCTTCCTTACAAGAACTAGATTGGAGACTCAAGAGGAGTGTTTTATAGGAAATATAATGCCACCCTCTATCAACTTGCTCAACTCGATTTTCAAGAGTGGCTCTAATTTTGGGTTCAATGGCCTTTGTTTTTGCCTTATAGGTTTGGCATTAGTTTTAAGCTCAATAGTATGTTGGTAAATCTTAGGGTCAAACCCCTTCAAATCACTATATTTCTAAGAAAAAATATCATCATATTCTTGACATAACGCAATAAAAGAAAACACTTTCTTTTGATGTGCATACCTTGCCAAATTTCAAAAGCCTGTCTTTGTAAATGCTTACCTGTTCATAGTGATCTTGTTTGACTTGCATGTTGACTTTTCCCTTTTTTGCTTGATCATAAAAAATGAAAAAAAAAAGATTCCAATGAGACCAAACCTTTGGGAAACTTGTTAGATTTCAGCTATATAATTTTCTCACCATACTGTTACTACATTTTTTCTTGGTTAGCAGCTGAAAACTCAACCTCCTCAATCAAAAAAATTATAATTTGTTTGTCACTATCAAACACTTGCCAATGTGCTTGATTATTAGGTATTGAGGGTCTTACCAAAAAAATTGCATATTTTTTACCTTACCATTGTTGATATCACTTAGAATATCATATTGTGCTCCTATTACATCCAACCTATTAGCATTTTTGTTCTTATTTCTTACTATGGACACCAAGTTAAAAGCATCAAAATCCTCAATAATATCCCAAACTTATGCCTATAATATTTGAGCAATTAATTTTTTGAGAAATTTAAAACTCTCACCTGGTTTACAATGAGTTCACTATCCCCAAAAACTATAAACACTTGATTTTCCTCTCTCTTGCCCATTCTAGGTCATGAATAAGTGCCTTATACTCTGTTGTATTATTAGTGCAACTGAAAGTAAATCTGAAAGTTGAATATCACTTCTCACCTTTAGAAGACACAAGCATTACCCCTCTGCTAGCACCATTTTTACTTCTTGACCCATCAAAATACAACTACCAAAGCTTATTTGACTGTTGTTCACACTACTATTTTTCATCTTTTACCAAGTTAGGGACAACAATGTCTTGTTCATGGATCATATAAATACCAAATATTAATTCTTCCATATGTTTGAATGGATTAGCCTCATAATTCTCAGCTACCCACTCATCTAGAAAAAAAATAGATATGCCTTCTATGGGAATGCTAGGCTCTTGGATAACAAGTTGTTCCTCTTGTTCATGAATGGTAAGATTTTCTTTAACAACACTAGGAACATATGGCTCTATATGGTATTTTTCTATAGGTTTTGATTTCACGATAACCCTAATGTCATACCTTGTTCTAAAAAGCATGTGTGACCAATCAGAAGATAGACAATCTCCTAGTTTTTCAATGAAGTCTCTAGAAAGAATTATGGAAAAATATGGTGGTGGATCTATGACAAATTTCTTGGGGTATGGGGAAATTTGAACAAGCATGCAAGGTGAGGCTCAAACCTTTAATGACCTCAATAGTGTCAATGGTTATCCCATCCAGCTATACTACTCCTTTGGCAAGAGGTTCATATAATAATCCAAGCTTTTCTACTATCTATTTTGACATTACAAAGTTGCTTGCCCTTGATTCAATCATACAATTATGGACAAGGTGTTGGCCAATAATCAAAGATGCATAAAATGGAGGTGGTTTGACATCCTTGGTTTGTTCACTTTTGGCTTGGGGAGTATTAGCAAGTGCAACTCTAGGTTGCTCTTTAGAAACTTCATTTGATAAGGTGATGTTATAAAAATCCTTTTGCAACAAATATTTATTACTAGGAAGAGATATGGAGTCCCACATTGACATACTGACATTTTCCTTTTTCATATACTCCAAAATATTAAATGAAATTGTACTAACCTTTTCCAGTCCTCTTGGAACATCATATCCTTTTGTTTGTAATGGTTGTGGTTGGATTTTAGGCTGATCTATGTTTTCCACAGCTTGGCCTCTTGGTAATATTTGAACATTTTTAGAATATGATGGACCAGCAGTGTCTTGGTGGCTTATAGAAGCCTAATTTTGTCCTTTATCAACTTGTTCTATGTCAACAACCCTCTTTTTGGCCCTTATATTGGCTGCTATAGAGTGAGATGACTAATTTTGTCCATGTTGATAATTCACCCCACAAAAATCCTCACCTTGTTAATTCATGAGAGTAACATCATGATGACCGTGATTAGGATGAGAACTCTATTGTTCATGAGTTTCTTGTGCCACATCTTGTTGAATAATGGTGTTATTTTGTGCCATGAGGGCATGATTCAACATCCCATTTGAACATGTGGATTGGTTATGAGGTTGGTTACATGAGAAACACCATTCATAGTCTTGTGCCATGTTATTTTGTATTGGTACAAGCTCTCTATAAGTGTTGGCAGCGTTTTGATTGTAGGGTTGTGTAGAATAGGGGGATTCGCTACTCATGAGTTTTCCTCATTCAAAGAGCCTCATGAGGAAAACTTCCCTAAACTACCTCAATGGAATAGCAGTGAGAGTTTTAGAATCCAAAAGATTCGGTCACAAAGATTCTTTGGACAAACTGACAAGCTCTCGACCACAGGACATCAACGCATAATACAGACAACAACGCGGTGCACTGGCATCCCAGAGGTGCACTAGCGTCTCGTACGGACCAGAGAACAAGTTTATCACAAAAAGTTCCTAAATGACCACTTCTACTCTGAATGCTAAAAACCATAAAATATAGGAAAATAACAGAAAGTGATAGAACTGAGATAAAGTAAAGATTAAATGATAAAAATAAGGAGAAGAAAGGAAAGAAATACTTACAACCACGCGAGTGATGAATCCTCCACCCAATGAATGTCTTAGAAACTTGCACGCATGATATCTGGAGAGAATGTTGGGCCTGTATAGGGGTTTTCCTCGGCCAAACCCCCATTTTGGTGTTCCCACCTCCACGGACAACCAAGAAGATAGAGAGAAAGTGTGATGAACAAAGTGTGTGGTGAAAGCAAAACCCACTCAGGAGTAGAACCCGCACCACCAAATAAGTGTGTGATAAAAGCAAACCCCACTCGAGGAGGAGAACCTGTATCACAAAAGAGGTGATAAAAACAAACCTCGCTCGAGGAGAACCCGTATCACCAAGTAAATATTTTAATAGTAAGGGATATGGAATCCCAATATGCTCATAAGCATGAAGTCAAGGGAGATAGAGCTACAATGGAGTGTTGTAAAGAGAGCTTGAGAGAGCTTGAAGCTACTACAACAAGCTATATGAAGTTGTGCAAAGTGCTAGAGATTAGAATGAGGCTGGAAGTAAAAGCTAGAAATGAAGGAAGTGTTCAGAAGATCAAAAATGGATCGAAAGAATGGATTAAAAAGATAGAAAAGAAGCTTCCCGAGTGGTTACAGAGAATCCTGAGCCATTTCCATCCAAAAAATTAGCTAACAAGTGGAAAACATGCTCAAAAATATCGTCTAAGATTTGACATGTTGCAGGATGCTAGCGCGGCGCGCTAGTGTCTAGACACGTCATGCTACAAAACAACGCGAACAGGAAAAGTGCAAAGTTCAAGAAAAAGCTAACACGCGAGGGTGGCTGTTGAAAAGGGGTGATGGAGCATCCTAAGAAGGGAAAAGGCTAATGCAAGGGCTAAAATGAGCCTACTCAAGATGCTAAGGGAGTGGATACTAAAGCGGACGCAAGAATGTAAGTGAAATTGCAAGGGTGCAATTTTACTCTTATACAGGTTGATATGGCCTAGCATTAAAATTACTTTTCTAACCTTGAAGATGAGCTTGGTAAGGAGGTCTATTATGTTGATTGGGTTGATAAGGTCTAAAATTTTGGCTTTGCTACTTGATGTTTACTAGCTCATTACCAAAAGTTTGCAATAGACACTTTATCTCTTGTAATTCGATGAATTGAGTTGGGAAATATTTTCTTGGGTAAATGTTTGATAACTCAATGTTGGTATGGGAGGTACAAAAACTATTTGAGGTACTAGTAATGGTATGGGTGGTTGTACCTTAGGAAAAATGGGCATTGGGGGGCTTGGAGCTATTTTACCAACCTATATAAGGTTATTTTTTTCCTTGATAGCAATGTCATATACATTAGGGAGTGTAGTCCCACCCATATACAAAATCATTGTGGATATCACTATTGAGGGCCTTAATAAAGTATATAAATGCATGTTCATCTGAACACCTTTCCATTTGTGGAATTCTACCACAAGTCCTCTAGAAATGAAAATTGAAATTTATCATGTGTTCTTGTGGAGCTCTTTTAATGGTAGTCAACTATTCTACCAAGGAGAAGTAGTCTGATTTACCTCCAAAATGATTGTGTAAGGAATTCCCCAACTAGTCCCATGTTCTAATTTAATTGATAGGTAAACTCTTGAACCATTTTAATGCCTTTCCCTTCAATGAAGTGTATAGAAGTCCGATTGCCACATTTTTAGCAGTGATATTGTGAACTGCACATAGTGTGGCCACATCTCAAAGATGATCAAAAGGTGTAGTTTAATCTTCTCTAGTGAAAAAGGAAAGCTTCTAAGGGCTTCCATAGATATCTCATCATGTTGGAAAATATCCAATGGGTTTCCTCCATTAAATGGTGCAAAGGAAAACTACCTTTCCATAGGATTTATTGGTGCTTGTGGATTTGGTATCGAAACAAAATTTGTAGGTCTATGGTTTGGAGGCATAGAATTTATCCTTGTTGATGGGCTAAGACTTCTTCTTGTTGATCTCCCTTTTCTTCTAGGTGGTGACACCTGCAAATACTCAAAAGGAGTTAAACTTTCTCTTGTTTGCACTTTTCTCATGTGTTGTTTGCACTAGATCTACTTTATAATCAAAGTGTAGAGTCGCTAGGTATGCATTTTTCACCTCAAAAGGCTAGAAACATTGATTTATATACCAATACAATAGTGAAAATGAAGTAATTCATAGACTGAAACTAATTTTAGCGTCCCACTGAGCGTGCCAAAAACTATTGTCACTAAGATTGCACCCTAGCTAAGTGTGAAACTTAGCTATCCTATGAATTATGGGATCATATTCAAGTTGTGGGTGGCTTATACTAAAGATGAACCTCTACAGAGAGTTTGTTCCCTTGATAAACCTCTTATATACTATTGTTTTGATAAAGAAATGGGATAGAAGAAGTAAAACTAAAAATATTGATTCTAAGAGGTGATGCGCCAAACTTTATAAGATCTATACATGTTTCAACTCACAATTTCTCTTAAGAAAAGGTTTTTACTCTATGCATGACTCATTTTTCAACAAGCTAACACAATAGTGTTTCATAGGAGGTTATATTTCATGTTCTTAAAGGAAAACTAAGTTGTTTCATAACTACAACTGCTGAAAGTATTCACACAACCTATGACCTATATGAATTTTGTTTATTCTTGTATAGAAATGTTTTCAAATGAGACATAATTCAAGGATTCGATATTGATAATCATAGAAATTAGATCAATCATTTGCAATAACATTTAACTCAAGAATTTGAGAAGGAAAAAAAAAAATTATTGAAAAATAGGAGTTTTTACTAATACAAATATGAAAATACTTCAAAAATACATGAAATTGATATTCTATATTGAATATCTCTCAAAATTGAGTTACAATTTTCCTTTTCTTTCTTAGAGAAAAAGAGGATAGAAAGAACTAACTCCAAACCATCTTGGGTGCCTGGTTTTGATCAAAAGCCACCTCTTTGGTAACTGAACTTATTGCAAGGAAAGCTAAGTGCGAAAATACCTTCCTAATGCCAATTTCCATAAGAGTAATACAAATAGTTCATTCGATTTTTATTAGAGTTCCATTTAAGAAGCACATTCATAAGTAACATAATAGACAATTAAACAACACATAGAATTGAACACCATTTTTACATGGGAAAACCCTTACAGGAGAAAAACCCACATACCAAGCAATATTCACTTTGTATTACAATAAAAATAATTACATGTACAAAGTTACAAAACTTATGCTTCCATAGGTGTTAGTTCACAGTCTTAATTTCAGTAGCATAACAATTCCCTAATCAACCTCTTACTATTCAACAAAACAATTCAATGTTACAAAGTCTTACAATGCACTATGGCTTTTGCATATGGTTCCTAATTGTTCCAAAAAACCAATCGTTACATCTCTCTACTAAACTGAACAGTCGTAATGGTCACTGCATTTTCCTATTGGAATGTTGAAGAGTGTGGGAACAGTCTCTCTTCCAATTCCCAGTGTCACCTCAACATGTCTCTAATTACTTCCTTTTTCAACGCTTACCACTGGAGTATCATAGATACTTGAGACAGTCTCTCATCGAACTTCAACACTTACTCTGATATGCATATCCGCCAAGATGTTCAGTCATTGGAGTGTCGAAGAGACACAAGACCATGTCTCTCTGAACACTCAAAGTCACTTCGATACAAGTTTTTCACTTACTACTCCATCCCATTGGGATGTTGAGGAGACTCCATTTCATGTCCCGGCGATATAGCACTATACCACTGATGAAGACACAAACCCCTGCAATGGGTTATCAAGGATACTACTTAGAGACTCTCTCTGACAAAGAAATGTCTACCCGACATAGCTTTATCACCAATGCAAACTTGAACCATGAAGTCACTTCACAGGTCGGGCCTCGAGGTTTCTCAATACCCGATACCACAGTCTCCACCAATAAAGCTTATGACGGAACTCTGAAGTCTGATTGTTGACACTCTTCTACTTTGCAACTACATTCAATAAGTGATAAGCCCGAAGGTCGATGCTTGATTACCTGCAAAGCTTCTAAGGATTTTACCATGCATTTATTAATTGACAAGCCCAAAGCCCGAACATCTTAACATGCCAGTAAGTTTGAGACATAATTTCTCAACATTCTCCCACTTGACAAATAACTTATTAGCTCCTCCAATGCTTGAAGTCATTGAATATCATAGGACCCAAGGCCCATCAAACTGGCACACCATTTAATATTATTTGTGCTCACAGGCTTCATCAATGCATTAGCAACATTCGTTAGAGTATCAACCTTTTCCAGATTAACCTTTCCATCCTCCACCATATCACGAACAAAGTGGTACTACACACCAATATGTTTTTTCCTCGCATGGAAAGTTGGATTTTTTTCCAAACAAATAACACTCTGACTATCACAACAAATAACAATTGGATTCATGAATATCTCTTTTGGTTTTGTACTAGAGCTCAGCAGTTTTGGAATTGGATTCATGACTTCTTTTAGCCCTTCAGACCAGAGCCCTTCTCCTAGCATATAGTTCTGCTAGGAGACTCCCCCATACTTCCAGCTAAATATACCCAGCTTTGGCACACTTTGAGGGTGGAAATCCTCTTCAATATCTAGAAAGATAGAAATTCCTACATATTTGCTACACAAATGGATAAAAATGCTTCTTTGTATTCTAAAGCTATTATTTGCTCTAATGTGCTCTTGCAGATTCAAGTTCAGGCCAAAAGGGTTGCACTTGAAGTGGCTCACCTTCATGTGCTTTTGGATGATTGGTGCAATGTCTTGTGTACTGTTGCTTGGGTGCCCACTTCGCCCAATTCCTCTCATGGTTGGTCGCCCTCTCGAGGTCAGCAGCGGAGTGGCTCTACTTGCCTCCACTCTTAGCCTCCTCTTCGGCATGGTTCTTGCCTTCCTGGATGGACTTGTTCTCCTCCTTCATGAGCTAGCCAGGGGTGGACCTTTGGAGGAGTGGCGGGGTGTAGCGATGGTGGTTCCAAGTGGTTGGCCAAATTTTGGTAAATTCTTTCTGTGTCTAGCGCTTGCAATCTCACAACGACGTGAGGGTAAAGATAAAGATAAGGAAGCTAATGATGGTTGGGGTCCTCCTGACGTCACTCCAGACCCCATGATGTATGGGGGAAAAACATGAATGATAGAGACCCTCCTGGCTCTGTTGGTATTGCTTTGGCCGCTTGATGGCCTATTGGACTTTTGGGCTAGGCCCATGTGTTTTTTGGTTTTCTGGGCACTGCCCATGTGACTCTCGGGGTGTGCCTTCTTACTACCCACCTTTTTTTGTGAATATGTATTTTAATCCTTATAATTAATATAGATTAGTGCCTATTCATCAAAAAAATAACAATTTTCCTTTCATCAAAACCAACATCAGAGCAAAAACATCTAAACTAAACAAATTCCTTACAGGCATGAGTTGTTGCCATGTACTTAGCCTCGGTAATGGACAAAGCGACTACAACCTACCGCTTGCTCATCCAACTAATTGCACCACCATTTAAAATGAACAAATATCCACTGGTGGATCTCTTGCTATCAATGTCCCCTACCCAATCAAAATCCACATATCCACGAATGCTAACTAAAATCTAAGATCCAATAGAGTAACCATGATAACACAAGGCATACTCTGAAATACCCTTCAAATACCGAAAAAATCTTTTCACAACATCCCAATGTGGCCTTCCTGGATTAGCCATAAAATGAATAAGTACTCCCACTACTTTGGGAATGTCTGGCCTTGTACAGACCATTGCATACATCAAACTGCCAACTGCACTCGCATAAGGCAGCCTGGTCATGTCCTCCATCTTAGTAGGATATTTTGGACAATCTTCAACAAATAGCTTCATTCCCTATAACACCGGAACAACTAGCTGCTTGCAATATGTCATATTAAATCTCTAGATAGAATAGCATTAATATACTTGCTCTTGATGAGCCAAATTTTTTTGTTTCCTCTATCCCTTATGATTTCATCCCCAGAATGTGTTGGTGTAATTAATTATTTAATTACACTTTCATAAGTTTACTTAGGCATTATTTTAATTCCTAGGTTGCATTTAGTTATCCTTATCTAGTTGAGGTATCTTTTTGCTCAAGTTAGGTTTAGGTTTGTGCATTCTTTTCCTTTTTAAAGGCTTTTGTATCAATTGTATTTTAATAATTCAGTTAATGCAATCTCTCTTGAAGCTTGCAGAGCACCCTTGATTTTTTGTCTCCATCTCTTCCTTTCTGTGACAGGTTATTTGCATGTAGGTGATCTTTGAGGTCTGTGAAGTTGGCTTTCTCAACTTCTACATGGTATCAGAGCACCAGACCTGTTGCTTCATGTTCGTGTTTTTGAAGGATTTTGGAGCTTCAAGGGTTTGGGGTTTGTCTCTTTTGATCCAGGGCATACCTGTTAGATTGGAGCCTTTTGAGTCCAAACAGACCTCGCCATTGAGTCTGCAGTGATCCAAAACCCCAAAAATGACTGTTCATTCGTCCATTTTGGACACAATTGACATCTGAGGCAAAAAAATATTGCCCATACAACCCCATATGGCCATCTGCACATGAATCAATGTGTTAAAAATAATCATCAAAAAACAAAAATTACTTATTTTTTTCTTTCACGAATTTTTTTTTTTCAAAAAAATCCATTGAAAAAAAATATTAAAAAGCTTAAAAAAAAGGCTTGGGCAATTTTTTTTGTTTAAAAAAAAATTAGGGCATGGTTTTTGTTGAGGGTACAACATACCCTGCCGCGTCGGTGGCTGTACAAACTCGCCGCCGCTATCAGCCGCCCTTTTCCTTGCTGCCCGACGGCCACTATTCACCAGCGACAACTCCCTCTCTAACGCCGACGGGCTCTCCTCACCAACACTGGCGACACTCTCCTTGCAAACCGGCGACCTCTTCCTTATATCGCAGGTTTTCCACCACTGTGGTGGGGTATGAATTTTGCAGTTTTTCAACCTTTTTCTGGGAGTCTTTGCTTTTCCGACAACGCTTTTATGAAGAGAATATTTCGTTTGGCTCCAAAATATTCCATCGGCTTTTTTCATAGGAAGACCGGATTTTTTTTCCAATAGGAGGGAATATTCCTTGGAATATTCGCTAACATCATGTTGACGTTAGCATGACGTCATCGTACAGACGCCTGAGCAGGGCCCCCTTTGACCTCTTCTTTGGCCTCCAGGGAGCTATTTTTTTATTTTGGCCGTATCTGGGGCATACAATATCATTTTTTGGCGAACAAGATATCGTCGGAAAGCTAGTTCTGCCAAATTTCTAGTGGTGTGGGTTTCATCACGTGTTTCTATTTTTGGTGAATTCTATAGTCAATTGAAGTCAAAGGAGCTATTTCTAGTCCCGAGCTTGTAACTTTTGACCAGTTTCTCTATTTTTTGTGATCTCAGTGGTGTTGGAACCATCTTTCAGAGCTCTTCAGATCCATCCATGAAATTTTTCCAGATTTCAATTCAAGTATATTTTATTCAATTTTTTGTTTTTTCACACTCTGGTGGATTACCTGAACATATTAGCACTTGGGAACTTCTCGTTTGTGTGGGTTGCTTCGTTTTTGGTTGTTCTTCATGTATTTCCAATTTTTTGTCCTTTGTTTGCATTTTGAGCATCATTTGTAAGCAATCTTCTATGTAAACGCACTGAGATAAAGTGTCACACTATTGTACATGTATTTTGGGGGTTTTTGCACATAAGGTTGTGCCATATTCTATGTACTCGCATTGTATTATAAAGTGCCATGGGGGTTGTGTAGTGCCTTTGTTTTTTCCATCACACCTTTGTTCGGTGAGTGTCCCTCCACGACAACAGTGGATCCATATGATTCCAGCCTCATGCATGTGTGCTTTGTTTTGCACACCACTTTTTCAGTTGTAGGTGTTTTCTTGTGCACTTTTAGATGTTGTTTCTTCTCCTTCATGCACTAATGGGTGTTACACAACATTTCAGTAGATTTTTCAGGCTCTCCCAGTCAACATTATGGGGGGTATTATACTATTCATGCTAATGCTTCATTGGTTTTTCCTTGGAAGGAATCTTCCATCCTCAGTTGATCAATGTTCTTCAGACTATTGGTACTTGTGCCATCTGTATCTTCGTTCCATGTTTTTTCCTTTGTTTTCCATCTGATTTGAGTAGTGTCATTGGGGGCACTCATGCAGATTGTTTTCTTCTTGATCCTGATCATCCTATCTTCAGAGGAGATTCTTCGGCACCATAGCAGTCACCTTTTAACAGTTGTTTGCAACTTCTTCCTGCTTTCGTGATGTTCTTCATGTCTTGTGTTTCTCTCTTTTGGAGAGGAGTTTTCTCCCACAGGGTTTTTCTCCTTTTCTTTGTTTGTGAGATATTCTTCATTTGTGCATGGGTACCTAACATGGCCTTGTTGTCGAGACCCATCTTTTGCATCTTTTGCATCATTTTCATAATAATCTTCTCCCTAAGTTGCACTTATGGGGGGTGTTGGTGTAATTAATTATTTAATTACACTTTCATAAATTTAATTAGGCATTATTTTAATTCCTAGGTTGCATTTAGTTATCCTTATCTAGTTGAGCTATCTTTTTGCTTAAGTTAGGTTTAGGTTTGTGCATGATTTTACTTTTTAAAGGCTTTTGTATCAATTGTATTTTAATAATTTAGTTAATGCAATCTCTCTTGAAGCTTGCAGAGCACCCTTGCTTTTTTGTCTCCATCTCTTCCTTTCTGTGACAAGTTATTTGTATGCAAGTGATCTTTGGGGTCTGTGAAGTTGGCTTTCTCAAATTCTACAAAATGTACCTAGTTGCTCCTAAATCTTTCATCTCAAACTGTGCTAACAACTGAGATTTTAAATAAAAAATCATACCCTTACTATTCCTAATGAATAACATGTGATCCACATACAGGGAAATAATAAGAAGTTGACCATTTTTAGTCTTTAAATACACACAATGATTGGACTTAGATCTTACAAATCCCAAAGACAACACATAACTGTCAAAATTTTGGTACCACATTCTAGGCGATTGTTTCAAACCATATAAATATTTCTTTAACTTCCAAACAAGATTTTCCTTACCTTTTTCAACAAAGTGCTCTAGTTGGGACATGTAAATTTCTTCATTCAAGTCACCATGAAGAAACGATCTATTCACATCCATCTGCTTGATCTCTAAGTCATATCCTATTGCTAGTGACAATAGAAATCTAATTGATGTCAACTTAGCTACAGGAGAAAAAAATTCTCCATAATCAATTCCCTCCACCTGGGAATACCCTTTCATGACCAACCTTACTTTATGCTTCTCAACACTTCCATCCAAACCAATTTTCTTTTTAAATACCCATTTGCATCCAACGAGCTTTCTTACTTCAGGAAAAGGTACCAGATCCCAAGTTTCACTTTTCTACAATGACGCCATTTCTTCATTCACGGCTTCCAACCAAGAATCTGAATCAGACATAACAATAGCCTCTCGTATAGACCTAGGCTCATCAGTGTTAGTAATTAAAGCATAGGCACAACTAGAATTTAACATAGAATAACCAAACCTTTCAAGTTGTCACTTCTCACGCGTAGACCTCACAGGTTGAGGTTGAGGTTCTTCTTCATGATCAGAATTTTCAAAGCTGCTTGAGCTCTCCTCATTAACAGGTCCACTAGGAGTTTGTAGTTCCTCCTTATCTCGAGTAAGAGGAATTTCAACTACCTCCTCCTTTTATGCTTCTTTCATCTCTAGTTGTATACCAATGGTAGAAGGTTTTAGCTCATGGAATATCACACTTCTGCTATACAACACCTTCTCTATAACTGGATTCCAAAGCTTGTACCCTTTCACACCAATTCCAAAATCGATGAAGATACATTTCACTGCCTTTTTTTCTAATGTAAATCTCCTTTCACTAGGAACATAAGCATATGCCTCATAGCCAAAGACTCTAACATGCCTCAAAGAGGGCTTCTTACCATACCATGCTTCCAAAGGTGTCTTATCTATGAGCGCCAAAGTGGGAGATCTATAATCAAGTAACATGTTGTAGCCATAACCTCAACCTAGAACTTCTATTCCAGACCAACGCTACTTGGCATACTTCTAGCCCTTTCCATTAGTGTTTTGTTCATCCTTTTAGCAACTCCATTTTGTTGTGGAGTGTAAGGATTGGTTTTATGCCTTTTGATTCCATGGTCTTTGCAATACTAGTCAAAATTTGTAGGACAAAAATCATTGCCATTATCTGTCCTCAAGCATTTTATTTTTCTTCCAATATAATTTTTCACCAAGGTTTTAAATTCCTTAAATCAACAGAAAACTTCAGTTTTACTTCTGAGAAAACAAATAAATGTCCTCGAATAATCATCTATAAATAAGACATAATATTTAAACTTCGATAACAAAGGAATATAAACTGGACCAAAAACATCATAATGAATATAATCCAAGATTCCAGAAGATTTATGAGAACTAGAATAAAATGAAACATAGTGTTGCTTTCCATAAATGCAATGTTCACAAAAATCAAACTCAAGATTACAATCATTAAGCCCTTCAACCAACTTTTTATTCTTCAAGGATTTTAAGCCTTTTTCACCAGTTTGGTTGAGCCTTTGATGCCACAACATTGTCTTCTCTATTGGTAGCTTCACCTCCAAGGAATTTGTACCCACAGGAACAACATTTTCCTTCTCTACATGACCAACAATACTTGACTTTGCAAAGGAAATATTACATTAAACTGCATGTGCGTCCAACTTGTATAGAGTGCCAATATGTGCACCCTCAAGCAACACCATAGAACCTCTAGTCATCTTACAAGCAACATTTGAGAAAGAAACTTGAACACCAACATCATTCAACTTACTTACAAAAAGCAAATTTTGAGCTAGACCTGGTATATGCATTACATCATTTATTCCTTTAATTCTTCCATCAAGAAACTAAATTTTGACTCTTCCACGACCAACAATTTCTAAGCATGAATCATCACCCAGATACACCTTTCCACCTTTGTATTGTTCATATGTCAAAAACCAGTCTCTGTGGGATGTCATGTGAAAAGATGCACTTGATTCAATCAACCAAAACATCATCTGATGCTTGAGTTGCCAAGGCTGCTATGAAGGCATTTGCATCACTCCGAGAAGAATCATTATCAGAAGAGTTGTTCTTCTTTTTCTTCTTTTTCTCCTCTTTACAATCTTTTTGAATATGTCCAGTCTGCCCACAATTCCAACATTTCACCTTGTACTTTTTACCAAGAAACTTTGATCTCCCCTTTGACTTGAATTTAGACTTCTTATCTTTCTTCTTGGCTCTCTCCTTTGATTTTCCTCAAACAGCAAGGGCCTCCTTGGCCATCTCAGAAGATTTCCTTCGCATTTATTTTGATAGTAACAAAGCAACTACATCTTCCATCTTGAAATTGGTTGTTGTACTCCTAATAGCCATCACCAAATGATCCCATGTGTCAAGCAAAGAACACAACAAAAGAATGCAATGATCCTCATCATCAATCATCACACCCACAAACACCAACTGAGCAACTATCATATTAAAAGAATTCAAATGATCTACAATAGATGCCCCTTCTTCCATCTTCAAAGAATGCAACTTCTTCCTTGGGAATAACTTATTTACCAGAGATTTCCCTTGATAAATGTCACCAAGTTTTTTCCACAAAGAAGAAGCAGTCTTCTCTTCATGAACATTCAAGAGCATAGAGTCAGCCAAGCATAGTCTAATGAGACCTTTGGCTTTCCTATTCATGAGATCCCAGTCTTCTTATTTCATGCCCATTGGTTTTGATAAAAAAAAAACAATCCATAGGTCACGATCCACAAGAAAATATTCCATTTTGAGTTTCCACAACTCATAATTTCCACCATTAAATTTCTCAATTTCTATTCTTCCTGATGTGCTAGCCATCTTAAATCTGTAGTACAAGTCACAACCAGATTTCTCTACAAAACTCCCACTGAACAAAAATTAGCACAAAAAACCTGTCCTACCCACAAGGATAAGCCAGGCTCTGATACCACTTGTAAGGAAAGCTAAGTGTGGAAACGCCTTCCTAATGCCAATTGCCAAAAGAGTAATACAAATAGTTCATCCGATTTTGATTACATTTCCATTTAAGAAGCACATTCATAAGTAACAAAATAGATAATTAAACAACACAAAATTGAACACCAGTTTTACGTGGGAAAACCCTTATGGGAGAAAACCCCACACACCAAGAAAAATTCACTTAGTATTATAGTAAAAAGAATTACATAAAAGTTGCAGAACTTCTACTTCCATAGGTGTTAGTTCACAGTCTTAATTTTAGAAACATAACATTTCCTTGATCAACCTTGTACTGTTCAATAGAACAATTCAATGTTACAAATTCTTACAATGCACTATGGCTTTTGCATACAGTTCTCAATCATTTTAGGAAACCAATCGTTGCATCTCTCTACTGAACTAAACAGTCTTAACGGTCACGAAATTCGTCTATTGGAATGTCAAAGAGACTGGGAACAACCTCTCTTTGAATTCCCAGTGTCACCTCAACATGTCTCTAATTACTTCCTTTGCCAACACTTACCATCAGAGTATCATAGAGACCTGAGACAGTCTCTCTTCAAACTTCAACACTTACTCCAATATGCATATCCGCCAAGATGTTCAGTCACCAAAGTGTCAAAGAGACGAGACCATGTCTCTCTGAACACTCAAATTCACTTCGATACAAGTCTGTCACTTACTACTCTATCCCATCGGGATGTCGAGGAGACTCCATTTCATGTCCCGACGATATAGCACTATAATGAAGACACAAACCCTTGCAATAGTTTATTGAGGAGACTACTTAGAGACTCTCTCTAATAAATAAATTTTTGTGTGACATAGATTTATTGCCAATGCAAACTTGAAACATGAAGTCCCTTCGCGGGTTGAGCCTTGGGGTTTCTCAATACCCGATACCACAGATTCCAATAGTAAAGCTTATGACGAAACTCTGAAATCTGATTGCATACACTCTTCTACTTTGAAACTGCATTCAGTAAGTGATAATCTCGAAGTTCAATGTCCGATTACCTACAAAACTTCTTGGGCTTTTACCATGCATTTAGTAATCGACAAGCCCGAAGCCCGAACATCTTAACACGTCAATAAGTTTGAGACATAGTTTCTCAACACTTATCTCAAAGAAGAGGTTGAGTCTACATGCTTGAACTAGGATCTTGGGTGTGGAATTCCCTCTTGGATTGCTTGCAAATAATGCAAAATTAGGTGGAGGTGAGTTGACTTTGACTTCTTGACTTCATCCCCCTTACATGCTCCTTGAAATCTACTCCAACTGATCATGACTCAACTTTTCAAAGGCCTTCAAAAATTTTGCAATGTTGATTGTGACAAATGCCTTCAATCATTTTGTATGAAGTTAGGGGTCTTGGGCATGCAAATTGAAAAATCCTTCTTTTTAGGCCTCAAAATTACCCCTATTTGCTTGCCTATGCCTTCAAATCTCACTCAACTAAAGTCCTATCCATGCAATCTCCTTAGCAGGCCTAAAACTGATTGTAAGTGCCTCTAAATTGAACCTTTAGCCTTAAATTTTGAATTACCCTACATATATTAAGGTATGTGAGAGAGTTACTTGAAGATGACTAGGTCCTTTAGGATAGTTTAGGAGAATCCTTTAGTCTATTAACTGATACATACCTTCAAAAATTCATTTTATCTTTCCTAGACTTTGGAATGATCACTGCCCTCACATAATAATCTCTTTGCGTATTTAACCATCTTCTAGGAGCTCCACTTGCTTGATGATTTCCATGTTTTCCAAGGTCTCAAAACTATAATCTTCCCTTTGTTATTTTACTCCATCAATTGATAGGTTCATGGCCAATGTTTCCATCATCTCTTTTTCTTGCATTGTTCTTCACAGACATGCTATTATCTCCTCTAGTTAATTTTTCTTGTAAACCTCTATCCTTCATTCATTGCTACCTCACTGTCATGGTGACTCATCAAATGTTCATGTCCTTACACTCTGTCATCCTTAATTATCCATTAGTTCTTTCAATCCTCCTTTTCTCTAAGCAGCAAAAGGAATATTGTAACTCAGATTGGAGAGAGATTTAATTTAGAACAACAATTTCATGTATTTTTTGAAGTATATTTTCATATTTGTATCAGTGAAAACTCTTATTTTTCAATAAAAAGCAATATTTTTCCTTCTCAAATTCATGTGTTAAATATTATAGCAAATGATTGATCTATTTTTTGTGATTATTCGATATCAAATCATTCAATTATGTCTCATTCGAAAACATTTTATACACGAATGAACAAAACTTATACAGGTCATATGTTGTGTAAATATTTTCAGTAGTTATTGTTGTGAAAACACTTTGTTTTCCTTCAAAATGTGAAATATAACCTTCCTATGAAACATTATTGTGTGATCTTGTTAAAAAAGTGAGTTGTACATAGATTAAAACCTTTTCTTGAGAGAATTGTGAGTTGAAATAGTAATTATAGGTCTTATAAATTTTGGTGCATCACCTCCGAGGATCAATATTTTCAGTTTTAATTCTTCTATATTTTTTCCTTTCAAAGCAATAGTATATAGGAGGTTTATCAAGGGAACCAACCCTCTTTGGAGTTTCATCTTCACTATAAGCCACCCACAACTTGAAGATGATCCTATGTTTCACGGGATAGCTAAGTTTCTCACTTAGCTAAGGTGCAATCTTAGTGACAACGTAAACAACAAGAGCCCAACCAAGAAAGAAGAAATGGAGAGGAGAAAAAGATGTTAGGTCAAGAAAAACAACAATAAATCTTTGAAAAATAATCCAACCAAGAAAGACCATGACAAGGGCACTAGAAAAAAAAGGAAAGAATGACAATAAAAATAGAAGATGACAGAAAAGGAGGTGAAAAACCATGAAAAATATAAAAAGGGGAAAATTACTCCACTAAGAGAAGGTCCTACACAACCAACTAAGTAAATTCAAATGAAAAACTAAAAATCTTCCCCAAGCTACTACAAACAAATAAGGAAAATATGAAAATAAAATTCTTAAGATAGGGAAAAATCTTTTTTATCTTCATGAATGATCAAGCAAAGAGGATCAAAGAATTTATTTCCTTCAAATCCTTTCCAGTCTATAAAAAGTTAAATAAATGATTGTGAAGATTGAGGTTGTGTAACTATTTGGTTTCTTTGTTCCCATCCCTTCTAACATAGTTTATTTAAATATACTATTAAAAAAATTGTGTTACAAAGAGAAAAATAAATGATAACCCAAGATTTAGTGTAGGAAATAGAAATTATAAAGCTACAAATGAACCAATATTAAAATAAAATTAGATTTGGAATCCAACTAGATAAGTATAAATGATCCAAAGGGAAAAATAACATCAAGAGAACTCAAAATAGTGAAGCTACATGAATGAAAATACAAGCTAAGAGAGTGAGTATATATGTACTAAGTGAGAGAGAGGAGATGAAAAATATGACTAGTAGATATAGTACACCAAAATTATCCAAAAATAGGAAAGTGTAACTCCCGTGGAAGATGTTGACAACTCACTCCACTCACATCAATACCTAATTTATTAACCTCGGAAAGCTTGAATAAAAGTATAGGAAAAACCTATACTAGGAAAATTAAAACCTACAATAATGGCTCCCTTAAGCATAGCTTAGGTGGGTAAAAATATGGATTCCAACAAATGAAGCCTAATAAGTTACCTATGTATATAGAAACCCCCCCAAAGAGAAGCTTGAAAAAAAGAGAGAATGGTCCCCTCAAATAGATAAAATATCCCAAAGTAGAGAGATAAGGAAGGACTAATAAGCCACATAGAATATTAAGCCTCCCACACCCCCAAAAATATTTTAGAAAAAGATAATTTCTATGAAATGTTTGGTGAAAATATTAGTAACCTACTTAGAAGTCAAGAAATAGTAGAGATCAATGGCATGTTCATGTATAAGCATTGAGTTTAGTGCTTGTGAACCTCTATGTGTTTGGTGTATTGATGATGTATCAAATTCTATAAAATCTAAATGGTACTCTAGTTATCACAAAAAAACCACTAATGGTAATTTGAACTAGATACCAAAGTCGATGAGAATATGTTGAAAAAGATAGCCTAAGTGGTGGTATTTACAACCCTTTGATGCTCGGGCTTGGTGGAAGATAGAGTAGTAAAAGAATGCTTCTTTCTTGAACAAAAAATGGGACCTAAGAATGACCTACCCAATTTGAATTTTTATATCCCACCAAGTCAATATCAATTCCTACTACATAATGAATTATAAAACTATGAGTACCCTAAATGTAATGGAAAATCCTTTTTGTTACATTCTAGTGAAGCTCATGGGGCTATTTAATAAATTAAGAGACAATTCCCACATCTTATAAAATATTAGGCCCCATGTGGGTCAAATAAATAAGGCTCCTAAAAATATATCAATAGAAATTACCATTAACCAATATGAACACTAAGTCTCAATTTGGACTCTTGAAAGAAGGGAGTCGGAGCAAGCTTGCAATCAATCATGTGAAACCTTGAGAGTAATTATAGATCATACTTGGAATATGAAATGGTGATCCTAGAAGTAAATTAAGATATCTCAATCCCAATAAAATATTGTAAGAATCTCAAGTTAGTCATAAATTCTTGTCATGTAGAGTAGTTTTCACTATTACAGTAGAAAATAAACTGCTCATGATCAATAGGTCATCAACCTAGAGAATCATAAAGAGGAGAGAATTATCATGTTATAAAATATAGACATTTGGATATAAATGGAAATGAGTGAACCCAATTGTGATAAGGAAGGAATCCATCTTAGCATACCAATATTTAGGAGCCTATTTAAGGCTATAGATAGATTTCCTAAGTCTACGAACCAACGAAGAATTTTGAAGAAAAACTTGTGGCTACTTCATGTATATATCCCCCTCAAAGTCTCTATGAATAAATTAACTCTTTACATACATTTGGTGAACCTCCTAGTGATGTGTTATAATTATAGAAAGTGTGAGCAAAACAAAATTATTTGCAACAAGTGCAAAGGTCTTAGAGTAATCAACACTAAGAACTAGGGAAAAAACCTTTGCAATTAACCATTCCTTATACTTATCCACTAAGAAATATACAATGATTTTTTCTAATACATCCATTTTCATTGAACAAGTTTCCTTCCTTTAGGAAGGGGGAAAATATCCCAAGTTTCATTCCTAATCAAGTAATTATAGTCTTGCATAGCAAAATGATTCAGAGCTAGGAGGATTCACAACACATCTCACAAACCTTCAAAAATAATCAAAAACATTCTTTTTATAGCACATGTTATTAGGCATTGTATATCACATTGGAAACATAACTATGGCAGCCCACAATTTAGTGCAATGAACAGTCATTAATAACTTCTACAAAACCAACAATGAAGCATATCACTCTAGTTAGATTGAAGAAAACATAGTTATAGACTTTTCCTCCAATTCTTATGAAGATCCAACGGTGGAAACAAAATTTATTGTATTTTTCCCAAAACTGCAAACCCTAGGTAGGGTTCAGACCTGCCCTCACAAAAATGTTCATAACTTATTCAAATCTTAATGAAATTTTATGAGACTTGAAGAAAATTAAATTATATTCACATGGAAAAAAAATCCAATTTATTTCAGATCCAAAATATAGACTTTATATTCCGTACCATCACACTTTTCAGACTATAAATTCTGCACAATATTGTTAGAATAAGCAGTCTCACCAAAATAGTAATTTCTTCCACAAAACTCAATAAAATTTAATGATACAAAAATAATTGGAAACTAGAAACATAGATCTTTCCATCCATATATGATACTCCATTATTTTAGTCCATACCAGGCCGTACAAATCACAACTTCATTCTGGAAACAATGTGAAAATCAGAAATGCACAAAATTTGAGGTTTCCATTCATCAATCTTCAAAAATGATGTCTCCAACCTCCAATTCGAGTTTTGGAGGGTTTATTTATACATTTTCAACCAAAACCAACTATTTTCAACTACCTTTTGATTAGTTTGTTGAAAAAACACCTTAATGACACTTCATCTACCTAATTTTAAACTTTTGACAATTTTTACAATATATGAGAAATGAACAACATCCTAGGACCTATAACACCACAAAGGTGGCCTCTTGGGCCTTATTACAATATAAAAAAATAAAAATGGAACAAATAACTCAATATGGCCTCATGGAGGCATGTGATCAAATAGGTGCTCCTGCACCACAAAATCCCATTAAAAATACTTGATGCCTCTCGACGAGACTATGGATCAAAAGTAGTAGGTATGAAAATATATGAAGCCCTCAACACTATGAACATATCCGCCTAGTGTTTTATGGATCCCTAATCTAATCATCTACAACCTACTTATCTCTCAATTCCAAAGTGGACCTAAATTTGAATAACTAGGAGAAGAATCATCAACATCTAAATGATGACAAGGAGAGGAAGGAGATGAATCCTCATCATCACTCTTAGCATTGAAAGTGTATTAAGAAGACTCGTCATCATCAAGAATTTACCTAAGTGGATTTGAATCCTTAGAATAATTGTCATCTAGGCCAAGTGACTCCAATGTAAATATAGGAGGATGAGAAGTGTCAAGAGTGGAACTCGAAGAGTCCTCAAAGAAAATCCTCCTAGATCAATAAAAACTCATGTGTAGTAGGGTGGAGAAAGTGATAACCCTTATCACCATAGGAAAGTTTTCCAATGCTAGGAAATTAAATGATTTATAGTGCTCAATTATTATTATTTTTACCACTACAAGATTCAAAATGAGTGTCTCTTTTCAAGGCTTGATGAGGAATGTGGTTCTAGAAATAACACGCACAATTTATGACCTTCACCCATACTAAGATTTAAAAGATGTAGAGTACACCATAAAATTTGTAACTTCCTTCAAATACATTCTCTTAAATTTTTCCATGTCATTCTATTGAGGGCTATATGGAACTATGCACTATAATTCATTCCCATGTGTAGTGTAAAACTACTCAAAATGATGTTTGAAATACTCACCGCCATTGTTAGTGCACAAAACCTTGATGAAATTTCCTAAATGTTTCTTTAACAAAGATTTGAAGTCCTTAAATTTCTTAAAGACCTCAAAAAATTTCTTAAGAAAGTATATCTAATTATACCTAGAAAAGTCATCAATGAATGTAAAAACATATCTAGGCCTACTAAAGGAAGGATGTTGGAAAGGATTGAAAAAATCACTATGAACCAACTCTAGTATCTATGAAGATCTCAAATGTATTACCTTTTCCAAAATTCTCTTTAGGATGTAGCCTTGGAAAACATTATTGAAAAAGTGAACATAATTCAACCCTATAACCATACTCTATTGGTTGAGCTAATGTAAGTAGAAGTAGTTAAGATGACCAAAACACTCTTGATATAACCCACCTCATCAAAATGATAGAAAAATATTTAAAGGATTATCAAGAAAAAAGTGAGAAAGAGATATAGTCAAGATTAATATTCTACTCTCCCCACTACAACTATAGAACCACTATGCATATCACTAATAACCATTGAATTAGGAGTGAAATCAACCCACTTCCCTTAACTTGAGTGAGTTATTTGAGAAAATAATTAGATATTAGGTGATATTAGGAGTGAACTCAACACACTTCAACAAGAGACTTGTCACCCATAAAAAATGTAGGTGTATAATAAGGTTGCAAAGATATGAACTCATCCTAACATGAATCCATGTGGTGTAAAGCACTTGAATCAAGAACCCAAGTGGATGGTGGAGGAGAAAATACTATGAGAGCCTTTCCTTTTTCTTTCCCCTTACTGTTATCATTTTCCTTAGTACACCCTTTATAGAAACTTTGTTTTACTAAATCAATAAAATTGATTCTTATCCAAAATATTTTCAAATGATCTATTTATTTCTTTAATCGCTTATGTTTCATCATGAATAGGTATTTTTCAATAGGTACACTTGACCTTTTCTTTCTTAGGCTTGTCACCTTTTGAAGAAGAGGTTTCTAGAGCTATTTTGGAAGTAGGCCTTCAATAATTTTCCCCCTTGTTATGGTTGTTTTTATTTCTTATCCTTATTTACCATTTGTACAAGCATATTGTGTCCTCTAGGAAGGGAGATAATTAATTCATTTAGATATTTCATAGTGAACCAAGTTCCTAGAACACTCTTAGTGACATAAAAGGTAGAAAAAAATATTGAATAGTCATAACCAACTTTGAGAGAATATTGAGGACCAATTTTTCACCTTTAATTTTAATTCCACATTATTGTATCTATAATCTTAGTGATTTCAATTTAGTTAATAAGTCTTATACATATTCAAAGCTTCCTAGGCTCAAACTAATGATCTTATTCTCCAATTGATGGCCTCTCGTGGAATCTTGAGTCCCAAACAATGTCCAATTTAGACCAAATCTCATTGTGAGTATTCAAATATGTAATATGAAACAGAAGAATGTGAGATATAGGAAAATGGAAAGTATCATAAGCTTCATCACATTTATTAAACCACTTAATTTTTTTAGGATTCCAATCAAATAGTTGTATCAAGTAAGAAGATGAACTTAACTTGGATCAAAGATACAAAAAATAGTGCAAAAAATAAACTGTAAAAAAAATAACATTACAAACTCTCCCTTTGTTACTAGTTGCTAAAATGGCCTCCCCCAACAAAAATGATTTAACACTTTATAATTAGTGCACTTATAATTGTAACTAGCAAGGAATGCAAAGTGAGCATAATTTCAATACTTCTCAAAATAGATTTTAATGTTGAAAGTACAATTCTAAAATAGAAATAAAGTAAAATTAACAATACCAATGTCAAGTACTCAAAAAAAATTGCACCTAAAAAGGTGCATCTATGTGTCTAAATGAAGCCTCCAAAGTTCCCAAAATGAGAATTGTATAATGTCATCTATGAGAATCATTAAAGTTTATAAAATCCATAAATAAAAATAAAAAAATACTTACACCACCACAAAGAGTGAGAAAATAGTAAAAACAAGGCCTCATCATGGCCCTCTATAATTATTTCCTTACAATGATCCCTTCTTCAAACCCCAAGGCTAAGAGAAATGTCAAAATCAAGCTCCTAGATGATAAAGCCTCTAAGACCCCCTCTGCTTCTCTATTAATAATAACCATAGCCTTAGCTCTGTTGACAAGTTGGGCCTGAGAAAAAAGGGTAAGGGACTTTTTGAGATTATACCCCCTCCCCAGAATGAGTTGTTGGAGATCTTTCTTTCCAAGAAATGGAAGATGGTGGCCCCTAGTGTGCATAATAAATAATAAGGAAATAATAAGAAAAAATCCAAAAGCTAAATTCCCCCTATTGTGGGTGAGGCTATTGAAATATTTGATGTTGAGGGGGCAAAGAAAGATGTTATGGGACTACACTTTGTGACACAAAAATCTCTAGTGGCCTTAGGTCTGCCAGCCTTGATAAAGTCCAAAAATTTGAGGACCCTAATAATACTAAAGGCAAAGAGATTTGGGTGGAGTATGATGATGATGAGGTTAAGTATGAAGAGTTTCTTCCTCATTTTATGGAGGGTTGGGAGGATGAGGACTCATAGAATGAGTCTAAGGAGATGTCGGGTGATGATAATGCCGAGGAACATGATGGTGATGATGAAGGCATTGAGTTTGATGTGGAGAGGGGGTAAGGGTTAAGAGTAGAGGGTAGAGGGGAGAGAGATAGGAGTGAGAGAGAGAGAGAGAGAGTTAAGAGAGGGAGAGGGGGTAGGAGGGAGGGAGGGAGAGAGAGAGAGAGAGGAGAGAGAGAGAGAGAGAGAGAGAGAGGGTAGGAGGAGACTTGAGAGGGAGGAGAGGGAGAGAGAGTGGGAGAGAGAGTGAGGAGAGGGAGAGGGAGAGGTGGGAGAGAGGAGAATGGGAGAGAGGAGATGAGGTTGGTTTGGGTTTAGGGAGATGGAGAGGGAGAGAGGGAGAGGAGAGAGGAGAGAGGGAGGAGAGAGAGGAGAGGGAGAAGGGAGGGAGAGGAGGTAGGGAGGAGGAGGAGGTGGGAGAGAGGAGATAGAGTGGGTTTAGGGAGAGAGGAGGGAGAGGAGAGAGTGGGAGAGAGGGAGGAGAGGAGGGAGGGAGAGAGGGAGAGGGAGAGAGTGGGAGGGAGGATGAGGTGGGAGGGAGCGAGAGAGAGAGAGAGGAGAGAGTGGGAGAGTGAGAGAGGGAAAGTGGGAGAATGGGAGAGAGGGAGATGAGTGGGTTTAGGTTTAGGGAGAGGGAGAGGAAAGGGGGAGAGAGGGAGGGAGAGGGAGAGAGAGGGAGAGAGAGGGAGTGGGAGAGAGTGAGGGAGGGAGAGTGGGAGGGAGAGAGGGAGGGGTGGGAGAGTGAGAGGAGGATGGAGGTGGGAGAGGAGAGGAGATGGGAGAGAGAGGAGGGAGGCGGGAGAGGGAGAGGAGGTGGGAGAGTGGGAGAGTGGGAGGCGAGAGGGAGATGATAGAGTGGGTTTAGGAGAGGGAGGGAGGAAGAGGTGTGGGAGAGGGAGGAGGTGGGAGGGAGGGAGAGGAGAGTGGGAGAGGAGGGAGTGGGTTTTAGGGAGAGAGGAGAGGGAGAGAGAGAGAGGAGAAAGTGAGAGAGAGGGAGATAGAGTGGGTTTAGGGTTTAGGGAGAGATAGAATTAGAGTAGAGGGTATAGACAAAGAGAGAAAATAAATTTATAAAAAAACCAACTTTCTCATAACGCAAGCACGTTTTGAAGAAGTAGAGACATGACCATTTTAGCAAGAAATAACGCGCTCGTGTTATAATACGAGCACATTTTGTCTTGCTCTAAAAATGGTAAAAAAAACACAATATACTTGTGATGTTGGCCCATATTCTACATATTCTCCTGGTTTTGCACATGCTCTAACAAAAAGTACTTTTTGATGAGTGAGTGAAGTGTGCATGCATGATTTTTAGATTCCACCACCTTTTTCATGATCTTTCCACCACCTTTGTATGAAATAGCAGAGTTTTTTGCATTGAAAGGCATATACTATCAATACAAGTTTGAATTCCAGTGATAACCGATATACAATTGAAGTTTGGAGGGGAACAAGCTTTTGAAAAAGTCAAATTGTTGAGGAGTTTGAGGAAATAAGAAGCAAAGGCTACATAATTGGGTAGAACTCCTCCATTTGAAACTTTGGTTTTTTAGGTATGTGATGTTTTTACACATTTTCTTTCATTCTATTGTGGCTCGCTTTCATTTTTGTTGTTTTGTATATTCCATGTTGATCATTGTTTGTTTGTCATGTTACGACCTTAGGTTGTCAATGGACATTTTAAATTACACAATTCTATACACTTTCCAATTAATTTTTAAACCACATCTCTTTGAGGCATATTGTTATTTTAAAATTGACTTACTTTGTGTATGCTTCAAAAGCTTTCATTGAGGTATTTTGTCAAACAGTTATACAAACCGGTTGATTGCCTTGTCTATGCTACCAAATTTTCCATACATGTCTCTAAAAAATTGGAATATACTTCTAATGCAGTAGGGGGAGGCTTGCAACACACAAACACACAACTCCAATCTGCAAACACAATTTTCAATTTACAATTTCATCAGGGCCTCTTCATTCAACAAATTCACACTATTCATTGTAGCATATAAAAGTCACTCAATCAGGTATAATTCCACTCACATAATCTTTCAACTCACAAAACAACACACATCAAGGACCCATTATAGAGCCTTTCAACATATCCAACAATCACCAATGCTTGTTTTGTACCAAACTACACAAATCAGGTTTTCTATGCTTTTAAGGGCCCAAATTAGCCCACTTTTACAAAGGGACCACCTTCAAAACTTGTCCAAATCTCATGAAACCTTGGGGAATAACTTTATATTTTTCAAAACTTCAAATTTCAATATTAGATTGCAGAGATTCAATCATTTACCACCCACACCATAAAACCCTCTCCCTAGGCTTAGAAACCCTAGGTTTTATTGAAAGTAGCACTTGCCAAACATTCCAAAACTTGAAAACTATTCAAAAAAGCCTAAAATACCCTACTCATGCTCAATATAACATAAAATAATGCTTCCCAACTCAGAAACTCAATTTCACTCACCAAAACCTCATTTTTCTTAAGGAAAACTCAACATTTCCTCATAGGGTTTGACACCCAATCCACTTCCAGACCTCCCCTGCTCTAGTTCAACATTCCTCCACCAAAAACCTATTTTTTCCAATCCATCCCACCGAGTTACAAGCCTTATAGTAGGTGGGATGGAGTTAATACATGTTTGAGGTTTACAAACTTACAAGAAACCCTGTTTCAGCCGGTTAGAGAAATCTGAAGATAAATCACACAAAACTTAATGGAAAAAACTCAATATGGATTCAAATGAGAGAAGACACAATATACTATGCTATTCCACAAGAAAATTAATCAAAAATATTTTGTACGGTCTGTACCAACTGCTGCTATACTGGAAAATACAGAAAAAATGGAGGAATTTTGAGTTTTATTGTTCAAATTCTTCTTTCCAATCCAAGGATCATCCTCCATTCAAGTTTCTCATGGCCTTTTATAATGTTTCCCTCATTAAAAAAACCACTTCAAATTCCAAAACTAACATTTGAAAGAGGTGACCGTTGCTCTCCCTCTTTAATACACTTTTACAACCCTTCACTATTTGTTAATTTGACAACTTAACACTTTTTGCACATTTTGAAAATTCTACTACCTAGACCCCTAAATACTATTGAAAAAATATTGTTTCCACTGAAACCTTTTTCATTGTGTGGTAGTGTGAAATAGATTTAGTTTGCATCATTTTGGAGATTCTAAGACAAAATATTGAGTGAGTTCTCTTCAGTACTCTGCTCCTCCCCTGATTTAACACTGTTTGCTTATTGAGGGTCTTCTAAAATGTGGATTTGACCCATTCCACTTTATGTTTCCATTGTTTCTTGTGGAATGGGTCATTTGAAAAGTGTAATCTAACTGTACAGGGGATTTGGAAGGCTAAGAAGTCATTTTGGTTAGTTTTGAGTGATACCCTAGGGCTGGGCAGAGCAAAATGCATGTGAAATGGAGGTTTTATGAATGGTTTTAGTGAAATGTCGATGGATTTGGCTTGGTAATGGTGTAGAATGTCTATGGAGACCTAAATAGGTGTGTTGGAAACAATTTCAAAGTTTGGAAAGCCCAGTTTATGGTAGATCTAGTAAAACCCTAGTTTTATGCATGAAAAGGGAGGGTTTGTTGGGACAACACCCTAGAAGCTTTGTGTTGGTGTAATGATCAGTGAATTTGATGTTTTGAGTCACAATTAGTGATTGTCCAAGGTTTTGTGTGATTACAAGAAGTTTAAAAGGTACTTGGTTTGGAAAAGTGGGGTAATTCTAGTAGCCTTTTAGTAGGTCAATTTGTTGGTTCTCCATGATGGCACAAAGAAACTTATGGGGATCTTTTTTGAATCTTGTAGTAGGACTGTGGTAAGTCTCTAGTGATGATTTGTTGTCCTTTGTACAACCTTAGCAGTAGGATAACCTCATTTGTTGAATATTGAAGGCTACAAGCCTTTTGATTGTGTTTTGAGAAACTAGGTTTTTTAGTGATCAAAGATTGGGTTCATTGTTTGAGAATTGATTAGTTGATGTTGAAAAGAGTTCATCTTGAATTGCATCAGTAAGCCCTCTAACATAACAAACCCCAAAACCCTCTTCTTTCACAAGTTAGGCAAGGGTTTATTGAAAACCCATACTCCAAACCTTCCCACAGCCAATGGAAGCTTGAAACACCTTAAAAAAGGTCTGCACAAGCTTAAAATTTCAAGCGATATCGTTGCCCCCAAAGATCTCTTCAAACCTTAGCACTAAACCACCATTTTCCACTAAAAAATGCACCATTTGACATCTAGGGTATCACCTAAAAACCATTGATTCACCTCCCTTGCACACAAAATTTTTCACACATGTTTTATAACCCTAACTAAGCCTTTCCATTGAGTTATAGAAGCATACAGTGGGTGAAAGGTTAATATGACATTTTAATGCACTTAAAACCCTTAAAACAGGGTATACAGATTGACCCTCAGTAATTGGCTTCTAAAATGCACAAAATCACTTGAAATCCAACCAAACCAAAACTAAAATGGATTTAATTCTTCTACCCACCGAATTCCATCAAAAAGAGAGCACAATCACCTTATACAGAACTGTATAGTTCAAGGAAACATCAAATCCAAAAGTGCAAAAGGGTAGCAATCTTTGACAAGGTATTACTCAGAAACCATGGTGCTTACAAAATCTTCGTCTATACCTACGAGATCACGTTGGGCCCATCTACAATAACCTCTCTCGGTTATTGTTATCTGAGAGTGTTTTTCCCGTTGTGTCTAGTTTTCACTTGATGGAAAAAGTGTCAAATGCAATCAATGCAAAGTTGCAAAGTGGTGAAACTTTCGTTCTGCAACTCATGTGACCAAACAGACTGTTCCAATGTGTCTGAATAGGTATGTTTATGCTAGACATGGTCCTCTTTCGCACTCAAACATGCAGAATCACTCTGAGCTACGTTCAACCAGATAGATCCCTTAAGGGTCCAAAGTGCAAAATGGCTGCAAACTTCAGCATGTTGTTATTCGGATACCTTGATGCTTAGAAACTTCTCGTCTGATCCTATGGAATTGTGTTGGGTCCCTCTACAATAATCTCTCTTGGTTTTTGCTATCTCAGAGGCATTTTCCCGTGGTGGAAAATTTTAACTTGGGGAAAAAGTTGTCAAATGCAAGTAGTTTAAAGTTGCAAAGTGGTGCAACTTTTGTTCTATAGCTTGTGTGACCAAACAGATTGTTCCAATGTGTTCGAATAGGTATGTTTACACTAGGCATGGTCCTCTTTCACACCCAAACACGTGGAATCGCTCTGAGCTACGTTCAACTGGATTGATCCTTTAAGGGTCCAAAGTGCAAAATGGCTACAAACTTCAACATGTTGTTACTTGGATACCGTGATGCTTAGAAACTTTTCGTATGATCCTATGGGATCAATTTGAGCCCCTCTACAATAAATTCTCTCAGTTTTTTCTATTTCAGGGGCATTTTCCTGTGGTGGCAAATTTTCACTTAGGGAAAAAGTTGTCAAATTCAAGTAGTTAGAAGTTGCAAAGTGGTGCAACTTTCGTTATGCAACTCGTGTGACCAAATGGACTGTTCAAACACATCTGAATAGGTATTTTTACGTAAGCATGGTCCTCTTTCACACCTAAACATGCGGAATCGCTCTGAGCTACGTTCAACCGAATCGATCCCTTAAGGGTCCAAAGTGAAAAATGGATGCAAACTTAAGTATGTTGTTACTTAGATACTGTGATGATTAGAAACTTCTCATCTAATCCTATGGGATCGCATTGGGCCCCTCTACAATAATCTCTTTCGATTTTCACTATTTCGGAGGCATTTTCCTATGGTGGCGAATTTTTACTTGGAGAAAAAGTTATCAAATGCAAGTAGTTGAAAGTTGCAAAGTGGTGCAAATTTCGTTCTACAACTCGTGTGACCAAACAGACTGTTCCAACGTGTTTGAATAGGTATTTTTATGCTAGACATGGTCCTCTTTCGCACCCAAACAAACGGAATCACTCCGAGCTATGTTCAACTAGATCGATCCTTTAAGGGTCCAAAGTGCAAAATGACTGCAAACTTCAGCATGTTGTTACTCGGATATCGTGACACTTAGAAACTTCTCATCTGATCCTATTGGATCGCATTGGACCCCTCTACAATAACCTCTCTCAGTTTTCACTATTTCAGAGGCATTTTCCCGTGGTGGTGAATTTTCACTTGGGGAAAAAGTTGTCAAATGCAAGTAGTTGAAAGTTGCAAAGTGGTGCAACTTTCATTCTATAACTCGTGTGACCAAATAGACTATTCCAACTTGTCCAAATAGGTATTTTTACGCTAGGCATGGTCCTATTTTACACCCAAACATGCAGAATTGCTCTGAGCTACGTTCAACCAGATCGATCCCTTAAGGGTCCAAATTGCAAAATGGCTACAAACTTCAGCATGCTATTACTTGGATACCGTGACGCTTAGAAACTTCTTGTCTAATCCTATGAGATCGCGTCGGTCCCCTCTACAATAACCTCTCTCAGTTTTTGCTATTTCAAAGGCATTTTCTCGTGGTGGCAAATTTTCACTTGGGGAAAAAGTTGTCAAATGCAAGTAGTTGAAAGTTGCAAAAGTGGTGCAACTTTCATTCTGCAACTCGTGTGATGAAACGTATTGTTCCAACACATTCAAATATGTATGTTTACGCTAGAAATGGTCCTCTTTTGCACCCAAACACGTGGAATCACTTTGAGCTACATTCAACCAAATCGATCCCTTAAGGGTCCAAAGTGAAAAATGGCTACAAACTTTAGCATGTTGTTACTCGGATACCGTGATGCTTAGAAATTTCTCGTCTGATCCTATGGAATCACATTGGGCCCCTCTATAATAACCTTTCTCAGTTTTTGCTACCTCAGAGGAATTTTCACTTGGGGAAAAAGTTGTCAAATGCAAGTAGTTGAAAGTTGCAAAGTGGTGCAACTTTTGTTCTGCAACTCATGTGACCAAACAAACTGTTCCAACACATTCGAATAGGTACGTTTACACTATACATGGTCCTCTTTTGCACCCAAACACGCGGAATCGCTCCAAGCTACATTCAACCAAATCGATCCCTTAAGGATCCAAAGTGCAAAAGGGAAGCAATCTTTGACGGGCTATTACTCAGAAACTATGACACTTACAAACTCTTCATCTAAGCCTACGAGATCACGTTAGGCCCCTCTACAATAACCTCTCTCAGTTTTTGTTATTTTAAAGTTGTTTTCCTATAGTATCTAGTTTTCACTTGATGGAAAAAGTGTCAAATGCAAGTAGTGTAAAGTTGCAAAGTGGTGCAACTTTCATTTTGCAATTTGTGTGACCAAACAAATTGTTCCAATGTGTCTCAATAGGTATGTTTACGCTAGGCATGGTCCTCTTTCACACCCAAACACACAAAATTGGTTCAAGCTACTTTCAACCAGCTTGATCGCTTATGATGGCATGCAAAACAATCAAAAAGAGAAACATACGCACGACGGTTGATTAGAATCCATTCTTGTAGAATAGTTTTAGCTTTGATTAGAATCCATTCTTGTGGAATTCTATTAAGTTCCAAGCAACTTAAAAGTAGATTTCTGAAATAGGTCTGAACTTGCTCATACAAGGGTTTGAGTGTAATATGTTGAAATAGGCCATTCCACCTATTGTCCAGGTTGTGTTTCGGTGATATGGGCCTGATGTAAGTAGGATAGGGAGTAGGAATAAGAAAATAGTATTGGTAAAGGCATTGGAAGAGATTACTAACGCTGCCCCTTTTGAAAATTTAGAATTGAGGCCCCTTAAAAGCAAGGCTAGAAGAGGTGAAAAGAAGAAATTGCTTGAAAATAAGTTAGAATAGGTTGGAAATAGGGTGAGGTTATGGATTTTGATGTGTTCAAAAGGTTTGCAAGGACAAGGGAGGTCAAAAGTATGTTATGACATGATGCCCTAGTTGGGAAAATAGGGGTTTTGAATGAAAAAGAGAGGTTTGAGGGAGTAATAGTGGGTAAAGTCAAGGGGAAACATAATTTGGTAGTCAATTAAGTTTGTACAGGAAGAATGAAGAGTGTTGGAAGAGGTTTTGAGGTTGTATGAGGTTCGGGTTCAGGTTCGGGGGTTTGGTTCGCCGGTTTGACCAAAAAATTTTGGAGGGGGGTTCAGTTCGTTTTGGGTTTGTTGGTACAAAAAACATGTAAAACTATATAATATATATATATATATATGCAACATAGAAGCATGAATTGGGGATTAGAATATCACATAACATCATATAAACAACAAAACCACCATAACCTTGAATGTCATTTAAAACATGCATGATAATTATTCATCGTTGAAACTTGAATTGTGGTAGCTTGATATACAAAGTCTATTGATGCTAGAGTTCAATTTGTATGATTTTGAAAAAAGAAGCCAACTAAGTAGAGTTATTAGTGTTCTTCAAAAATCATAAGAATTTGTTTAGTACACTAGCCATTTTGATGTCTTCTTGCAGTCTCAAACATTATTTTGTATCATTGTTACATTGGTCTTGAGAGTGGTAGCTTAATATAGCTCCACAATAAAAAAATTGGTTTACCTGTGCAATGTAACAGTGGCATAGGCAAATTTTTCTTTCAAAGAACCAAAGGGTGACTGCACAATTGAAGTGTATAAACACATATCTTTTTGTAATATCAAGGATACTTTTTGACACTTCCATGCATTGCTAATCTAAAAGGAAAAGTCTTTTGCCTAATTTGTATGTAGCCATGCTTTTGACATTGTCAAAAAGAGCAAAAATTCCTAAATGATGCAAAGGTATGGCCAAGCAGTTCTAACTCTTCACATGAGAGAAGAGAGATGTTGGAGAGTACATCAAGTCAGTGAGAACAGAAGTGTAATGTGTTTTAGTTTGTAATATTCCTCTATTTCTCTACAAATGTGTGATAAATTCTCAGTTCAATGATGCAGAACAATTTTTGAAAAAAGAAAGTTGTCACAATTTGCTTTCAATCTAGCAAGCAATTGGAATGAAAATGCTTGTTTGCAAAACAAATGCATAAGAATGAGGCAGTTAAGGTGTTTGAAGTGATTTAGAGGTCACTTTTAGGGTTCCCTTGGGTGTGGGCCAAATTCAAACTCCATAAAACAATAAAAAAATGTTCAAAAAAACACTTTTTGGATGCCTAGGCATGTGGGTTCTATCTTGGTTCACCTGGGTTCTGTCTGGGTTGTGCTTGGGTTCTCTTAGGTTCTGCCTGAGCAAACCAGACCCAAAATTGAAGGACCCTGGTTGAACCCACTGGCAAACCGAACCAAGACCCATACTAGGAGCGAACTAGGACCAGAGCCAGGGCTAAAATAGAAGAACCCGGTAACATAGATAATGTGTCAAGAAGTTGACTACTTTATCTACTCTAAATATTATGTTTTGCAAGTGTTGTAAAGATTATGTATCCTTTGCTTAATTGAGTTGTTCCAATCAAAGGATTAAATATATTGGAATGTTTTTATGAATCATTTCATGGAATACCAATTGAAATCATGTTTTTTGCTTTTAGATAAAGTTGTTTAGCATCAATCAATTAAATTATTCAAGACAAACCATAAGGAAAAAAATGATCAATGCTAGGGCTACCCAATTAATAAGTATACATGTGAATAAGTCAAGCATGTACATGTGAATAAGGGAAGCACAAGTAGTCACAAACATGTAAGCCTTGAAGTATATAGACGAATACATAGTATACACAACTTAATACAAAGTATATGCACAAATACAAGGTATATGCATGAAAACGCATAAGTCACAAAGTATACATTGGAACACACATAAGTCACAAAGTATACATGTAATTTGTAAAGTATACACTTGAATACACGTAACTCATATCTATTGAACCATGAATTTATAATGCAAATATGGACACCATCGATAAAAAAATATTTGTATTAACCAAATAGCCATGTACACATACATCAATTTATATGTCGATGTAAGTATAAAATATAGGTACAAAATAGCCATATAAGCTTACGAGAATGCCATATAGGCATACAATGTCAAATATATCCAATACAAAATATGTATAAAACTGCCATGTAGGCATACAACAAAGGGCTATGGAATCAAAATTCATTCCTCTCCATGCTCTGGAAATAAATTATTTCCCTTTGCTTGTCAATCCAATGGCGATAAGTCCGTCACTCGTTTGTGTTGTGCTCAAGGAGTGCTCCTGCTGCTCCTCCAACTCTTAAGTTCTTGATGAAGTTTTGACTGTTACAATAAGAAGTAAAGACATTAATATATATAAATTACATTACAAAAAAATGATATATTTAACAAAATAATCACTTACCGCCGTTTCACGATCACTCTCCATGAGGGAAATATTCGCACACCCATGTTGAGGCGTGCTCAAGCCCTGTATAAACCATCCAAATAGAAATTAAACTACAAATCAATAATGGTTTATTTTTCACTAGAACTAACATCTATAACAACGAATGTAAATTGAAATTTAGTAATTTTCCTCATACCTCCCCTGTCAGAGCCATTGAGGATTGTATAGTGAATGAAACATCGATATCCATTTCCCTCGTAACATTTGGAGGTGTTTCCGCCACCAACATCTGAAAATAAAACAATAAATTATTCAATCACAAAAACTACAATAGTGATCCACATCATGACTTATAATGTATGAGGTTGTATAGGTATTTTCATGATGTAATAAGGCTTAAACAACCATTTTTGAGTTTGTAATGGTCTTTGGTAGTCATTTTAGGCATAAATTGTAAAGTTGTAGAATCTTAATAAAAGTTGTCAATTAATGTTGTAAAAATGCAAAAAGGTGACAAGCAAATGCAATTGGAAGTTGCTCCTAGACTTATTACTTATGATATGTGAAATAATTGCATCACTCCTTATGTTGACTTTCTAAACAACTATATTGTAGTTGAAATTTTGTCATCTATCAACATCTAGTTATTAGTTATGGAATGTGAAGTAATGCTTTGAGTTTGAATGATGTGCAATGCAACGTAATCAATGATATGAATATAAACTACACAAATCTATTAAATATAATTCATTAGTTAAACTCTTTATTCTATTACCTGCACGTGTAGGTTTGAGTAAATCCACCGACATTGGGAGGTGTTCCCTCAAAACCTCCAATATTAGCTTGTTCAACATCCAACATCACATATTAAAATACCATTTGTAAAACAATGCTATTAACATGTAATAAATTTATAATTGTTTACTAGTTACATACCCCACTGATAGGTGTAACACATAAATAAGCAGGTGGAGGGCTGGTGTATCCAATCTCAACACTGTGACCCTGTAATTTTATTAAAATCATAAAACTAAATTAGTTGATCTAGCATTTCAAAATCGAAATTCAATAAATTAAATTCAATGAACATGCTAACTTTTACCTGAGTATCAATGCCATACGCCTCATGCAAAATGTTGGTTGCCCTCTCCATCTCCATAGCTGCAGATGGATCATGCATAGCAGCCTCCTAAGTGTTGGTGGGGTCATATGAACAAGTCACCCCACAAGATTGACACACATGGGTTTGAAGGCCATGACTCAAAGACTCCCCTGGATGGCACTGTAGAATAGGGCTAGTCTGTTGGATGACACTCTGGGTCAAAGTGTTGATCACCTGCAATGCCTCTATGTTGGCACTCACCTTCTCGATGAAAGGCATAACAACGTGCTCATGAGGCGGCCTAGCGAGAGCTTGTCTGCCTTTCCATGTAGGATCTGGTTGTGCACCGGGTCTATCCTGAGCCGACCCCCCACCTCTCCCCTGGAAGTCCCTCATATCAAAATAATTTGGGATTTTGTTCAAAATAAACTCACTATATAATTTCCTAAGGAAATACTGGGGGACTTCACAATTGTTGCATGGTGGGTAATCAAAAACCAAGTACCACCTATCATAAAAATAGTTCCTAATTTGTTGGTGGTGACACCAATGAATAGGAAACCATTTCGCGTTGAGGGTAAGATTTTGATTTGTGCATGGGTCAGTGAATAATGAGCACAAATCACCTTTTGTAATTTTTAAATCCTTTACATCTTTATATGATAGTTTATCCATGTAATAGGTCCTAGCCGCTTGCCTCCTATCTTGCCATCCAATTATTTGATTGCTAATCGAATCTACATTTTTTAACATATATTTCAATGAATTTGCCAGGGTCAGTCTTTTCGTGGTTGAACCATTTGGATCACTCAACCTACTGATTAAATCCTCAATTTGCTTTTTGTTGTTCTCAATTTCACTCATTAAATTTTGTTGAGTGCCAGGAGGGTGTTGAGTGAATGGTGGAGGAGGTTGTTATTGAGGTTGATTTTGTTGTTGAGGATTTGGTTGCTCTTCTTGTTGAGGATTTGAGGGTTTGTAGGTTCATTTGAATCTCCTACAAATTCAAAAAAATAAATATCAAATACAACCTAAAACTAACAAATTCAAAACAAAAAGAAAACAATCCTTACCTCTCACACCTCCTCCTCCTCGTGGAACCATCCTTGCGATGAAATGCCAATTGTTGATGAAGATTTTTGTTGAATACTTGGTGCAAGAGCACCCATAGGTTGCCATACGTTGTTTAGAAGGTCTGTCTAGGACAACTTTGTCTAGGACAACTAAGCAATCTAATTTAGTTCATTTGTATGTGAGCCTTAGTGGCATTTTTGTTGGTTTTGATCAGATGAAGGTCATGTTGACCATAGAATAGGTGTCATAAGGTTCTAGCTCAAAATGAGGTTTTGGATTTTTAGGATTTTGGCAAAATGTTTGAAAATGTTGCTCAATTGGAGCTACAAGCGGCCAAGAAGATCCCAAGGGAGAGGATAACTAATTTGGTGACATATTTATGGGATGCCTCAGCATTGGAGTGAGGTTGGAAGCATTTGATATTGTTTGAAGTTTTGTGAATTCAAGGAAAGCAATTGTGATTGAGTGTGAATTTTCTCGTTTTTGCATTGAAGTGATGTTTTAATGGATTGATCATGGCACTGTAATTTGTGTAGGAGGTAGAGTAGTTGTTCTTCAAGCATTGTGTGGAATTAGATTGTTTCCTTATTCAGTTTCAAGCATTGTTTGTAATTAGTTTTGGTTTTCATACTGTTGCTGGTCTGAACCAGGCAGTTTGTGAGTATGGAGTGTTAGTTCACTTTCCCACCATACAGATTGTATGGCCCTTTGGGAACAGTGACTAGACTCCATGGATGTACATATAGTAGGGTTTAGGGCCTTTGAAAGCATAGGATCTACTGTGGGAGTCTTGACCTAGGCGAGCCAAGGAAGTGTCCGGCTAGGGAAGACCTTAGTGCAGAGCACTTGATTTGCAGGGGTGTCAATTTCCTGACAAATTACCTTTTGGAGAAGGCAGGTATGAGTCTTGCTAAGGCATGGTATGGAGAAAGAAACTCCAACAATCCATCTGGTGAGGGAAGGACTTAATAGTTTGCAGAGAAGCCAGGAAAGGGCATAAAAGGCCTAGTTTTGCTCATTTTCAGGTTAGGGTTTTGTACGGACAGCTGAGACCCAAGACCCCAAAAATCCTTGAGAGGTGGGCATATGAACCAGGAATCCCAAGAAAATATTGGGGTGTTCTTTGGAAATTCTTGGAAAACAAACCTGATTTCTCGAAGAAGGAGACCTAATAGGGATATTAGGGCTAGTAGCCTTCTAGGCCTAATAGTGGGGTTTGGTGAAAGCGACCTGCAGATGGAGCTAGGTGGACCCCTAATACACTTAGTAGGATGGATTGGAGACTTTAGAAGCACCTCCACACCCCTGTAAAACTAAACTCAATAATTTGGAGGATTAGTAGTCTTTAGGGTGGATTAAGGGCTAAGGCAAGTGTTTCAAGATTGCACCAAGTCTTGACTTGGTAGGAGGATCTATGTTGATAGTTGGGTTGGCAAGGTGAAATCAGGGGACCCTAAGAAGGAAGAGGTCCTATAGGTTGCAAGTGGTGGAGTGAGACACCCTAGAGGTCTTCCAAGCAAGACCCAGAGCATGAATCAGTGATTGATTCATCCAACCTCCCTATCAATACCTCCTCTTAGAATGCAAGTGCGAAAGATGGGGGTTTTGGCCGTGGGCACAACAAAAAAACACAGTTGAAATGCAAGAATGAATGTGTTTCACCTTTTTTTTTTCTTTTAACATGTCATAACGCGAGCGTGTTATAATGTACTCGCGTTATGGGCTCATTATGGCCGAGCCTCAAGCTCGACACACCAAGCCATGACATGAGCACGTTATAATGTGTTCACGTTATAACGCACTCGCATGATGACTTTTGAAATTTTTAAAAAAAAAGTGCCCACAAAAATATTACCCACCTCCATGCACCTGCCCACATATTGCATAACATGTATATTTCTCTAAATTTTAATCCAGGAGACTCCCTTGTTAGAAAATAAATCTTATTTGAAATGTTAGTATCTTTGATTACCAATCCACTGATGTTAGGAAAGGTGTCTCAACCTTGCATTCTAATGTTAAGAATACAAAAAATACAAATTTTGGGCTATAGAAGTTATTTTTTGCCTTGAATTTTTTTTAATGGACAATAATTAGTTCCCTAATGATACATATGTAGATCTCTTTGATATCTACAATTAAAAAATGATCCAAATCAAATTCTAAAAAAAAAAAATGGCCTCCCACATTAGAAAGGTAAGAACACCTATAACACAAAAGAGAGTGTTAGATGGAGTTACACTAGCTAACCAAGTTACAATGCATGTTATGAAACATTATAATACATCTTTAAATGGATATAATAGAGCAAAAATGGAGCACCCAATTTGGAGAGAATATTACAGTGAGCTTTTGGTAAGTGAAAGGAATATTATATTTTAGCTTACAAATTCATCTTGGGAATTTAACATTAGATTTTTAAATAAGGATTTGGATACCATATTTTAGTTGTTTTTAGCTTATGGTTTCCTAATTACCATTTGATGGTTTCATGTGTTGCTTCTCCTAATTATTGTCTACTTGAGATGGAGGTTTCATAGTGAGTTTTGTAGGTATTTTTATGTTTCTAAGATTACTCCAAATATCTTTTTGGTGATACTCCTATAAAGGCTTAAACTCTACAATTTTATTGTAACCATTTAAAATTAAATGAACATTGAGTTTCTATAAAGTATGGGGTTTTTCTCTCATATGTGTTTTCCCAAAATAGTCATTGTGTTATGGTATTTTTATTATGTATTTTTCCTTCTAGTTATAAATATTTAATTTATTTGCACATACTTCCTCTCATAGATTAGTGCTTGGGAAGTATTTTGTACACCTCTAATTCTTTTCATTTGGTATCAATTCTTCATCAACTCGGATTCTAGGTGTTAGGAATGAGGTTTTTTGTACCAATCCTCGAATGAATGAGAGCTTACATAGAAGAACATTTTGTTGCAAGAAAAATGGAAAGCCCATCAAGGATAAAAATAGAGATGTTATTAATCACAAAATTTTAGCTTTTTAATATCAAGATGGAATAAATTCTTGTGTATAGATATCTATGGCATAAAATTTATGGATCCATACCATCTATGATCAAACAAGAAAATAGGGATATATTTGATAAAAAAGTGAAGGGTCTCATTAGGATTAGTTTGGTAGATTATGTTTTATTAAAATAAATTTGGAAGAAGTTGGTTGATACATATCAAACTAAATCCTTGGTAGTTTGAGAAATAAGTTGTATACCCTTAAGGTGGAGGATGGTGGTTTAGCACTTAAATTCTTTCAACATGATGGTTACCTAGTTGCACTATGTTGGAGTGAATATGGAGGAGGAGGATCACTTTATGAATTCATGAATAAAAATGGTATGAATAATAAAAATAAGAAACATAATTCTAGATCTAAATCTTGTGGGAGTTCAAATCTCTTAAAAATACCAAGGCTAAGTGTTGGAATTGTAACAATCTTAGGAATTTTAGAAGAGAATGCAAGGAGAAAAAAATAATAAAATAATTCTTTAGATGATGATTCTAAAAAGTCTTAGGTGATTGTGAATCTTTTATCATGGCCTTGGCAACACATTCATCAAAATGTGTGTGGTTGATATACTTTTGAGATTCCTTCCACGTGACATCACATGAGGGTTGGTTTTTAAATTATTAAGAATACGATGGAAAGAAGGTGTACCTTGGAGATAACTCTCACCTAAATATTATTGGTTATGAAAGATTCTTGATATAATTCTCTAATGGATGTGTGAAATGGATCAATGGTTTACTACATACCTTGATTTGAAATAGAATAGGTCTACTTTCAATTAATAAGATTAGTGATGTAGGTGTAGGTTTTTTTATCTAGTGAAGGGTGTAATATTTAATGAGGAGCTATGGTTCTTGATTAGGGTGTTCATGTGCGCTCTATTTTAATTGGATACATGTAGAGTTTAGTGTAATGGTTCTTTTATTTATATAGTGAAAATATATAGAATATATGCTTTCACCAGTAGAATCAACATAAAAAGGAGTGTTGTATCTATTTATAATGGTGGCGCTTTCTAGGTACCTAAGACTGATCCTACTTTAGAGACAAAATTACCTATAGAGAAGATAATGTTATGGTACTATTGATATTTCACATGTCCCCCTTCATTTCCCATCGATCATAACTAATATGAGATTCTAAATGGGCCATCTTGCTTAAAATGGTGTCTCTAGTTGTTGTACTATTTCCCCTTTTCATATCTTAGTCAAACACCCAAGTTGAAAAATCAAAATTGGGCTAATTCTCAAGGTTTTCGAGATGTCAAATTTTTGAGGTTGTTCATACCTACATACCTTCCTTATTGATCTTGACCCCCCACACTAATCTTCTCAAAATCACCTAAGTGTCTTTTGTTAGAGTTTCAAGGGAATCTATAATTTCATGCCTTCCTTTTCATTCTCGAAACCCCACCTAGAAACCTTGTAAAAGCAACTATATGTCAAGTTTATTGGCCTTTTGGACTATCAAGGTTTCGTTTACACTCATGCCTCCTTAAAGTGTCCCCAATCCCCAAATTTTGAATCATTTTATTGGCCAAGTGTTTTTTGTTAGCTCTTCAAAATTTTTTGGTCTTCCTTGCACTTGTACCCTTCATTTGACACCACCAATCCCCAAAGTCTAAAACTTAAAAGTTTCCTAAGTGTTGAATTTTTTGGCCCTTTAGACTATCAGGGTTTCTCTTCCATCCCTCCCTTTCCTTAACATCTTCAATCCTTGAATCCCAAAGTCTTCTAACTAATCTAATTCCATTACATTTGTCAGACTTTCAAACTTCCTCATCCATTAATCCCTTGCTACTCATCTCCTCAACTCCCCAATTCCATGAAAAATTTTCTTTATCTTTTGGGCTATCATACTTCTTCATGCATCCATGGCACTGAAGAAGATAAAATACTTTTTAATTTTTAACTTATTACTAAAATTTATATTTTATGTCTTGTATATAAAAAATAAAATGCTTTTATATTTTTAATATGTCCATTTTGTAAAATGCTTTTAAATTTTTAACTTATTATTAATATTTTTATTTTATACTATCTTGACAAATTATCTCTCCATCTTCATACTAAACAAATTTAAATTCTTGAATTACTTTTATATAAAAAATTATTAATATTATTTAGCAAGTACACAAAAAATATGAATTTTAATATACACTTGTTCCAACAAGTTTTAGTGCACAAAAATAATAAACGAATTTCACAATATCAATAACAAACTTCATCCTCTATATTTTGCTTTTCACATGATATAGTCCTTTATTAGTTCCTACCGATAGACATGTATATTATTGCATTCGTTGAATTTGCTTTTCAAATATTTGCTTGGCCAATGAAATTGTATTCTTTAAAATATTTTTGTCTTTTTGCTATAGTTGGGATTTAAGAACATATTTTTTGTGTTTGAAAATTATGAGTTATCTCTTTTTCTATTGGTTGGAGTAGGTCTATTATTCATTTTCATTTAAGTAAATTAGGAAAATAGGGGGACATTATATATTGTGGCAAGTATTTAATTGACGGATGCAAATTGTGTGAGCTTTGTTTCATTTGTTCTTTTGTTATGCATTCACTACAAAACTCTAAATTTCAACTAAAATTAATCAACATATACTAGAAACTTACATTTGAGTTTTACTATTCATTTTACAAATCTTGAGCCGCAAGTTCTATGAAAAACATTTTGCAAATGAATTGTTGTAGCTCATCAAACTTTCTAGCCTACAAATGCTTCTAATTTAAGCAGGGGGCAGAGGATTGTATCAATGCAACTGTATTCATTCTACAAAGTCACTTAAGTGAATGCCCTTGTTTTGATATCAGTACTTCTCTCCTGTTGTGACGAGAAGTATTGTTTGCTAGTATAAGGCCTGATTGTACAAATGGGTATAGTAGATGACATATACTATGAAACCAAGATACATGGAACAGTTGAACCCAAGGAGCAAGTTACTATTGCAATAGTTTCACTTGTAATTGAGAGAATAAACAATTAATCTCTTTTTCTATTGGTTGGAGTAGGCTTATTTTTCAAATTTGTTAAAGTAAATTAGGAAAATAGAACATTATATATTTTGCAACTATTTAATCATTGGATTTTGGTGGTAGGGTGGTAGGTACTGAAGCAATGAATGCATGTTTAATGCATTAAATGGATGAGTGGAAAATTAGAAACAATAGTCTACTAAATGCAAATTGTGCGAGATTTGTAGGTGTGCTTGTTGGTACAGAAGTTGTGAATGTATAGGTAATGCATGATATTTCAGAGAAGCAATCTAGTTCATTTGTGCTAATTCTCATTTGTTTATTTTCTGTTGAGAAACTTGTGTGCTTGTAGCTCCAAATTCCCCTCTTCCATGCTTGTTAAGTTTGTTGATTCCTTGAATGTTGGAGGAGCCATACAGTTTTGTTTGAGCAATTTTGTCAATAACTTAGTTTTTGTGGCTAAATCAATAACCATTAGCATTCACTTTATAACAAAACATAGGAAAATGGTTGGGGAGGTATTCAATGCATTAACTTTGTGTTCATTGCTTGAGTGGCGAGCTGCCTATCAACAAAGCTCACAAAAACTTGTATATATTGTCTCGATGTTTGCAAAAATTTATCACGTTGGTTACTTTTTTCGTGTCCTTTTGCATTTCATTTTTATGAATAACATACTATATGTCATGGACTATGCTCATTTCTCTAATTTCTCCCTGTAACAAGAACCATTTCCTGCAATTAGAGTTGGAGGAAAACATCTATATGGCTGCAAATATACTTGATTGTTGAACAAACAGTTTCGAAAGGTCAGATTCTTGTATCATTGTTCCCCTTTGTTTCCAATGAGTTTTAAGCCTTCCAATGTGCCTAAAAATTATGACTTGGAAAAGTTGTGGAAAACAAAGTAGAAGCATGGTTCAAGAATCTAACTCACAAAATAGACAGATGAGCATAGTGAATGGCATGCCATGTAATCCATAAACATGAAAATATTTTTTTCCCAAAAACAAGTTACTATTGCAATTGTCGAATTCACTTTTCAAATAGTTGCTTCGCCAACCCACTTGTATTGTTTAAAATGTTTTTTTCTTTTTCCTATACTTGGAATTTAAGGACATATTTTTGGTGTTTGAAAATTATGTTTTATTTCTTTTTCTATTTGTCGGAGTACGTCTATTATTCATTTTCATTCAAGTAAATTAGGAAAAATAGGATACATTAAATATATAGATTATATAATTTGATTCACTAGCAAGGCTTGTGTATCAAGTGCATCGAGCGCATTTCAACAATAAAGCTCACATAGTTGTATTTAATTTTTCAATATTTGGCAGATTTTATTATGTGTTTGTGTGTTTCATGTTTATGAATAACATGTTATATGTCATAGACTATGCTCATTTGCTTAAATTGTGCCTGTAACAAGAACCATTGCTTTTAATTGAAGTAAGGGACAAAGATCTATATTGTTGCACATAGACTTAGTTCTTCAACAAGAACCTACAAGGTTAGAATCTTGTATCATTCTTCTCTTCCAATGAATTTTAATTCTTCCAATGTGTCTAAGAATTATGTATTGGAAGAATTGTGAACAATAAAGGAAAACACTGGTTCAAGAATCTGACTTCCCAAATAGACAAATGAGCATAGTGAATGACATGCCATGTAATTCATAAACATGAAACTATTATTTTCCCAAAATCATGTTACTTTTGCAATCAAAGATATGCATGATTGCAATCATGGGATTGCATAATTTACTAAAATGAAAATCAATAATGGACCTAGTGCATTAATCATGCATTCACTGCTCTAATGCCAACCAGTCCATTGGCAAAGCTTGTGCAATTTGCATCCACTGATTAAATATTTTCCAAAATATATAATGTCTTGTTTTCCTAATTTACTTAAACAAAAATGAATAGTGGACATGTTCCAACCAAGGTATTCAGTTTTCCCCTTCATAATTCTGATCTGTCTACTATGCCTAAAACTGAAAGGAAATAATTGCATATGTATGAAAACTTTTGTCCTATTGCGACTAAAAGTATTTTTTGCTCTTGTAAGGCCTAATTGTATAAATGGGTATAGTGGATGACATGTGCTATGTACCCAAGATACATGGAACAGTTAAAGCCAAGGAGTAGGTTACTATTGCAATGGTTTCATTTGCAATTGAGAGATAATAAACAATTTATCGCTTTTTCTATTGGTTGGAGTAGTCCTTTTATTCATTTTTGTTAAAGTGAATTAGGAGAATAGGATGACAATATTACTGAAGTAGTTAGTGCATGTTTAATGCATTAAATGATATGATTGGTGGATAAGAAACAATAGTCTATTAAATGCAAATTGCACAAGATAATATGTTATTCATAAACATGAAACACATGATAAAATTTACAAAAAAATAGACCAATGTGATAACTTTTTTCAAACATACAGGTATTAAGTAAAAATTTTGTGAGCTTTGCTAATAGGCTCGTCGCTACTCAAGCAATGAATACATAGTTAATGCATTGAATGCCTCCATAATTGACAAGACCTTGCGCAAAGCATTCAGATTTCCCTGTGACAATTCTTGTTTGTTGCAATACTCACCTAATCCTTCGCTTTCGTTGTTCCATGTTTATGGGTTGCATACCATATGTCATCTATTGTACCCATTTTTCCACTTAGCCCTTGTAACAACAAGCAATACTTATAGTTATCAAGTATCATAAACAAGCAGACGAGTTGCTCACCAATAATGCATTGTTCCTAGAATAAAGAGCATGGAAGAGGGGAACCCAGAGCTAAAAGCACACAAGCTTCTCAACAAACCATAAAAAAATAAGAATAAGCAAAAATAAAACCCAACAATCACTTGATATTTCATGAATTAACTATGCATTTGCTACTTGTGTACCCACCAGTTGTCTAGAACATCTCCCAAAGTTTGCATTTAATGCATTAAACAAGCATTCACTACTTTAGTAGCCACCAGCCCACCACCAAAGATCGTACAATTTGCATTTGCTAATTAAATATTTGCCACAATATATAATGTCCCCCTATTTTCCTAATTTACTTAAACGAAAATGAATAATAGACCTACTCCAACCAATAGGAAAAGAGATAACTCATAATTTTCAAACACAAAAAATATGTCCTTAAATCCCAACTATAGGAAAAAGACAAAAATATTTTAAACAATACAATTTCATTGGCCAAGCAACTATTTGAAAAGAAAAATCAACGATTGCAATAGTAACTTGCTTTTGGAAAGCAATACTTATAGTTCTAGTGGCATAGAGACAGTGATATCAAGACAAGTGCAGCAAGCATTTACTGCTTTTAGAAGGTCTTATTAGAAAAATGGGAACAATTTTCCCTCGTTCCTAAAAAAAGCAACATAACTAACAAGAAAAAGCTCCACTAGTTAATAAAAACTTTATTCCAAGGGTTGGTAGCCTATTTAATAACAAACTACAAAGTTTAGTGAGCTATAACAATTGTTTTACAAAATGTATTTCCCAGGATTTGTAGATCATACTCTAATGCATCAACCAATGAACATATTTGTTTCAAGTTAATATTCTCATATGTTTACATGTAACTTGTCCACCTGTATGAGATGTGCAGGACGTGGAAGCATAGACAAGCCTTCTCGTTTACATCTGTTTAGCATTGTAACCTTATTCTAAAAGAGTATTGCTTTATCAGCTATTGGGATTGCTCCCTTTCACTAATATAAGCATATCATGTTCCTCAAGGAACTTTTGGATGTTTTCGTGATTTAAGATATTGAGTTAACATTGTAGACAATATATGCACATGTCTGTTCAATGAGAAAATGTCCTAAATACTAAACCTAACTTGGAAATCCTACGAAAATGGGTTACTATTACAATCTTCTTATTTGCAATTGAAACATAACAAACAAGGTGTTTCTTTGCTAAAAGTGTTGACTACATCTCCCAAAATTTGTTATAAAGTGGAAGCTATTGCTTACTGATTTACACACAAAAACTAAGTTACTAGGAAAATTGCTCAAACAAAATTCAATCAAGTATCAACTGAATCTTTGTACAATTTGCATTTGATGCTTAAAGATTTTTCAAACTTTATTATTTGTTTCCATTGTTTTGCTTTTATTTTATCTATCCTTTAATTCAAACTAGAGTAAAAAAACCATATATATTCCCTTACATTTAAATTATTGAATTTGACTGGCCAACTAAACCTATCAAATGCAAACCAAATGATTGCAATAGTATTGGCCTAGCATTTATTGCATTCATTCAACATTGATTGCTTTATGTTTATGAATAACATATAAGATGTCATCCACTATGCTCATTTGTCTAATATGTCCCTGTAATAGGAACCATTGTTTACAATTTGAGTGGAAGACAAACATCTACATTGGTGCAAATATAGTCGATTGTTGAACAAGAAAGTGCAAGGTCAGATTCTTGAGTCATTGTTCTCCTTTGTTTGCAATGAAACAATTTAACATCTACGCAAAATATCACCTTTGTTGTATTGTACTTATGTACAGAGTACTAAAGATTTAGCATGCATACATATTAAGGCCAATTAGCATTCTAAACAATCTAATACTTTATGCATTCTCAACAGAGACAAGATATCAAAGTATAGAAATGATAGACGTTGATAAGTATGAATATGCAAGCTACTCACAAGTTTACAACATAGACAATGTACTTAAAAATAAGGGGCTTTGTAAAGTAGGCACATTTAAGTACAATGTTGAAGACTGTTTGTTTGATTCGTTACAAGTATTGTTGAGCAATGAGTATACACCAGTCGAACTATGAAATGGAACAATAGATTACTTTATAAGTTGCCTTGCAAAAGTAGATAAATATGCAATTAAATCTTACAACATTGAACTACACCCTGAAACCCTGTATAGACTACACAAAGTGCATGAGCCTAATCCATATCTACACAAAATGTGCTTTTTTGCGAAGCCAGGCACAAGAAACAATGAAATCGGCTTATGGCGAGACATGTTTTGTATTCAATGGCTATCCAAATGCTTGAATATACAAATATGTGTTTGGAAAACAACACTAGGGAGAAAGTAATTGCACTTTAACAAACTATCCAATTTTCCAACATATTCTATACTGTTCCATGATGTAAACCCTCAAAAAATGCATTTTGAACCTTTTGTATAGTACTATAGACATAGATAGGCATATATCGGTAATACATTCTCCAATACTATATCACTACTTTGCATACAAATGATGGATCAAACAAAAATACCGACACAACAAATGCAAGACATGGAAGAAGACACAAGCAAACGGTAAACAACTTATTCTATTTCCATATCATATGCATTTATGCATTGTCCAGATATAATATTTTCATTTTCCTTTGTTCTTCTAGAACAAAAGTCAAAAAGGCCATATCAATTGACGACTTAAATGTAAAAAAAGTTGGTGACACATTCCAAGGAGACGTCCTTGTTGTCTACAAGGCAACATTGGAAAAATTCAACAAAACACATGAGGTACTGCGTGCAGATCTCATGGACCTCAAAGCATAAATGACAATTACATTGAATATCAATGGAAACCTTGTGCAAGAACATCAACACAAAATAATTCCAAGATTGGGAATTTCATGTATAAGCTTCCAAACTACACGTAGAATAGATTATGATAGAGGCGACTGTGATTGCATACTGATATTAACATACACAAGCACAGTTGAAAGTGTGCCTTGATTTTCTGAAGACTATTATTTCATTCCAGATACAACTATCAACCAACTACTAGCAACCACAAATCAATATCCAATTGGAACAATAGGTGCTTTGGTTGTTGGTGCTAAGAAAGTAGGCAACCAATTTGCAATTGGCATCAAAGATGGCAGAGCAAAATCTGACAGAGCACAGGTATAAATGTCTCCCTAGCATACGCCACTAACCCATTTTAACCCTTTTTTTATGGCATTGTGGTCTCTAGTATTTTTTTTTTGTAATGAAAACTAACTTTCTCATTGCCACGCAGTTGCAACTACGTGTATCTCATGAACAACAATATTTGCAAACAGAGGAACAACTACACAGGAACAAAACACCAACATTTCTTTTCAAGAATATCCTAAAAAGCACAAATCAAAATAACATGTTCCACATGGGCCGATCAATATTTATTTGCAAATTGAATAATAAAAGAACAATGGAAAAGCTATCTTCTTTGATGCAATCAACATTTACAATGACTGTTTAAATATCTTATCACCCTCTCATTAAAATTTTTTGAAACTGCCCCTTTTAACAATCTACGTTTGTATGTTTAAGGTTTCAGGCACATTAAAAGCAACAAACACACTTTCAAATCCATTTGAATCTTTTTGCCTGATTTACAATTATAAATTCAACACTTACAACATGCTCCAACAGGAAAGCACTCATTGCAACCAACGTGACAAGGAAGTGAGTTACATATACTCACTTCATCCTGAAACTATCATCATAACAAATGACAAGCAAACAATCCATTGTTCATTTCAAAACCATGCCATCCAACAGCTCTTGCTCGCTCTTCAAAACATGAAATATGAAGACTACATCAAGGACAAACCAATAGTTATATTTGCACTATGGGACTTCGTCACCAAAGGCCATTTCAACCTCAATCAAAAAAATGTCATTACAGACGCTATTTGCCTAACTGAATAAACGTCGTATGCTTCACCAAGGTACAAAAACATACTGATACAAATACTTTTTTCTCTCTTCAATTTCCAAAGTATGTTTAAAATTATATAAAAAATATTGCTCTTGTACTAATCATAATAATGGAATTGCAGGTGACAAGAAACACAAGCAAGTGCAAAGCTACCTGCCATTGCATCGACCTATACTTCTCTTTTTCTTATGCTTTTTTTCCTAGCTCTTTGACCTATATCACTACATTTCATGTTTTATGGCTTTAAACTTCTTGCCACTTTTATTTTACAGTCAACATCTTATTCCTTTATATGCTAGATAATACTTTATTTTCTAATGTTCCTGTTAAAATGGATTGAAATCCATAATTATTGCATTTCAATTTGACATACATGGTTGGCCAATCAAATTTATTTGACAAATTTTATAATGTGTTTCTATTTCACTTATTTGCTTACATAAAGAAGAGTACCAGACCTGCTCCATGCAATAGGAAAATAGATGAATGATAAATTTGAGACATGAAATATTCACTTGATACTTGATTGAGTTCTCTTTGAGCTATATTCCCAGTAACTTAGTTGATGTGGATAAATTAGTAAGCAACAACATCCACTTTATAACAAAACATAGCAAATGCACTAGGCATGTTTACTATCGCATTCATTGAATTTGCTTTTGAAATAGTTGCTTGGCCAATGAAATTGTACTATTTAAAATATTTTTATCTTTTTCCTAAAGTTTGGATTTAAGGACATATTTTTTGTGCTTGACAATTATGATTTATCTCTTTTTCTATTGGTTGGAGTAGGTCTATTATTCATTTTTGTTTAAGTAAATTAGGAAAATAGTGGGACATTATATATTGTGGCAAATATTTGATCAGTGCATGAAAATTGTACAAGGCAACAACACTCAAAAGTTCCTTGACAAACATGATATGTTGGTGTTAATAAAAGGGACCAATCCTAAACGAGAATTCTTGTGTATGCTTCAATGTCTTGCACACATCATGCAAATGAAGCAAGTGCATGGATGCTGAGAATAGTAGGATTGTTACGTGTAAACGTGTGACAATATTTAGTTGACTCTACAAATCCTGTGAACAACATTTTGCAAATCAATTCTTATAACTCGCCAAAACTTTGTTATCTGTTATTAAATAGGCTGTTAGCTCTTACAATAAAGTTTTTATTAACTACTGTGCCTTTTTCATTGGGTTTGTTGCTCTTTCTTAGAAACATAGGAAAAATGTCCCCGTACTTTTGTGCTCCTACAACTAGAGGTATTGCTTGTTGTTACAAGCCCTCACGAGGGAAATGGATATAGTACATGGCATATGCTATGTAATCAACAAACATGGAACAGTTGAGGCCAAGGAATAGGTTAAATGCAAATTGTATAGGCTTTTTTCTTAGTCCAATGCACCCTACAATAGTAAACACATTGACCAATTTCATGCCTACACAATGTTCCTTTTGACTAAGGTTATAATGCTAGATATGTGTAATTGTTTCCTTTGGAATTCATACACAATAAGCATATGCGAATTATGAAAGGGAAAACTGAATACTTTGGACAAGGTCTCGTCGACCATGCAGACATTTAATGTAGTAGCTATAGATTGATCAAAAAGTGTGCCATATCTAATGCACGTCATACAATTACAACAGTGACCTGCCCTGATTGCAATAGTGACTGGCCTCTCAACAAAATGGTCTTTCTATTTTCCAGATTTACTTGAAACAAATTCAAAATTACAGCCACTCCAATTGCATATCACATCATTGTAATTATGCACATCTTTGACTACAACATTATTGCAATCAAATGATTGAAAAATTTGCTTGCTTATGGGAAAAAAATTAAACAAATTCAAACAATTTGCATAATCTTTCCAAACATTCGAAGAATCAAACTTCATTGGAAATAAAGGAGAAAAAACATCCGATATTTTGACCTCCCAGTCTCTCCTTCAAGAATCAAGTATATTTGCAGCTCTATAGGTCTTTGTCTCCACTCCAATTCCAAAAAATGGTTCCTGTTAGAAGGAAAATTACACATAATATGTTATTCATAAACATAAAACACAAAAGCACATGACAGAATTAACAAGTAAAATGCAAAACTCTTGTAATCAATCTATAATCAATGCATTTGACGCAATTATAGTTAACAAAACCTTTCCCAGAGCATTTGGTTTTCCATATGTAGCTTGATTTTTGACTTTTACTGTTTCATGTTTATGACGTACATAGCATATGACATGTGCAATTACTTTGGTAGGATTTCTAGGTTAGGTTTTCTAAATAATACAAAAATACCCATCTCCATTTGTTTTACCAAATAGTGAAAGTTCTTGTACATTCAATCTATGATACTTTACAAAGCAATAACAACTCACCTCCATGGCATTCTATAATATTTAGTTGTTCTTTTGCAAATGTCCCCTACCTTCGAACCAATAAAACACTTCTTTGTGCCTTAACGTTCTTCACAAAATTTGCAGACCATATTCTAATGCATCAATCAAAGGAAAAATTTGTTTCTAGTCTATATTCTCACACGTTTACATGTAACACCCTTTCCATTCTCACTATCTATGCACTTAGTCGACATTTGGAGGGTATGCAATTCAGCGAGGCGTAGAGAAGCATTCATGTTTACACCTGTTCACCATTAACACACTACGAGGTATTAGGATTGCTCATACCACTAGGCTCAACATATTGGTTTTTTTGGTGGGACTTTTTTTTTTGGTCGGTAAAATATATGTTTTATTATTATAATATAATGTGAAAATACAAAAAATATGAAATGTCTATTCTTGATTGGCTAAAAGCCAACCTAGCCTTGATCCAACTGTAAACACACCAAATTACAACCCCAACTTAGAAATTTACAGTCACCAATCGAGTGCATAAACACACTAACCACAACAAAATCACCACCTACACTACTTGGTACACCAACAAAGCAAAATTACAAAATTGATAGCAAATTCAAGACCGCATACAACTAGTATTCGAACTAGCAAGAAGAGCAAGGAAAACAAGAAAGGGTACTAAACTACCCCACATCATACCCTGCAACCATGCCCTCGACTAGAGCCATGCCCACGAGCCTTGGCTCTACCACGCACTTCACCACGACCCCTCCCACACCTCACACCATGACCAAGAGCCCTCCTCTGCACCTCCATGTCCAACCACGCACCAACCAACTTGAAGCAAAATAGCTCTAGATTCATTTGTTCTCTGGGAATCCTAGCTACAATCACCAATTTCCAATCATGGACAAAGTCCATAATGAAAGCCCAATATTTTTTTGGCCTCTGCCTTCCTTTCTAGTGTATTTCCAAGGGCTCTATGTAGAAGAAAGGGGTACCATTGGTGAGGCACACCCAGGAATCCAATCCAGTCACCATCAAGTGGCGAGAAAACCTCACCCTATCTCCACACAAGCCAAAATCTCCTCTAAACCAACCCGCCATTCTATTTTGACAATTGTTCCATCACCCTTCAAACCTCCTCCTGTGAGATGAAATGGAGGCCCCATGTGTTAGAACTGTAAAATTTTGAAAATTTTATAGTTGTTCATATCCATGAGTTTTCAAAGAAGTCCTTACCATAACATAAGAATCCTCTCTTCATAATATTTTTGCCCATATTTTGTCATGTGGTCCCATCAAATCCATCTAACCCTGAATATTTCATTGTATAATCCATATATGTGAGAGATGGTGAAGGTCTCCCTGATCCATAAAGCATTTTTTACTAATGTATATCTTTTATAGTCTATTGGCAAGAGTTTAGGAATGTCATACCGATATGATTTCATCTGCAGACACATATCGACAGGATGCAATTCATTGTCTCGGCGACAAAAAGACCCTATCGGCAAGAAAGTCATCATCAAAATAAGTCATAATGAACTCACATATGTCTTACCGACTGGTGCACAAAGAGACATATCGGCCAGACTAAAAGTCATCGGAATGAAGTCTTATAGCATTCACCCGGTCTCGCCGACAAGGCAGAAGAGGATTCTATCAATGATTATAGGGGTGAAGTTAGGGAGTCCTGTCGACCCATATGTCACACCTACAGGATTATGTTAGTAAAGGACTTGGCAGTATGTATTATCAGCGAGACTAATTTCATCAGAGAAAGGTATGAGAGTCATGCCGAGTGTTGTTTTATTGGTGAAAAAGCAATTATGTCTCAGCGACCAGAAAACATACCAAGGGATATATCTTGGTGAGATACGAAATAATCTATGGAACATCTCCCTGACTCAAAATGTCACAGTGATATACATAAGACCGAGAGGATAACTGTCGGTGAGACTCTGAATGTCGATCAGACTGTGGGACATTAGAGCAATATACAGTTTGTGATAGTTAGTGAGACTTCAAAGTGTTGGGAAGACTACATGATATTTTGACGAATGGTTTAATGAACGTTGCTAAAAGCTATCACCCAAGATTTGAAAATGTCTCACCGACAATACTATATGATGTGATAGTGAGAGTTTTGAAAAAGGACTTACTGCACTCGTGTTTCAACTAACACATTAATGGCGTGATGGATCACAATAAGGAAAATTCAATTGGAAATGTTAGTGTGGAATTGATAGCGGAAGAATCAGAAGGGGCAAATGAAGAACTAGGGAATTCTTTCAATCTAAAGGTTTCGAGCAAAATACAGCAAGTTCTTGTGCCTTAGTTCCTCTAATTTTGACTTTTGTAACTTTTGAGGAATGAAATCCCCCAGCTTAGGAAAATCAAAAAGTAGAAAACAGGGTGAAAGTAGTCAGCTTAAAGGAAAGAAACATAAAACTGAAATAGAACATGAGGGCACTGAACGAAGATTAAATCAAGACCTCATTGACCAATTACCTGGCTCTAGACCTAAAGCCAGACGATCTACACAACTTAGGTCATAAATAGATAAATTGGATGATAAATGTAAACTCATGGGAGATGTTTGGACTTCAATAAGAGGGTATGAGTTGTTTAGCTTTCACTATTATCGAAGAAATCATTTTGAACCAGTCTGCAACCCTTGGAAGCTTAATTTGGGAAAACTAGTGTGCCCTAATGTATTTGTCAATGCAAAATTGGTAAAATTATTAGTTGTCCATTATAATTCAAAACTCAAGGCTATATGTGACCCATCTGGGAAACCATTAATACACTTATCAGAAGATGCAATAGGGGAGGTTTTCAATTTGGAAGGGGTTTGCAATGAAAAAATCATATGTGAAGAATTGGAAATGGAGTTTGGGAGAATGGACACAATTTATAAGGGTTGGAGGTTGCCAATTCACAGGGTTAGACAAGGTGGCAAAAATAGTTCCTCTATAGGACAGTGATGGACCTCCTTTTCATGTTGACCTATGTGAACCCTATATGAAGTATACTTATTTCTCGGTAGGCCAAGTATTGGGAATGGAAGTCCCTGAGTATATGTCAATTGTACCTATGATAATTGTAGCAGATATCCAGTACCACAACTCTAGACCATTTGATTATGCCTCATACATTTTTAAGGGGCTTGATTCTAGATTGATGGCAATAAAGGGTGGAGATTCTATCTTACATCTCAGGCATTATTCATTGTTGATGCATATAGTGTTATATTTTGGACAGGAGTTAGGACTGTGGCCTCAGGAGATGAGAATTTCCCAATTTGACAAGGAAGGCATGACATTACCTGTCCAATTATGGACGACTATCTTGGACAGTAGGTTTGCTAATTCTAGTTTTGTTCACTTTGAGGAGTATTTTGTGAAGACATTGTATAAATTGTATAATCATCCATGTCATTATTCTTTATCTGAAGAGATAAAGAGGTTTCTTCAGCCAAAGGATTTCAATGGGCCAATTAGTCATAACTGGGGAGATTGGTATTGTTTGGAGGGTGCTACCATGATTAGAGTTTATGGATTTGAAGATGCCCCATTCATTTTGCCTAGAACAGTCCCAGACAAAATTGCATATTTGGAAATTGTCAGACAGATGGACTATTCTAGTGTTATGAATTTTAGCTCCTTTGGAAAGTAGGCTTTCATGCCCAGTACATTATGCTTCAGTGATTTTACGGTATTAGCCAAGGAAGGATATAATTTGATCCTTGATAAGCTACTGCAGTACAATATGAAAAGAGGACCACCTAGAAAGAATTTTGACCCATAGGGGTACATCAATTATGCTAAAATAAGGATAAACTTTGGAGGGTATCAACATGTTCCCTATTAATTTGATGATATAATCCAGAATTTGGAAGCTGAAGAAGCAGAGATAGTGGTCGAAAGATATAATCAAGGGTTGCAGGATACAGAGTTATTGTCTTCTGGGGAGGAGGCATCTGAGGATAATGTGCCACAGAACCAACCGAGTAAAATTTCCAGACTGAGAACTCATCATTACACTTGCCCTGCCAAAGAATTGAGTGCTGAAGAGAATTTAGAGGCAAATGCAAGGCATGTGGAGTATAGATCATTTGTATCAGATGATGAATTTGTAAACTCTCCAGAGTTTAAGGCATTTTTGTACAAACAAAAAGGAAAAGAAATAAGAGAAAGGGTTGACAATATCACATTAGGTAATGAAGAGCAATTACTGAATGACTTAAAGATGTGTGTGGACGAGGAGATGGCAGGTATGACCCCTGAAAAGGGGAGGAAAATGTTGGAAAATGTTGGTGTTATGATTTTTCTTGGGCTAGATCTCAATTCTTCACTAGTCTTTGATAGTTTCTTGAAAGACAGTAATGCTACACACAAGCTCAACCCAGAAAAGGTAACATAAGTATATGCAGGGTCAAAGTACAATCCAGATGAAGGGTCATTGATGATTTCGGCTTTATATCCACCTCACAGAAAATCAATTGTCATTGATACTGAGAAAGCATTCGGGCATGTCATGAATTTAAAGGTTGGAGAGGTTGATCCTGTTGCTACTGTAGAAATTGGAATTAATATAGCAAAACTAAATAAAGCTCAAATTTAGATGTTGATCAAGGAGAGGGAAATGTACAAAATGAATAATGAGAGGATGTTGAGAGAAAATGATCGCCTGAAGGATTTGTTAGGGGTCACAATGAAATCAACCAAGCTGCTCACTTGTGAACTTTGCTGCATTGCAAGAAGACAAAAGAATGGATGGTAGGATTTTAGAGAAGTTTCAAGAAATAAACCGGGGAGGCGTTTATGATAATGCAACAATTGAGGCTGCAAATCATTTTATGAATAAACACTGAGACTTCTTTGAAGAATTGCAAGGGGATGCACAGGGATTGATAAATGCCACCAGAAAATAACTGACCGCATTCTTTGACAATGAAGGAGAATTTAAAGAAATGACTAGGTGGAAGAGTGAAAGTGAATCAATAATGCAAGACATTCTAAAGATAACTGCACCAGAAAATACAACATTGGATGAGGCGTGCAAACATAATGAGAAGATGGTCAGAATGGAGATCACAATCCGGAACATAGTGGGAGATGCGGATACGCATAAGCGTCGGGATTACGTGTACCACTTATCAAAGATTCATTTATGGCTTAACAGAGCTTGATTATCTTTTAATCTATTGTTGTTTTAACATATGACATTTCTAAAAGGATGCATCCTTTCAAGTATTTGATGTATAAATATCTGTTTTGGTAATGAAACAGAGGATAAGATAATAGGATATAGAAGAAAGATATAGTAACTTACAATGTTTTACCAATATGAGACTATGATGCATGTTTAAAAGTATGGAGAAATGAATGAAAATCATTTGATGTGGTGGCGTATTTCTGGTATCAGTTGTTTATTGTGTTCATTGAAAGTATTATTGAAGTTGTCTCCAAGGTTGATGTTTTCTGGTTATTTAAATTGATATAACAAGTTTATATTCAGTTTATTGGTGCACATTTGTTGTATCTGTATGATTAATTAATTGGTTCTTTCAAGAAAAGATTAAATCCTTTTAGTTGATCATAGTAATTAGGGAATCTCATTTGGATCATCAAGAAGAACTTGGTAATCATATTCTTGCATGTTTATACCAGTTATAAACTTAAATATATGCCAAAAAATTAGAGTACTTTCTAGAAAGAAGTTACTCATTTTAGATTTCTGTTGACTCTGCATACCCAATAAGGCACTAGTCTCCGCATTTTCATTATTTTAGTTTCACTTATTATTAACATCTGTTAAGCTTAATATATTAGGTTTTAGTTTTGATATTACTATACAATCCATACCAAGTCAAATTTTATCCACTCCCATTTGCCATTGTGGGTAAAATACTTTAAAAGAAATAAGCATAAGTCAAGTCTGTGTTAGAATCCAAGATCACCTGCATGCAAGATGGATACCTGTCACATGCAAAAGATATGAAGAACCAAAAAGATGTTCACTGAACCTCAAAGTGTGAAATGCATTAAGAGAATCAATTATTACAAAGTGATCAATCCTTATGAAGGAGATCAAGAAACCCTAAATGAAACCCTAGTGTGCACACTTAATAATTAATCAATTAATTAATTATTAATGTGCCTAAGTTTAGCTTAAGTAATAAAGAGGAATAAGTGACTTAATTAATTAATCAATGTGATGTAATTAATTAAGCATAATAACTTATTACTCTAACACCCCCCCTTAAGATGAACTTAGGAAGAAGCTAAAACACTAGAATAAGATGCATGTAAGCAAAGATGGGTCCCGCAACTAGGCCTGATCAGGTACCCATTTACAAATGCAATAAGGAGTAAGAGAAGGAAAAACCCAGTGGGACAAAACCCCCCTTACAATGAGATAACATGCTGCAAAGAAGCACTGGAAGAACTCTGTAGAGTAACACTGGAACTTGATATAGGCAAGCAAGGAAATATTCTTCTGTATACTACTGAAACCGGATGAGAGTCACTAATTGACTCAAGGAATCATGATAAAGCAACAGAAAACCCGATGCCACGGAACACTCAAAAACTCCAAATGGGAACAACTCTGGAATCTATGAAGCAGCAAGCAATTATTGAATGATGTATTACTGAAAACGAAGTGCAAAGATGCAAGATGCACTCTCCCAACTGCCAAAACATCCAAGTAATCGCCAAACAACCCATCAGGCCAAATCTGGACTAATTGATAAACCTGGGATAGATACATAAAAAGTGCATGGATAACAACCTAGAGCTCCTCAATACCTTTCCGACGCTTCAAACGAGGCGAAAAACGGAGATCGTGGCAAAAAGTTATGAGCTCGGAAGCATAAAAAGTACATCTGACTTCAAACAGCAATAAATGTAGGAAAATAGTAAAATACTGAAAAATAAATAGCACTACTGGAAAGTACTCGGAACTAGCTTTCCGGCGATATCTCGTTTGCCCGATTTCGATACCGTATGCCCAAGTTATGGCCAAAAGAAAAAAAACTGCTCTTTTAGAAGAAACTAGTGTTAGGAGGGGCAAAGAGGGCCGGCCGTACGGATGACGTCATCATGACGTCAAAATCTGAGCATAAATTTGACGGCCTGGGGGCCGTCGGCAGAAAAAATCTCCTTCCCGCAGAAACGAAAATTCGCCCCGGTCCTATGGGCCAGACGGATGAGCCGAGGTTCTCCATAAACCGCGAGCGGAGGGGGCTGGTCAGCGGATCTAAGCCTCGGTCCGCAATACAACCGGGCAGCCGGTGCCGCGGGGGCTATGCAATGCCGGCCGAGGAGGAGGATCCCGGGCGGGCGGGCCAGTGGTCGCGGCAGAAATCTTTTACCGCGCAAAAATCCAAAACCACTTTTTGCTTAATATATTAGGTTTTAGTTTTGATATTGCTATACAATCCATACCAAGTCAAATTTTATCCACTCCCATTTGCCATTGTGGGTAAAATACTTTAAAAGAAATAAGCATAAGTCAAGTCCGTGTTAGAATCCAAGATCACCTGCATGCAAGATGGATACCGTCACATGCAAAAGATATGAAGAACCAAAAAGATGTTCACTGAACCTCAAAGTGTGAAATGCATTAAGAGAATCAATTATTACAAAGTGATCAATCCTTATGAAGGAGATCAAGAAACCCTAAATGAAACCCTAGTGTGCACACTTAATAATTAATCAATTAATTAATTATTAATGTGCCTAAGTTTAGCTTAAGTAATAAAGAGGAATAAGTGACTTAATTAATTAATCAATGTGATGTAATTAATTAAGCATAATAACTTATTACTCTATCATTCTGCCTCATTCATATAGGTATACCCGCCTAGCTCTAGCAGCACCTGAAGAAAAGAAGGTCTAAACCATTTGGCCTTGTATGTTACCTTAAAACGTATCAAGAGATTGGCAACCTCTTGAGGTATTTTACCTGCATTTTTGAGAGCTAACAACATGCACAAAATAGGGAAGAGATGTTTGTATTTGTGCGATGACAAAATTTGGAAACCAAAAAATCAATACCCAAGAGAGCCCAGACCAAATTGAGGAAGAATGGGTCACTTATGGCAAAAACATTCTTCAATCTTTCATTTGTGATAGGTCCCCGAAACACCATTTGTTGCTTCGAGGCATTGAGAGAAAAAATTTCTTCCATTCTCCTACATACACCAACCTTTGGCATGTACCAGCAAAATTATGCAAAAATAGAATGGATGAAAACATTGAAAATAAAGAGGAGTAAATATGCCTCGAATCACTCCCAGCATTCAAAGCCCCTATACCAATGCAAAATGTGGTGATGCCACTCCACATCAATCGACCGCTTCATTAATGAGGCTAACATCGGTCGCCACCTTTTATCCCTCCTACCAGATCTCCACTATATTTGAACCAAATTGCTCAGCTATTCTGATAGCCATTTTAGATAATTGATCTGCTAAAGTGTTACCTTCATGGTAGATGTGAATTTTTTTAAAATTTCAGAAGTTGTTGAGCTTAGTTCGAATTATCTTGACTATTTTGTCGAGTTTCCAGATTTGCATTTTGCCATTGGCAATCACATTTACAATCACCTACAAGTCCCCTTCTAGATGCAATATTTTTACATGTAGCTTGTTTGCCAACTCCACTGCTAGGAGTGCAGCTTGCACCTCCACCTCGTTATTTGTGCCTTCCGCCAACTTCTTAGTCTCAATTGCTAAAATGTTACTGGTATCATCTTGAGCAACACACCCAGCCCCCGAAGGTCTCAGATTGCCCTTCAACGCTCTATCAAAATTGATTTTTATCCACCCCCGGTCAGGTTTACACCACTGAATTGAAGCCCTTGCACGGGAAGAGGGATGAACCCCCAAGACCCATTAAAAGGTTATTTTTGGCGTGACTTCTCAATGATGTAAGTGCATTAATATTTTAAAGGAAATTGATTAATATTTAAACCTCCAGTCTAGAAATAAAGTTGTTATTGCATATGTAAATTCAGGATAAATAAAATTAATTATAATTAGTTTATTTAACTAAATGAATTTAATTTAGAGATGGTTAAAATATTTAAAAATATTACTTTTAATTGAATATAATAATATGGTACTAAAGAAGATAAAATACTTTTGAATTTTTAACTTATTACTAATATTTATATTAGTTCCTGCCGCCAGGCAAGAATACTTATGCATTCGCCCGAAATGCTTTTAACCAGCAGCATCGGCCAATCACATTTCGGCATTTAACATATTACTTTTTTTTTGTATAGTTTGAATTTGGAGAGCTATTTTATATATTGGAAAATTAGCATTTATCTATTTTTCTATTCGTCTAAGTAGCTTTATAAATCATTATCTTTTTAAAAATTTGGGAAAATGCGAACGCATAAATTGATTAAATAAATTTAAGCAAAGGAATAGTTTAAAAGTTGGCAGCTAGAAGTGTGTAATCCATGAATGCAGATTAAATGCATTAAAATATGAGGAAAATGCGAGTGCATAGATTGATTAAATAAATTTAAGCAAAGGCATAGTTTATAAAACTGGCGGGTAGACGTACGTAATGCATGAATGCAAATTAAATGCATTAAATGGCATCTGGCTCGAGGTGAAGGCGTTGGAATGGCTTGGTGGCCACGCGTGGCCAAGGTACTTAGGTCATTTAATATAGAGTTAAGCCACTTGCTATGCATTTCTATTGCTTTGCGTGTGTTGTTTTTGTGTTCTGTAAGCGCGTGTTCTGAGGAAGAGTTTGTAGCGACTGAGCAGGAGATGTTATAGTTGCAGAGTCCAGACCCAGAAACGAGTTACTTGAGGTGATAATTTGTTAATTTTTAGAGTTTCGTTACATTAAGGTGCATAAGGAAGCTGTATTTCATAGTGGTTTATTATGTGGTCGAGTAGGAGATTTTGAAGTTGCAGAATTGTGCACTGGACAACGAGAAACGAGTTGCTTGAGGTCATAAGAGGTAACTTTTCGTTGTTTTCATCTATTTGATACAAGAAATGCAAGTAGGGTTTCATAGTGCTTTAAGGCATTCTTATACTTTGAATATAAATTCGTATTTTAAAGTACTTTTAGTATTATCTATTTGAATTTCTTGTTGAAATGCGAAGGTTTCATCTGCCTTTGATAGGAATTATGTAGAAACCCTCTTGTCCATTTTACTTCATGCATGTGAGCCTTGTAAAGTTTGTATATTTTTTTATTACTGCAAAGCGGTCCCATAAAGAGAGCTTTGGAACCAAAATTGTCTCAACCTGTGCAATAATGAGAGCTTTGGAACAATGAGTCGACAGTGTGTTGCTTTGAGCTTTTCCGTTGTCATCAAAGCATAAAGGATAGAGGGATTTTGTTAAAAGTCGTGGTTATTGTCCTCTTAGGCATAAATGCAAACAATGGGAGATACAGAAAACAGGTGAACTGTTTGACAAAACTCGTCAAACAAAAACTATTATATATGATTATTTGTTTATATATTCATTCATTTGTAGAAGAAAAAATGGGAAACTAATACAACAATAGGTAGTTATAACCCGCAAAAAGAATCAAACCTGGAACAAGAGCAACATCCAAAAAATTGCGCTTTAAAGTACCTAATGCACTAGAGAATTTACTATAGCAGAATGCAAATTTTTATTTGCACAGAGATAGACAAAAGAATGCAGTAGAAACCTATTTCTGTCAGCAAGTATTTAAATTCTGTTAGATGTCGTGGTTATTGTTCTCATAGGTAGACATGTAAAATTTGCAAGCATTTATAAGGCAAGTGAATTGTTTTACAAAACTTCTCAAGAAAATGTGCTTCCGGGGAATGCAATGAGTATTAAATCTGGACACCTTGATATTCACATGTTAACTTTGGCATTTTTATCGAGTTGGTAGCTCTCATTTACTCTTCTATCATCTGATATCTAATTAAGTAGGTGGTTGTTAATTAGTCTTTAAATACATAATAATATATATGATTATTTGTTTATATATTCATTCATTTGTAGAAGAAAAAATGGGAAACTAATACAACAGTAGGTAGTTATAACCCGCAAAAAGAATCAATCTTGGAACAAAACTTACTGGGTGGATTTTTCCACAATAAAATTGCCCTCAAATATATTCCATTTACAAGTCTAAGTATATAATCCTTTTTGTAATGTTGAGAAATCTAGGAATCCATCAAAAATTCTATCAAAACTGTGATTAATGAAGACATGGCTAAATCTGATCTCTTACTCCATTAATTTCTTCGGAGGATTGCATTTTATTCCTCTTGTACTCACACTTAACACATACATTAAATACATTGAAGATAATATTATATATATAAAAAGTAATAATCTATATTTAAATAATTAAACACTGTTAGACATTCAAATAGATGACATTTTGTAGAACTATTGTAACTACAACATGTATTTACCTTGAAAATAGCACATGTCATGCTCCATCAGTTTACAATTGTATTTTAGAGTAAGACAACATAATTGCCAAAGAGTCTGTAATGGTTTGAATGGGCTACAACCATTTAAACCATTGAAGAAATCCATGAGCTAGGGTTGAGGTTATTCTCATTTGAGAGCTGCCAAAAATTATTATGGTAGCCATGCAGGCATGTACTTGTCATTTATCCCAATTTTTTTTAATTTTAAACTCATTTCTAAGATTCAATCTTTATCATTAATAGCCTATATACATTTTGAATCAAAAGAATTTGCAAAAAATTACATAGAAAAATTTGTTGACAAGAGAATTGTGCATTGAAATTGGTGCAAAATGATTGAAATTTGGGTAGATTTAATATACCTCTGCCTTAGCTCCAATAAATGGGAAGAGCAGATAGACATATAATGAAGCAGTTCTTTTTCATTTATTTTATCGATGTTTGTTAGTTTGATGTAGCCTAAAGTTATAGAAGAAACCATGTGCCTTGTCTATACTTCCATGTTCTGCATACATGCCAGACATGTAGAAAGATAGGAGGTGGCATTTTGTAGGAAATTTTCATTTGCATAGAGATAGACAAAAGAATGCAGTAGAAACCTATTTTCTTTCAGCAAGTATTTAAATTTTGTTAGATGTCGTGGTTATTGTTCTCATAGACAGACATGTAAAATACGCAAGCATTTATAGGGCAAGTGAATTGTTTTACAAAACTCCTCAGGAAAATGTGCTTCCGAGGAATGCAATGAGTATTAAATCTGGACACCTTGATATTCACATGTTAACTTTGGCATTTTTATCAAGTTGGTAGCTCTCGTTTACTCTTGTATCATCTGATATCTAATTAAGTAGGTGGCTGTTAATTAGTCTTTAAATACATAATAATAAAAAGAAAGAAATAATTATAAATATCCTTGTGGACATTTTAATTATGGGTTATGATTTGTACTTGCATGTAGATGGATTAAGCAATGAAAAGTCACAGTATATGTAGCGTGTCAGCTAATAGGTCCATGTGACATTTCACTCATGTCAAAGTAGTCAATTCCATATTTGTCATTTATCCTTGTATCATCAGATAACTAATTAATTAGGTGGCTATTAATTAGTCTTTAAATACATAGTAATTAAGAGAAAGAAAAAATTACAATTATCCTTGTGCACATTTTACCTATCGATCAAATTCATGGAACAAAGATACCAAGCAAACAATAATTTGAGATTTTGTAATTGGAGAACTTAGACTGAATGCTTGGGAAGTTAGGAAATTGTATCTAGGGTTATAAAAAACTATGTCAAATATGTTTTAGAATTCTAATTGCAATGTTGCCATAAAGCAGTCAAGTAATATTGCTTGATGAAATAATTTTAGACTTCGTGCAAAAGAGCAGTTAAATTCATTGCTAGAACATTTGTGGTACAAGAACCCATGGCAAATAGTTTGTGTAGTTAATCTGGTTTACATTTATACTTGTGTCTCTTGAATCTAAAAAATGCTTGCTAGTGTTTTATTGGTTTTGGCTATTAGTATTGATCGCAGTAGGAGCATTATATATTGCAATTGTAATTTTGGGAGTTGGTTGCATTTTGGTCATTTCCTTGAGCTTTATTGCTATTCTTTTAGAAAAACAAACAAATGGTCTTCGTTTTCTAATGAAAGCTTATTACATGGTGCAATGCTTTTGATTGGAAGAAGAGAGGTGGTGTAGCAGTCCAACTGTGGAAAATTCTTCAAGAAAAGAGTACAGGGTGAGTTTCTAGAATGAACCTTCTCCTTTGTTTACAATTGCATAGAGTAGACAAAGAAAAAGGTTAATTCAAGATTCTCACTATATTGATTGTACTTGTAACCATATTGTTGCTTTTTGTTACAAGGACAATCTTTACAAATGGGTATTGTGAGTGGCATATGCTATATGGTTCATAAAAATTAAGCAATTGGGGTTCAAAAGTAGATCTTTGTTGCAATAACATGACATCATAAATACAATAATTATCCAATCAATTTCTTTGGTGGCTGATTGCACTTTATAACTTAAACATAGTCTTTTTTTATTTTTAGAGTTTGATTCAAAATCCATATGCATACTTTGATTAAAACTAGTGGCTGAAGGTACATAATTCATTGATGCAAAATGAATGCATTGAATGGCATCTAACTAAAGGAGAGGTTGTTTGGATTGCTAATTAGTCTTTGAATATATAACAATTAAAAGAGAGAAATAAGTATAATTATCCTTGGCCACATTTCACATTTTCACCTTTCAATCAAAGTCAATTAACAAAGTAGCAGCCAGAGCTAAAGAAGGTTCAAGGAGTATGCTGATAGAAAACCATATTCTGGACAATGGCTAGACAATGTGTTGAAATTGCTTTACAAACTTTAAAGCAAATGCATTTTTCCTTCTGTTTACTTTCATTTTACATCTTAAATGGAAGCTGGGTTTCGCATTGCTGCAATGCATTTGGATACTTTGATTATAAAATCATAGTATAGATCATTTTAAGTGTTATCCATTCGAATCTTTCCTTGAAATACCAAGGATTCATTTGAGTCTCGGAGGCATTATGTAAAAAACCTTTTGCCCATTGTGCTTGGTGCATGTGAGACCAGTCAAGATTATATATCTTCAATTGCTGCATAGTTGTTCCATAGAGAGAGCTTTGGAACCAATGTGCTGTCATAAAGGATAGAGGAATATTGTCAAATATTGTGGTTATTGTCCTCATAGGCACACATGCAAAATATGGAAGCATATAGAAAGCAAGTGAACTCTTTAACAATCCCATGAAACATAGTCTTTCTATGCATCCATGCATATAAGTATGCATGTATATATGTGTGCATGTAATTATGTATATATGTATGCATGTATCTATGTTGCCATGTATGTATGTGTATATATAACAGATTACTATTGCATTTGCTTTAAATGCTTTTTTGTGGATGGCGCCAGCTAGTCATACTTCAGCGTATTAACATATTGCTTTTTATATATATGATCTCAATTTTGTAAGTTATTTTTTATATCGAAAAATTGGCATTTACCTGTTTTCGCAATCCATGGGAGTAGCTTTCTAAATCGTTTTTGTTTTAAAATGCTCATGAAAATGCAAATGCATAGATTCATTGACGACTATGTGTCTTCATGCATATATGCATATTTATAGGATTTATTGCTATCATCTCATATCTAAATAATTAGGCAACTGCTAATTAGTCTTTAAGTACATAGCAATTAAAAGAAAGAAATAATTACAATTATCCTTCTATACATTTGAACTATTAATCAAAGGCAATTAACAAACTAGCACTAGAAAACCATGTACGTGTTAATGTGTTGGATAACATGTAGCTGTGCATAGGTGTATATGGATGCTATGAGTTGATATTTCTACCATTATGTAGCACTTACTATTACTTGTGCAATCAAGCCAAATGCAAGTAGAATCCATAATTCATGGTATCCAGATACACTCAAGGACAAATACAAATCAAGGTTGTTGGCATCCTGATAAGAAAGATGATGAGATACATCCAATTAATGTATGTCACAATATCTTATTTAATGAAGATGATTTGGATAGGGAGGTTACAAATGAGAATCCTTAATGGTCTGTGAGTAATGCTCTTTTTGAAGACTTCTCAAGAAAATTGCATACGAATACTATGAGTAAACAGGTGTAATCAGATTTATTAATTGACTATGATTGATGGGTCAAATGTGTACAAGGATAGTTAAATAATTAGGCAGCTGCTAATTAGTCTTTAAGTACATAATAATTAAAACAAAGAAATAATTACAATTATCCTTGTGTACATTTGAACTGTTGATCAAAGGCAATTAACAAACTAGCACTAGAAAACCATGTGTGTGTTAATATGTTGGATAACATGTACTTGTGCATAGGTGTATATGGATGCTATGAGTTGTGATTTCTGTTTGCATGTAGTTGGTTTAAACATTTAATAATTAGTACTGGATAATGGAATGAAATGAACTTGGGCAAATGGAAATAGAATGACCCCATGGAGTTGGAACATCAATGTTTATGTAGCTTTAACATGATAGCAGATTTGCGTCCATGAGACTTATTTGAATCTCAAATGTCATAACCTATGTGGCGTATTAGCTAGTTGGGTTAACATGATAGCTTTCAAACAAGTTAATTCAGCAATAAATCAAGCTAATTGACTAATGAATTAATTGTGTTGAGTGGTTAGACATAGTTAATTATTAGTCATCTTTATCCTCCAAATCAGTTGAATCAATCTTGCCTATTCACGTTCACAGACGTAGAGCTAGATTACACAATCTCTCTGAGCATTTTGTATGCTTTTAATAAAATAGGAGTTTTAGAGCAGGATATGTACATTCATCTAAGCATGATAAGACGTGGAATTCTGACAGATATTATGGTTTGAAATGTTGTCATGACTATGCATACAAAATATGGAAGCACAAGAAAAACATGTAAACTATTTGACAGAATTCCTCGAAGAAATGTTGGCTCTTAGTGTGTAATGATTGCAAGTTATCCAGAGAATTATTTGTTGAAAGAGCTTTTTGCGAAGTTTGAAGCAAATTAACTAAATAGCTAATCAAGTTAACTGTAAATCAAGTTACTTTTGTTTCAGCAATAAATCAAGCTAATTGACTAATGAATTAATTGTGTTGAGTGGTTAGTCATAGTTAATTATTAGTCATCTTTATCCTCCAAACCAGTTGAATCAATCTTGGCTATTCACATTCACAGACGCAGAGCTAGATTACACAATCTCTTTGAGCATTTTGTATGCTTTTAATCAAATAGGAGCTTTACAACAGGATATGTACATTCATCTAAGCATGATAGGACGTGGAATTCTGATAGATATTATGGTTTGAAATGCTATCATGAATATGCATACAAAATATGGAAGCACAAGAAAAACATGTAAACTGTTTGACAGAATTCCTCGAAGAGATGTTGGCTCTTGGTGTGTAATGATTGCAAGTTATGCAGAGAATTATTTTTTGAAAGAGCTTTTTGCAAACTTTGAAGCAAATTAACTAAATAGCTGATCAAGTTAACTGTAAATCAAGTTACTTGACCAATCAATGAAACTAGTTCATTGATAGATCAGTTTTCTTGAATAGTTAATTATAGTTAATTATAAATAATCTTTATTCACCAAATCAATTAAACCAATCATGGGCGTTCATATGCAAAAAAATAATTTCTTGAAATTGCAAAACCTGTGCCGACATCTTCCTTTGTGTTTCTTGTGCTACAAATATTCAATTGTGTCCATGATTATGCATAAGCTATAGCTGTCCATATTAATTGTATTCCTTTGTCTATGTTCAAGTCGTCTGTTTATTCTATTGCTTTTGCTATTATTTCTTGAAAGCTCAAATGTCACAGTATATGTGGCGTATTAGCTAATAAGTCCATCTCACATTTCGCTCATATCAATTTAGTTTGTTTCATCTTTCTTCAATACATTAATCAGAGTCAATTAACAAATAAGTCAACCTTACACTTGACTCATGCCAATTAAGTCAATTCTATCTTTTACTCATTAATGAAATTAACTAATCAGATTAACAAGATAGCTCTAAACAAGTTACGTCAGTGATAGATCAAGCTGTTTGACTGATGAGTCAATTGAGTTGAATTGTTAATCATAGTAATAGCAAAAAAATCCTTGTTAGATGATGTCATAGTTGAATTTGCTTTTGTGTGCTTGTGTGCACTTTTGCTATAGCTTGAAGCAATGATGCTTTATAGTTCAACTATTTGGTGTAATTGGAAACCTTTTTTGATTTAAATTGATTGATTTAAATTTGTTTGGAAACCATATTTACAGTGGTTCTTTAGGCTTGATGCAAAAAAAGCAATATACTTAAAATGCATAGTGAGAGCCTGTAGAGAACCACGACTTTTAACAAAATCCCTCTATCCTTTATGCTTTGATTACAACGGAAAAGATCAAAGCAACACACTGTCGACTCATTGTTCCAAAGCTCTCATTATCGCACATGTTGACATAATTTTGGTTCCAAAGCTCTCTTTATGGGACTGCTTTGCAGTAATAAAAAATATACAAACTTTACAGGGCTCACATGCATGAAGTAAAATGGACAAGAAGGTTTCTACATAATCCCTATCAAACGTAGATGAAACCTTCACATTTCAACAAGAAATTCAAATAGATAATACTAAAAGTAGTTTAAAATACGAGTTTATAATCAAAGTATAAGAATGCCTTAAAGCAGTATGAAACCCTACTTGCATTTACTTGCTGGTGTTTTTGGGTGTTTTGACTATTAGTATCCATTACACTATCACTGTCATCCATTGCAATTGTAATTTTGGGAGTTGTTTGCACAAATGTGTTTTGATGCATTCTAAAACCCAACTTGCATTTCTGGGATAAAATGAAACAAAATAAATAAAAGTAGCAATTTGTTACCTTGAGTAACTCATCTCTTGGTGTTCTTTCAATGAGCACAGGAACTTTTGCTCTGTCACTGTAAACGTCCCCTTTGTATTGATGAAAGCTGTCAGTTTTCAAAACAATGCCTCTGCTTAAATTTATTAAATCAATTTATATACTCAGAAGTTTCCTAGTTCCATGTAAAGCAGTAACCTTGTCTTCTTTACTAAGATATTTGAGTTTCTGTAATAAAGAGTTATGATAACTAACAAATGTTGCTGTTGAATCTTCACACTCTCATTCTCTAGACAAGCCTCATTTAGATTTCTTCTTTCTTTTCATATCTCTTTGGGATTCACTAGAACCATCAATTCTGTAAACATTTGAACAGTCATCTGTGTGGACAGAGTGAAATAATAAAAATGAGTAAACGTCTTCGAGGACCCTTGTTAACTTGATGCTTCAACTCTATGCAATACCATCTCTGAAATATCTTTCAAATATTGTTTTCTATAAAGACTATTAGCAATGGCATTAGAATGTGAAGCCAAATATCTTGGAAATTCTTCCCAACACAAGACATGCAAGGTTTGGAAGAACAAACCTCTAATCATCTTGAGTCCCTGTCAACAATACTCTTATTGCATCAACATTTCCAAAGCACGCCCCATGATCCATCATCAGATTGAGGAGCTAGAGATACTAAAATTGCAAAGCATTACAGAGTTAACAGAATGAGATCATATTCTCATAATGTACATCTACTAAAGAAACACGTTGGCTTTGGGAAAAGAGATTCTGAATTGATTTTGATATCGAAAATAGTGTTGTGCCAAGCTTTCTATATATGCATTATGTCTGTTCTTTGTGACATTATTGCCAACCATATCAAAAGAACCCAACAAACAAATTGTAACAAATCATTTTGAATCAAAATACACAAATCATTAAAAAAAAAAAAATCTTTCTTTGCCTTGTATTGTTACAGATAGAGCTTCTTTTCAATGATCGTATGTATACTCGACATATTCCTAGCTTAACTGTATCAACTTAGAGAGTCTTGAGAAATTGCCACAAGAGCTGACTGTTTTCATCTTTGCATAAGCCTCCACTGTATTCCACACTATATTATTGTTTTCTATCTTTTTACCATGAAAACTTGTCTACATATGGCAAATGACTAAAATTACACATCCTTTTGTTGGATTACTTACCATGGTCTGCCACCTTAAAAAGTTCAAAATTAATTGATGAGTCTATATGCTCAATAGATATATGTTGTCTTGTATTTTCTTTTGCTTCTTCAAGATATTTGACCACATCTTCGACCATTTCCAAATCACGCTTTTGTGCAGCAGTCAATATGAAACTGACAACATCACCAGACTTCAAATTTGTTCCTTTTTCTCATAGTAATTTTTCTATCAATTCATATGACCCAAGAACTGCTTCCGACAAAGACACACTTCCTCTTCCATCTATTTTAGTTTAGCAGAATTTGGTCAAGAACTTTATTTTGTTAAATGAAACAATGAGGAATTTGGAAAACAGAAAAATCAACGGATTGTCGAGCTTTGTAATTGATCATGACTGTTCAATTTTTTTACCCTACTTTTAGAGCATATTGAATAACAAGCAACTGAACACAACATTCAGAACTCTACAATACTCTTGTAGAATGAGAACACAAACAAGTATTCAAGGGTACCTATGGTCTTTACTTTTGCTCCAAACTCTAAAAGAAGGCTCGCAGAGTCTTTGTATCTATTTGCTGTTGCAATGTGCTAAACACAGGATATCAAAAACATTTGTCATATTGTTCCAAACTCTCAATAAAAAAAGAATCTCCATATCCTACCATAAAAAAAAATGCATTAAAGTCAAAGGAGTTTGAAATTGAATCATGTAACTCACCTTTTGCAACCTCTGTAAACATTTTTGACCTTCCAATGCAAAATACATAAGCAATATGAAGACTAAATAAAATAATTATGATGCAAGCACTGACTAAAATCTGAATAAGTGACCATATGCTCTCTGAATATTTATCAGCCTTCATGTTTAACAAATACAGGAGCCAGCTCAATCTTCTTGCAAAAGAAACAAATTATCTAAATCTCTAAAAGAACAAGAACAATTAACGTATTGCATATGTTCGTGTAACTTTATTTTAAAGCATTTGAACACACAATGCTTCACAATCATTGCAATTTGCAAGTGAATTCAAAAATAGTTCAGACATATACAAAGAATAGATAACAGATGGCTTAAAATATGCATATATTCAATCTTTAAAATCATAGAGTTGATTGGTATGTGTGAAATGGTCATGGTCTACTGTTTGACTGGGAAGTTTTCCAAGCATTTGAAGACAAAAGCTCTTTCTTCGGATTTCTATTTGCTTTGACAATGATACATAATGTTTCATTCTGCTTGATGCCTGGAATAGTACCAAAAAAAACTGTTCTACAAAACATCTCTGGTTTAGGCCACAAAATTTGTTGAGCCATCTGGCTGCTATGCTGGTTTGAGCAAGTGGATAGCTTGTAGTTGATTTTCATCAGTTTATAGCTGTTTCCTGTGAACCCATTTTTAATTTGCGTATGAAAATAAAGATAACAAACCTATTAGCACTCACTTGAATAAACTGTTTTGTATAGTCTGAATTTTATTGGTTCCTAGCGTCAAGGCAGGAATACTTATGCATCCACCCAGAATGCTTTTAACCGACAGCATCGGCCAATCACATTTCGGCATTTAACATATTACTTATTTTTTTGTATAGTTTGAATTTGGAGAGCTATTTTTTATATTGGAAAATTAGCATTTATCTATTTTTCTATTCATCCGAGTAGCTTTATAAATCATTTTCGTTTTAAAAATTTGGGAAAATGCGAACGCATAAATTGATTAAATAAATTTAAGCAAAGGCATAGTTTAAAAACTGGCGGCTAGAGGTACGTAATCCATGAATGCAGATTAAATGCATTAAAATATGAGGAAAATGCGAGCGCATAGATTGATTAAATAAATTTAAGCAAAGGCATAGTTTATAAAACTGGCGGGTAGACGTACGTAATGCATGAATGCAAATAAAATGCATTAAATGGCATCTGGCTGAGGTGAAGGCGCTGTAATGGCTTGGTGGCCACACGTGGCCCGGGTACTTTGGTCATTTAATATAGAGTTAAGCCACTTGCTATGCATTTCTATTGCTTTGCGTGTGTTGTTTTTGTGTTCTTTAAGCGCGTGTTCTGAGGAAGAGTTTGTAGCGACTGAGCAGGAGATGTTATAGTTGCAGAGTCGAGACCCAGAAACGAGTTACTTGAGGTGATAATTTGTTATTTTCCACAGTTTCTTTTTTTAATTAAAATGCATAATGAAGTTGTGTTTCATAGTGCTTTAGTTGGAGTATCACTATCACTTTGTGCGTGATGTGTTGATGCATGTATGTATGTATGCATGTCTCTATGTACATATGCATCTATCTATGTGCATATCTATGTGAACATTTGTGGATGCATGTATGCATGTATGCATATGTCTCTGGATATATCTATGCATAAATGTATATATGCATATATGTATGTGTGTATAGATGCATCTATGTGTATATGCATGCATGCATGTATGTTTACGTCCATACATGCATTTATGTGTGTCTACATGGATGTATCTGTGCATATGTATGCATATGTATATATATATGTGTGTGTCTATATGTCTTTTCTAGGAAAGAGTTTACAGTGACAGGGAAAAGGTTGTCATGGTTCCAAAAAGGACACTCGTAGACAAGTTACTTCAGGTAGTAAATAGTTATTTTCGTCAGTTTTCTTTCATTTTAGAGTCCATAGGCAGATTGGGTTTCATAGACTGGCTCCTCAGATGAACAATTGTCTTTTGTCCAGTGTACAATATGGGAGCTTAACAATAACTTGGTACATATGAGTCCTCTAAAGATTACATATCTTCAATTACTGTAGAACTGTTCCATAGTGCAAGCTTTAGAGCCACTGTGCTGTTAGCATGTGCCATAATGAGACCTTTGGAACAATATGTGGACAATGTGTTGAGAAGGCTTTACAAACTATCAGGCAAATGCAATTTACAGATATAAGCCTAAACTCCACAATTGCTTTCAGCTTTCTCGTTGTCATTAAAGCATAAAGGAAAGAGGAATTTTTCCACGCTCCTAATTTATGTACTTTTACATGATAATTCACCTTATTAATTAAAGAATCAAATTATCTTAATTAATTAATCTTCTTTTCCCCTTTATCATTTCATATCTAATTAATTAGGTAACTGCTAAATAGTATTTAAATACATAATAATTATAACAAATAAATAATTATAACTATCCTTGTGCACATTTGATCCATCAATCAAAGTCAATTAATAAATCTAATTCGACCTGTTCACTGATAGTATTGGCATGCAATTTTCTTGAGAAGTCTTGAAAAAGAGGATTACTCACACACCAATAAGGATTCTCATTTGTAATGTCTATATCCAAATCATCTTCATTAAATAAGATGTTGTGGCATACATTAATTGGATGTATCTCATCATCTTTCTTATCAGGATGCCAACAACCTTGGTTTGTATTTCTTCTTGAGTGAATCTAGATGGCATGAGTTATGAATTCTACTTGCAAGTGGCTTGATTGCACAAGTAATAGTAAGTGCTACACAATGGTACAAAACAAGCTTATGCAAATGGAAATAAAATGACCCCATCTAGTTACAAAATCAATATTTATGTGCTTCGCTATTAAGTGACTTCTGGTCTACCATTAAATAGTAGCTAGTAGATGTTTTTATCAGAACTTAACAGTGCTGGTACAGGCCTCTGTTGTTTTTTGGCTTAGTTTTGATAGGTTACCATGGCCTATTTACACTTCTTCAGACGCTTAAGCAAATATGGCATCTATTCCATTAATTGCTCTTAAAGAGCTTATGCCACCATTGCAATAACAAAATTACACTAATGCATACATATGCAAAATATGTTATATATTATAGGGTACACAAATAACAATAAGTATTTGAAAATTATAAATGCAATTTGCATTGTAAGCAACAAAAGTTCTTACTTAGGTTCTTTCTTCTCAAAATGAATCCACATAAGAATTTTGTTTTGTTTTTATGAATAACATAGTATATGTCACTCACTGTACTCATTTGTCTAGACTGTCCTTGTAATAGGGATTGGTACTTTCAAGTCTATTTAAACAATTACACACAAACTGCAACGTGAGGTTAGCATATTAACGTTCTCCTTTTTTTTATAAAAAAACCAATACAGAGTTTTGCAAATATGCACTTCTGGGAAGATTTCCCATGGTTGTAGATGAAATAGTATATGTTTTTACAGTTTACTCATTTCTCAATTTTGTCATTGTACTAGGAAAAATTACTTGTGCCTATAATAACAGCCAAATTTTCTAAATTGCTGCAAGTGTACTTGATCATTCAATAACAGATTGCAAGGTCGGCTTTCCAAATTGTCTTTCTGCTTTTCTTGAAATGCAATTGAAATTCTTCAATATAGTGACTGCATAAAGTTTTGTTTCATGTTTTCATTTTGTCATCTTGTATTCCTCATTTCTTTGAACACGAATGATTTAAAATGGTGCTTGCACATATAGAAATAGGAAAATGCATTTTCCACAATTGCAATAGTAATTTGTCTTCGAAAAATAGAACAAGTTTAGCTTATGTGTTAACTAGTTATACTTCCTCTATACAATATTCATAGAATAGAATGAACTACTAGAATGCAATTTTCAAACCCTGTTTACAGTTTCAAATAGCCTACAAAGTCATAAGTCTTTGTTTTATGTCAACTGGTACTCACCTATATGCATTTAAGGCAATTTTGTTCATAAGACTTCTTATATCTGTGCCAAGTTCCTATGCACTGTGCAAGTGAACGTATGTTTATTCTTCCTGTATTGGAAAAAAAGACCAGAAAGTTAATTTCAAAAGCTGACATGGCACATGAGCACAATGAATGATGTACTACGTTACTCATAGACATGAGGCAATATTTTTTCATGGTCTTGTTTACATGCAAAATGACATTAACCACAATTTTTTTTTGCTCACATTGCCAATTTCACTGTGTGCTTTAAACCTCTAAAGTAAGAGAAAACTGAGGAAAAAAACTATTTATCGCCTCAAGTAACTCGTTTCTGGTTCTGGACACTGTAATTATAACAAAGTCTGCTCAATCACTGTAAACTCTCCTAGAACAAAGACTTGTAGAATAGAAAAACAATCTGCACAGAGTAATAGTCATGCTTAACAAGTGACTTAAGTCTATAATAAATGATCAAAGCAACCTTGCTAGACATGTCCACCAAGCCATTTTAGCAATTTCTCATCCATCCAGATGCTATTTAATGCATTTACTTTGCATTTATGCACTGTGTGCTTGCACCTCTGAGTTTTAATCTCTTATTTTTATTACTTGATCAATCTATGTCTTCGCTTTTGCTCAATGGACCTATGCCTTTGCATCTTCCTGAAATTTTAAAAACTCCAATGATTTTTAAAGCTATTCTCACAAATAACAAAAGCCATAGATCTTCTTTGATCAATCAATGCCTTTGCATTTCCCTTATTTTTTAAAAATAGAAATGACTTATGAAACTATTCTCAACATGCCACTTAATGCATGTTCGTGTGAATAGCTTTTAAAATCATTTCCTCTTTGAGAAAATCAATCACTTAGAAGTGCATAGAAACAAAGCAAACCAATTACAGAAAAAAAACATTTAAAGACCATAGACTGAGATTCACAATGTGAGCAAACTGCAATTTTATTAAAGCCTTATAGTTTCTGGAAAGACCACATAAAATTCTATTCATTGGTGACTACCATGAGACAAAAAGATGAAATATTTATTTCAATCCTTAATAGACTTCGAGTAGGCATTCAGACAACTCATGACATAGACTATCTCAACAAAATTTGCTTTCGTCCTGTACCATTTGATCCATTGCTTATGTACCTTTTCTATAGGAGAATTGATGTTCAAGCACATAACAACAAAATGCTATCAATCATTCCAACCCAAATGATAGTGCTAGATGCAATAGATGAACTTGAGGAGGACCTTAATGCAATATGAGTATACAGTCACACAACCACACTTCCATCACAAATATGCTTGAAACCAAACATTCTTGTTGAACTTTATGTAGGAAATTACAATGTTCAAGATGGTTTAGTCAATGGTTCAGATGGAATTTTTAAAGCATATACAACACAAAACAATATTGATATTGTCTAGATTAAATTTAATGACCCATCAATCGGACATCATCAATGCACAAAACTAGCACAATGCTATTCTACTATCGTTGACAAAGACTAGGTGCCTATACAACGCATTGCTAGGCCAATCCAAAAAATAACAACAAACAAGAAAATTACAATAAGAAAACAATTCCCAATACAACTAGCATGTGCACGAACCATACATTGATCCCAAGGATTAACAATGGAAGCTTTGGATTTTGACCCCACAGGCATTAGACAACATGGCCTAACCTACATAGCTCTATCACGAACAAAATTAGTAGAATCATTATTTCTGTTACAACCTTTAACTACAAAAAACTTCAAAGTTAAAGACAAAATACAACTAGAAATGTCTCATCTCCAGACATGTGCACAATGGCAATTTGATAACCAAAGCACATGTTCAGAAAACAAATCACATATGCTCCTATGTACATTGAACACTCGTAGCTTGAAAGCACATGTAGAAGACATTGTCAATGACTATGGCATAATGCAATCTAATATCTTGTGTCTCCAAGAAACACATATGCATCCCTATGAGCTAAATATTTCGTTGCAGTATTTTGATAGCTTCTCTGTACATAACATACATGGCATAGCAACTTTAACCAAGAAACATTTATTCCTCTCAAAAATAAAACAACATGAAACATCAAATATTGAAGCCATCACATCAACAGTGATGCTATCTAACAATGAACTTAATGTTTGTAATATTTATGCAAGACCTACAATTGCCATAGACGAAGTAATCACAATCTTGCAAATAATTATTGCATCCACAAATTCAGAAAACATGTTGTACATTTTAGGCGATTTTAATGTGGCCATGTTTTCAGAAAGCAGAAGCAAAAGAATACTTCATAGTTATATGCAGCAGAACAATATACAATTTATGTTGAACCAACAACAAAGCATGGGCAAGTTAGTCATTGACCACATTTGGTCCAACATGAGTACAAATATATGCTCTATCTATAAATCAAAAGCATATTGGACTGATCACAATCCAATTTTCCTAAAATTGCATGTTGCCTAATAGACAAATTCAACTTTATACAACTTATAGCCTTATTTCACTTTTATGCTTTGCAATGCCTTTTTCAATGCTATATCCATTATTTGTAGGAGATCAATGGATGAAACTAAAAGACAGTCAAAGAAAATAGTAACCACACAAGAAGACTCAACACAATGGTAAAGCACTCATAGTATTATTCCCTCATACTCATTCACCCAAATCACAAATATTCAAATAACATTGTTCCAATTCTTTGTAGGACACCAAAAGATGTATCAAAAAGATAGGCAAAACAAGTGCAAGTTGGACAAGAAGAGTCAGCACAATGGTAAAGTGCTTGGTTCTTCATTGTACCGCCATTTGCCCAACTTGCTAATATTAAATTAGCATTCAATTGACATTATCCTTGTTCCTTGTAGGACAAAAGTCAAAAATCCTAAGATTATTTCAATCAAACAACTAAATGCAAAAAGAGCTGGAGACACCTTCCAAGGTGATGTGCTTGTTCTCTACAAAGCAACATTGGATAAGGCCAACAAAACACGAGAAATGTTGCGTGTTGATTTAACAAATCAAAAAGCATAAATGACAATCACGCTAAATGTTAGTGGAAACCTTGTGTATAAACATGAGCCTAAAATAGTCCC
>VDFB02056351.1:43489459-43596435 GCA_007258455.2 Sequoia sempervirens
TCTCTCTCTCTCTCTCTCTCTCTCTCAGGTATCTCCCTCCCATCCCATCTCTCTCTCAGGTCTCTCCCTTTGGCAACCTACCTCTAGGTAACTCTCTCTTTCTCTATCTATCTATCCCTCCCACCCTACCTAGATAATTCCCTCTCACTCCACCCCCCTCTTTCTCTCCCTCTCTTAGGTCACTCCCTCCCACACTCTCTCCCTCTCTCAGGTATCTCACTCACACTCCCTCTCTCTCCCACTCCCTCTCACTACCTATCTCTCAAGTCTCTCCCTCCCACCCCCTCACACTCTCAAGTCTCTCCCTTTGGCACCATACCTACATAACTCTCTCTTTCTCACTGTCTCTCTCTCCCTCTCTCAATTCTCTCTCTCTCTCTCTATCTATCTATCCCTCCCACCCTACCTAGATAAGTCCCTCTCACTCCACCCCCTATTTCTCTCCCTCTCTCAGGTCACTCCCTCCCACACACTTTCCCTCTCTCTCCCACTTCCTCTTTCTCACACTCCCTCTCAATACCTATCTCTCAAGTCTCTCCCTCTCACCACCCTCACACTCTCAAGTCTCTCCCTTTGGAACCCTACCTATGTAACTCTCTCTTTCTCACCGTCTCTCTCTCCCTCTCCCTCTCCCTCTCTTATATATATATATCTCTCTCTCCCACCCACTCCTCTCTCTCTCCCTCCCTTTATCCCTCCCACCCTACCTAGCTAAGTCCCTCTCACTCCAACCCCTTCTCTCCCACTCCCTCTCTCTTAAACTCTCACTTCCACCCCCTCTCCCTCTCTCCAAACTCTCTCCCTCCCTCTCCCCATCCCACCCTACCTAGACAACTCTCTCTCTCTCTCTCTTAAAATTCTCCCTCCCTCTAAAGACATACACAAATACATACAAGCATAATACATATGTACATACAATCCTACATCCATACAAGCATACATACATACATGCGTAGATACAATCTTACATACATATAGGCATACATACAATATACATGCACTGATACATACATGAATACATACATACATACATACAAACATGCATACATACATACATACATACATACATACATACATGACACGCCAACATACATGTACATACAAAAATATCAACATACCTTCAATAGAGTGGCATTTAACATAAAGGAATACATAACACGAGCGCGTTATGTCTTGCTTGACATGTTTCTTGGAGAAGCAAAAAACATGTCAAAACTAAGATATAACATGAGCTCGTTATAACGTGTTTGCGTTATATTTTTCTTTGGGAATCCCTGAGCCTTAGCATTGGTATTTGCCTTGGAATACCAACCCAAAGGCTTGGAGGGCATTCCCAATGACCAGAGATGTGTTTTTGCAAATTCTATAATTTTTCACATAATCAGGTTCGTGCTCACCATCAGGATTGCATTTGGTTCAATATCGACAAAATTGAACACATGGGTAATGTTAGGTTCTCTCTTAGCTATCCAACGATGTAATTTTTTTCACTTTTTGACAATGTTAAGCCTTTCATCCATAATTTCTCTTGTTTGTATGTCTCTTTTTTTCCAAAAAGTAGTGTTTGATATTTTTTTCGTTATAAATTAACTATTCATCGAAATTTCAAATAAATTACATTTTTAGAAACTAAACTCCATTCTAAAAATTAAAAAAAAAAAATCAATTACTTTCCAAAATTTGTAGGGGGAGCATGACCAAAATTATGCTTTTTAGGAAGTGCCCACTTAGAAAATTATTAAAAAATCAAATATTCATTAAAAAATTATTAGAAAAATCGTGCATCAACTACATACTATTAGCAAACTTTTGTATTGATTTTAAAAATACTACAAAAAATTTCACCATGCTAGGGTCGTACAAGAGTTGCTATGTTATGTTTTTCTGACAAAAATAATACCAATTTATGTACGTCCATATTTTGAGCCCCTTACTCTCAACCATTTTCAAAATAAATTAGTAGTTTAGAAAGTAGACTCAGAGCACTTCGATCCTTGTTTTTGTTCCATCTCAAAATTTTGAGTGTAACTATCCTCAATTTCACGTCCAAGGTCAATATTTCCTGATTTTAGAAAAAAGTTGTCCACTTAAGTCCCCTTTTTGGGAACCATCTTTGTGCACTTACCCATGCCTAAATGTTTTATTAGGAGAGAGGATATTCTTAAAGGATATACTATATGGAAAGGAATGAAGGAGGTCTTGTACATGATTATAAAATCTTGTTTCTCTATTATTCAATTTTTTTTCTAATGCTTCCTTTTTGGATGATATTTTGATATCTAAGAAACCCATTAAGGATATTTTGAATTCTCTACCCCTAATAGATCTCCTCAAGGGATGATGGCATTTTAGAATCAAAGACTATTGGGATGATATAGTGTAACTAGATGGACCTTCTAGGAAATGGAAACTTGCCCGGATCTAATAGGTGTACTTAAAGACTCTAGAAAGGAGCTTGCCTCACTCCAAATTTTTAGACCTATTTGGACCAAAATGGTGGATTGTGTGGCATATAAACTTCTGGGGAATGGAGATTGATTAGTCAAGGCTAGATATCACAAGCTTACCTTGACTAGTGATCTTTTAGAGTTTAAATGGAATAAGATCTAGCATTTGAAGGTTTGGCCTAAGGAAATTTTTTCTTTGGCTAGCCTATCATACCTAGATTCTTACTTAGGACTAGCTTCAAAGATATCGTTTCCTTGGTCCTAATTAATCCATTCTAAGCTCATGTTTTGGGTAAAATGGGGATCACCTCACTCTTCATTATAATTTTGTGAGAGGAATTTGGAGATAAATTTTTGGATAGTTTTTAACTTAATGGAATTTTCAAGCCTCATTCAAAGAGTTCTTAGGAGAGTGAAAGTGCCATGTGTCTTTAAACTTTATTCAAGTTTTATGGTATATGATTCTAAGTTTTGTTGTTTGGAAAGTTTGGCTAGAATGAAATAATACATTCTTCCAAGACATTGATAAATATTGAGATTAAATCTAGAAGATTAAAGAAGCTTGCTATGAAATTATACATCTCTTATTTCTTTGACAAAATCTAAAGAATCTAACCCTTTGAAATGGGAAATCCTAATAAAATGGCCTACTTGATTGGTGTTTTTTATTCATCTCGTAAATCATAAAGTAAAAATGTTGGATAACTTTATAATCCTTTGCAAAGGGATTCATAATGATTTTTCTTCAAGAATTTAAGAATAATCTAGGCCTCTCTATATCTAGAGCTATAATTTAGAATTCAAATGGAAACATGGTTGCAATCAATACTCTCTTTATGGGATTTAATACAAACTACCAAAGTGGAGGGCCTTTCTTTGGGACTCTAGTTTAAGGTGTAATTGAGTACATACAACCTTATCATCAAGGGTGATTCTAACTTGGTTTTAAATCATCTTCAAGCTGATAAAATTGCTCACTACAAAATTTGTAATGATATTGATGAAGAAAGAAGAATTATTAATCTATTAGTGTAGGTTTTTATTTTACAAATAAAGGTTTTTCCTATACTTTTATTTAAAATTGATTAGATTAATAAAGAGGGTATTAGTGTAAGTGAAGTGAATTGTTAGCATCTTCCATGGAAGTTACACTTTCCTATTTATGGATACTTTTGGTACAGTCTCTCTATTGGTTGAATTTTTGACCTCTTTCCTCTCACTTAGTTTATATATACTCACTATCCTAGATTATATTTTTATTCATGTAACTTCATGATTTTGAGCTCTCTTAATTCCATTTTTCCTTTTGGGGCATTTATATTTAATTATATCATGGGATTCTAACTTTGTAATGCACTTTTGATCTTTGATCATTTGTATTTGTAGAGTTTCTATTTCTTGTACTAATTTTTGGGTTATCATTTTCTTGTAGATTCTAACATGGTATCAAAGCATTTGGTGCAGGGTTAGATAAATTTTAGTTTTTTATTTGAGATACATGGAGGGGAGATAATAACTTTACATGTAGGTTTCATAAAAACCCAACATTATCTTCTCTTGCATCTTTAGATGATTTGAAGATTAAAAAAAATGATAGAAGTTTTAAACATCTAGGGTTTTCTCATTTTTCTCCTACAACATTCACTCATTTTTCTCCTACAACCCTCTTCATAGTGATGATGGATCACAGAGTGTGATCCGAAACGTTGATGCAAATAAATTTTACACAGGGTTGAACATGGACTATGGAAATCTAATGTCTCTTATAAAAAGACATCCTCATCAATATTTAGTATAATAAAATCTTTCCCCAAAAGGAATTATAAAAATACTTTTATTTAGGTCAAATTATGCTTGTCATACACGTACATGTTATGGCCCTAAAAAAGTGGTTTGTAAAATATTATTTTTGTACAAGCCTATGAAAAATTAATTTGCATCATTTGGGTATTAGAATAAATTCATATTTGAAAACTAGACTCAAAACCTACATGTCATATGACTAGACTTTTTAAGATTCTATGTGTAAGTGCTTCAAATTTTTAGTCTAACTGTGATAAACTTTTATTTTCAAGAAAAACACTTCCCCTTTTAGCCAAAAAGTGGACCCAACTTCTTGCACTTACCCTCCACTAAACCTCTACCCCCATGGATAAAAACCATTTTCCCAAAGGTAGTTTTCCACTGGTAAAATGGTAGTTTTAGTTTTAAAATGATAGTTTTCATGTATGATAATAATTTTTAGAGAAACTAACAATAATTTTATAGTATAAGGGAATATTCCATTATTTTAGCATATTCCATCATCATGACATCTTGATGAAATTAACAATATTCTCCCCAAACTTCTACCCCCTCACCATTCAAGTTTTGCCTTTTGTATTTGATTTTCAAAGGGTGATATCTTGGGCACATGAGCTCCGTTTTTAGAGCAATTTTGTTTTTGATGAAAAAGGTAGGGAAAGGGCCCTGATCCTGAGAGTTTTAAGAAAACATATAAAAACCATAAAAATAGCAGAAGGGCATGCATACCCGAACAAACAACTAAAGGGCACACAAGCCCAACAAAATAGCAAAATTAAGAAGACAAAATCGAGAGAGAACAAAAACCATAAACACCCAGCTAGCTGATCAAGTTCCAGTCTTCTAGGAGGACATCCAAGGACACTTCCCAGTCCTTTCTCCTCTTCAAAAATCTTATCATTCACCTTCTCCTCTTCGTCTCATTTTTCTCTTTTCTTCTTTTGTTTGGTAATTTTGGAATGACTAGAGACAATACCCATCATTGGTTTGTTCATAATGCCATGTGTAAGCATTATGATATTGGATAAGGAATTTTCCAAATGAGCAATTCTATCATTGCAATTATTGGAGACAAGTTTCTCCAGCGCAAACACCTTAGCCTGAAGGTTCTTTATGGAAGCATTGTATTTATCCTTGTAGCATTGAAAATTGTCACCCTTGAAAATTTTACACTAGGTTTTTCTCCCTCCTATATTCTTGGACTTGTGCACCTAATTTCCTAATTATGTGTGTAATTGCATGTTTTAAAACATTTATCAAAAAAAAAAACATGGGAAATCAAAGTAATGTAGGAGCATCCGGGTGCACGGGAAATCCTGCACACCAAAATTATTTATATTATTTTAATTTATTTCTTTTGGTTGTGGACTTGCAGGAATGATTTATTTTTAAACTATTTTTCTCCTCATACTCCTTCAATATTAAATTATTTTGTAAGTGCTGGAATCTTCTTGGTGCAAGTTCTTGAGGTAGTGGAGGTGCTGGAATGAGATAATGGATGTTAATTTATGAAAATATTTGAAATTTGTCATGAAAGAACACTTAAGAGGCCAACTGCATGAATTACCACGCCAGAATGGAGAAGGTAGAGGTTTGACTAACATTTTGGGGAGAGGAAGATTGGTTGGGTCATAATTGTGAAACCTAGTCTTAGTAAAATAGCCATAACTTCCTCATATCAAATTGAAATCAAGAATTTTAATTTTTTTTGGAAAGTTGAGAAGGAGGCACACAAAACCCAAAAGTCATTTTAGAAGATTCGTAAGAATGGGAGAGCAGTGATATGATGAATATGATGGGATTTTTTGTTTCATACAAATTAAGAGGTTTTTGATAGGAAAAGAATGAGAAGAATGTGTGAAAATCGAGATTGTTCTAGAGAGGATTTGATTTGATGTCAAAGGAAGTGTGTTGCTAATGGTTTTTACTACTCATAGAGAGCAATAGTTTGATTTTTGTTTGCCTGTAGGTGTTTTCCTGTAGGTGAGTGTTGTTGGAATGACATAGTTGGAGAATGTGGAAGCTTTTATAAGAAATTATTGTTGCAAATATTCAAGAATGAATAATATTTCAGATTTCATATGTTTTGTGTTCTCCATTTATGTGTTTTTAAAAATAAAGTAAACTTGCTGCAACAATTGACAATCCTATGGATTCTCATTATTGACTGCATCATAAAGTATGCATTTAATATTTTCCCTCGACACTTTGGATCCCTAAAAAGTAGGAATATAGTATAGGGCACAAGGCGCCCTAGATTACCTATTTTGGCTCCAAAATTTAAATATGTTAGTGTCGGTAATTTATTATTTGACATTCAAATTTTAATTGTTGGCCATTGGGATTTAATTTTTGGGAAATTAGAATAATTGTATATAAATACCTAGTTATTTTATCATTTGAAATCCTAAGGAGAACATGAGAAGTTATTGAGAAAAATTAAAGATCCTAAAATCAGTCAAGAGCATTCAAGGGCATAATTATCAAGATTATTGCAATATTTTATCATTCAAGCATCATGTCAAGTTTTATGTGAGTTTCATTCATGTTTTGTATGCATTTTGTTTTTGAGCACTAACATTTGTAAGTCTTAAAAGCAAATAAAATAAAGCAACAATTGATCCTTGAAGGTGATGAGTGTGACTTCAATCCTTCAAGGAGATCAAATTTGAGTGGTGAGTTGCAAAAAAGTGTCAATTCATTACTTGTTTATCATTTAGCCTCTATCCATCAAAAGGATAAGCTCTCTTTTATCATCATTTTTTCACTATGGAGGTAGAAATACCAACACGGGTTTTGACTTAGGCAAGCCCCTATATGGCACAACCCTTCCCCTCTTTTCATGTGTGCAAGTTTTAGATCTAAAGTGAATTGGAGGAATATTGAAGACATTTTTATCATTCATGCATCAAAACCCTACAAGTTGACAAGTCACAAAATCTACATTTTCTCAGTAATAGACAAAGATCTGACAACCAAACCCGAAAGAAAGAAGATAAAGACCAAGGACCTTAGGCTTGTGAAATTAGTTTTTAGGAAATGGGTCCTTAGTCTAGGGTGTCCTTGTGCCCTAGACCACCCAAATTCAGCTCAAATTTAAACTCTAGGTTCTTCTATGTCTACCTTTTACATTTCTGGATTCTGATTTTGTTTGTCTATTTCTAGTTTCTCATAATTCATAATGTAACATTGCAGTTGAACATTTTTTGCATAGTTACATCATTGCACCACATCAAAATAAATTTCTAAGGCATTAAATAATCAAATCTAAGGTTGATTGAATCAACTTTTAAGTTGTAAGCTGATCTCACACCCTTGTCGATCTTGATTCCAATGTTTAATGGAAAAGGCTTGATCCTAGTGATCTATGCATTGGACATATGATCTCCTTTTCCATGAAATAATCCTTAATGTATGAGCCAAAAAAGGAGGAAAATTCTTCTCAATATTGTCTTAGATCTCCAGGGGCCAGAGAGAAGGTGGAACCAGAAATTCCTTCTCCACCAAAAGCACATCATTCTATCCATACTCTGCATCAAACTCAATGCCTTCATCATCGCCATCATGTTCCTTGATATTATCATCACCTGACATCTCCTTAGACTCATTCTTTGAGTCCTCATCCTCCCAACCCTCCACAAAATGAGGAAGAAACTCTTCATACTTAACCTCATCATCATCATACTCCACCCAAATCTCTTTGCCTTTAGTATTATTAGGGTCCTCAAATTTTTGGACTTTATCAAGGCTGGCAGACCTAAGGCCACTAGAGATTTTTGTGTCACAAAGTGTAGTCCCATGACATATTTCTTTGCCCCCTCAACTTCAGAGATTTCAATAGCCTCACTCACAATAGGGGGAATGCAGCTTTTGGATTTTTTTCTTATTATTTCCTTATTGTTTCTTGTGCACACTAGGGGCCACCATCTTCCATTTCTTGGAAAGAAAGATCTCCAACAACTCATTCTGGGGAGGGGGTATAATCTCAAAAAGTCCCTTACCCTTTTTTCTTAGGCCCAACTTGTCAATAGAGCTAAGGATAGGGTTATTATTAATAGAGAAGCAGAGGGGGTCTTAGAGGCTTTATCATCTAGGAGCTTGATTTTGACATTTCTCTTAGCCTTAGGGTTTGAAGAAGGAATCATTGTAAGGAAATAATTATAGAGGGCCATGATGAGGCCTTGTTTTTACTATTTTCTCACTCTTTGTGGTGGTGTAAGTAATTTTTTATTTTTATTTATGGATTTTATAAACTTTAATGATTCTCATAGATGACATTATACAATTCTCATTTTGGAAACTTTGGAGGCTTCATTCAGACACATAGATGCACCTTTTTAGTTGCAAGTTTTTTTGAGTACTTGACATTGGTATTGTTAATTCTACTTTATTTCTATTTTAGAATTGTACTTTCAACATTAAAATCTATTTTGAGAAGTATTGAAATTATTCTCACTTTGCATTCCATGCTAGTTACAATTATACTTGCACTAATTATAAAGTGTTAATTAATTTTTGTTGGGGGAGGCCATTTTAGCAACTAGTAACAAAGGGAGAGTTTGTGATGTTATTTTTTTTACACTTTATGTTTTGCACTATTTTTTGTATCTTTGATCCAAGTGAAGTTCATCTTCTTACTTGATACAACTATTTGATTGGAATCCTAAAAAACTGGAGTGGTTTAATAAATGTGATGAAGCTTATGATACTTTCCATTTTCCTATATCTCACATTCTTCTATTTCATATTACATATTTGAATACTCAAGATGAGATTTGGTCTAAATTGGACACTTTTTGGGACTCAAGATTCCACAAGAGGCCATCAATTGGAGAATAAGATCATTAGTTTGAGCCTAGGAAGCTTTGAATATGTATAAGACTTCTTAACTAAATTGAAATCACTAAGATTATAGATACAATAATGTGGAATTAAAATTAAAGGTGAAAAATTGGTCCTCAATATTCTCTCAAAGTTGGTTATGACTATTAAATATTTGTTTCTACCTTTTATGTCACTAAGAGTGTTCTAGGAACTTGGTTCACTATGAAATCTCTAAATGAATTAATTATCTCCCTTCGCAGGGGATACAATATGCTTGTACAAATGGGAAATAAGGATAAGAAATAAAAACAACCATAACAAGGGGGAAAATTATTGAAGGCCTATTTCCAAAATAGCTCTAGAAACCTCTTCTTCAAAAGGTGAGAAGCCTAAGAAAGAAAAGGTCAAGTGTACCTATTGAAAAATACCTATTCATGATGAAACATAAGTGATTAAAGAAATAAATAGATCATTTGAAAATATTTTGGATAAGAATCAATTTTATTGATTTAGTAAAACAAAGTTTCTATAAAGGGTGTACTAAGGAAAATGATAACAATAAGGGGAAAGAAAAAGGAAAGGCTCCCATAGTATTTTCTCCTCCACCATCCACTTGGGTTCTTGATTCAAGTGCTTTACACCACATGGATTCATGTTAGGATGAGTTCATATCTTTGCAACCTTATTATACACCTACAATTTTGATTGGTGGAAAGTCTCTTGTTGAAGTGTGTTGAGTTCACTCCTAATATCACCTAATATCTAATTATTTTCTCAAATAACTCACACAAGTTAAGGGAAGTGGGTTGAGTTCACTCCTAATTCAATGTTTATCGGTGATATGCATAGTGGTTCTATAGTTGTAGTGGGGAGAGTAGATTATTACTCTTGACTATATCTCTTTCTCACTTTGTTCTTGATAATCCTTTAAATATTTTTCTATCATTTTGATGAGGTGGGTTATATCAAGAGTGTTTTGGCCATCTTAACTACTTCTAATTACATTAGCTCAACCAATAGAGCATGGTTATAGGGTTGCCTTATGTTCACTTTTTCAATAATGTTTTCCAAGGCTACATCCTTAAGATAATTTTGGAAAAGGTAATACATTTGAGATCTTCATAGATACTAGAGCTGGTTCATAGTGATTTTTTCAATCCTTTCCAACATCCTTCCTTTAGCAGGCCTAGATATGTTTTTATATTCATTGATGAATTTTCTAGGTATACTTAGATATACTTTCTTAAGAAATTTTTTGAGGTTTTTAAGAAATTTAAGGACTTTAAATCTTTTCTAAAGAAACATTTAGGAAATTTCATCAAGGTTTTGTGCACTAACAATGGTAGTGAGTATTTCAAACATCATTTTGAGTAGTTTTACACTACACATGGGAATGACTTATAGTGCATAGTTCCATATAGCCCTCAATAGAATGACATGGAAAAATGTAAGAGAATGTATTTGAAGGAAGTTACATATTTTATGGTGTACTCTACATCTTTTACATCTTAGTATGGGTGAAGGTCATAAATTGTGCATGTTATTTCTAGAACCACATTCCTCATCAAGCCTTGAAAGGAGACACTCATTTTGAATATTGTAGTGGTAATAATAATAATAATTAAGCATTATAAATCATTTAATTTCTTAGCATGGGAAAACTTTCCTATGGTGATAAGGGTTATCGCTTTCTCCACCCTACAACACATGAGTTTTTATTGATCTAGGAGGATTTTCTTTGAGGACTCTTTGAGTTCCACTCTTGACACTTCTCATCCTCCTATATTTACATTGGAGTCACTTGGCCTAGATGACAATTATTATAAGGATTCAAATCCACTTAGGTAAATTCTTGATGATGACGAGTCTTCTTACTACACTTTCAATGCTAAGAGTGATGATGAGGATTCACCTCCTTCCTCTCCTTGTCATCATTTAGATGTTGATGATTCTTCTCCTAGTTATTCAAATTTAGGTCCACTTTGGAATTGAGAGATAAGTAGGTTGTAGATGATTAGATTGGGGATCCATCAAACACTAGGTGGATATGTTCATAGTGTTGAGAGCTTCATATATTTTCATACCTACTACTTTTGATCCATTGTCTCGTCGAGAGGCATCAAGTATTTTTAATGGGATGTTGCTATGCAAGACTATAATTACTTGATTAGGAATGACACTTGGGATATTTTCCCCCTTCCTAAAGGAAGGAAAATTTTTCAATGAAAATGGATTTATTAGAAAAAATCATTGTATATTTCTTAGTGGATAAGTATAAGGCATGGTTAATTGCAAAGGTTTTTTCCCTAGTTCTTAGTGTTGATTACTCTAAGACCTTTGCACTTGTTGCAAAGAATTTTTTTTGACTCACACTTTCTATAATTATAACACATCACTAGGAGGTTCACCAAATGTATGTAAAGAGTTAATTTATTCATAGAGACCTTGAGGGGGAGATATACATGAAGTAGCCACAAGTTTTTCTTCAAAATTCTTCATTGGTTCGTAGACTTAGGAAATCTATCTATAGCCTTAAATAGGCTCCTCAATATTGGTATGCTAAGATGGATTCCTTCCTTATCACAATTGGGTTTACTCATTTCTATTTATATCCAAATGTCTATATTCTATAACATGATAATTCTCTCCTCATTATGATTCTCTAGGTTGATGATCTATTGATCATGAGCAGTTTATTTTCTACTGTAATAGTGAAAACTACTCTACATGACAAGAATTAATGACTAACTTGAGATTCTTACAATATTTTATTGGGATTGAGATATCTTAATTTAATTCTAGGATCACCATTTCATATTCCAAGTATGATCTATAATTACTCTCAAGGTTCACATGATTGATTGCAAGCTTGCTCTGACTCCCTTCTTTCTAGAGTCCAAATTGAGACTTAGTGTTCATATTGGTTAATGGTAATTTCTATTGATAGATTTTTAAGAGCCTTATTTATTTGACCCACATGGGGCCTAATATTTTATAAGATGTGGGAATTGTCTCTTAATTTATTAAATAGCCCCATGAGCTTCACTAGAATGTAACAAAAAGGATTTTCCATTATATTTAGGGTACTCATAGTTTTATAATTCATTATGCAGTAGGAATTGATATTGACTTGGTGGGATATAAAAATTCAAATTGGGTAGGTCATTCTTAGGTCCCATTTTTTGGTCAAGAAAGAAGCATTCTTTTACTACTCTATCTTCCACCAAGCCTGAGTATCAAAGGGTTGTAAATACCACCACTTAGGCTATTTTTTTTTTCAACATATTCTCATCGACTTTGGTATCTAGTTCAAATTACCATTAGTGGTTTTTTTTGTGATAACTAGAGTACCATTTAGATTTTATAGAATTTGATCCATCATCAATACACCAAACACATAGAGGTTCACAAGCACTAAACTCAATAGCTTATACATGAAATGTCATTGATCTCTACTATTTCTTGAATTCTAAGTAGGTTACTAATATTTTCACCAAACATTTCATAGAAATTATATTTTTCTAAAATATTTTTTGGGGTGTGGGAGGCTTCATCTTCTATGTGGCTTACTAGTCCTTCCTTATCTCTCTACTTTGGGGATATTTTATCTATTTGAGGGGACTATTCTCTCTTTTTTTCAAGCTTCTCTTTGGGGGGATTTCTATGTACATGGGTAACTTATTAGGCTTCATTTGTTGGAACCCATATTTTTACCCACCTAAGCTATGCTTAAGGGAGTCATTATTGTAGGTTTTAATTTTCCTACTATAGGTTTTTCCTATACTTTTATTCAAGCTTTCTGAGGTTAATAAATTAGGAATTGATGTGAGTGGAGTGAGTTGTCAACATCTTCCATGGGAGTTACACTTTCCTATTTTTTGATACTTTTGGTGTACTATATCTACTAGTCATATTTTCCATTTCCTCTCTCTCACTTAGTACATATATACTCACTCTCTTAGCTTGTATTTTCATTCATGTAGCTTCACTATTTTGAGTTCTCTTGATGTTATTTTTCCCTTTGGATCATTTATACTTATCTAGTTGGATTCCAAATCTAATTTTATTTTAATATTGGTTCATTTGTAGCTTTATAATTTCTATTTCCTACACTATATCTTGGGTTATCATTTATTTTTCTCTTTCTAACACAAATTTTTTAATAGTATATTTAAATAAACTATGTTAGAAGGGATGAGAACAAAGAAACCAAATAGTTGGACAACCTCAATCTTCACAATCATTTATTTAACTTTTTATAGACTGGAAAGGATTTGAAGGAAATAAATTCTTTGATCCTCTTTGCTTGATCATTCATGAAGATAAAAAAGATTTTTCCCTATCTTAAGAATTTTATTTTCATATTTTCCTTATTTGTTTGTAGTAGCTTGGGGAAGATTTTTAGTTTTTCATTTGAATTTACTTATTTGGTTGTGTAGGACCTTCTCTTAGTGGGGTAATTTTCCCCTTTTTATATTTTTCATGGTTTTTCACCTCCTTTTGTGTCATCTTCTATTTATATTGTCATTCTTTCCTTTTTTTCTAGTGCCCTCGTCATGGTCTTTCTTGGTTGGATTATTTTTCAAAGATCTATTGTTGTTTTGCTTGAGCTAACATCTTTTTCTCCTCTCCATTTATTCTTTCTTGGTTGGGCTCTTGTTGTTCATTTTGTCACTAAGATTGCACCTTGGCTAAGTGAGAAACTTAGCTATCCCATGAAACATAGGATCATCTTCAAGTTGTGGGTGGCTTATAGTGAAGATGAACCTCCAAAGAGGGTTGGTTCCCTTGATAAACCTCCTATATACTATTGCTTTGAAAGGAAAAAATATAGAAGAATTAAAACTAAAAATATTGATCCTAGGAGGTGATGCACCAAAATTTATGACCTATAATTACTATTTCAACTCACAATTCTCTCAAGAAAAGGTTTTAATCTATGCACAACTCACTTTTTTAACAAGATCACACAATAATGTTTCATAGGAAGGTTATATTTCATGTTTTGAAGGAAAACAAAGTGTTTTCACAGCTATAACTATTGAAAATATTTACACAACATATGACTTGTATAAGTTTTGTTCATTCGTGTATAAATTTTTTTCGAATGAGACATAATTGAATGATTTGATTTTGAATAATCACAAAAAATAGATCAATCATTTGCTATAATATTTAACAAATGAATTTGAGAAGGAAAAATAATGCTTTTTATTGAAAAATAAGAGTTTTCACTGATACAAATGTGAAAATATACTTCAAAAAATACATGAAATTGTTGTGCTAAATTAAATCTCTCTCCAATATAAGTGACAATATGCCTTTTGTTGCTTAAATAAAAAGAGGATTGAAAGAACTAATGGATAATTAAGGATGACAAAGTGCAAGGACATGAACATTTGATGAGTCACCATGACAGTGAGGTAGCAATGAATGAAGGATAGAGGTTTACAAGAAAAATTAACTAGAGGAGATAATAGCATGTCTGTGAAGAACAATGAAAGAAAAATAGATGATGGAAACATTGGCCATGAACCTATCAATTGATGGAGTAAAATAACAAAGGGAAGATTATAGATTTGAGACCTTGGAAAACATGGAAATCATTAAGCAAGTGGAACTCCTAGAAGATGGTTAAATACACAAAGAGATTGTTACGTGAGGGAAGTGATCATGCCAAAGTCTAGGAAAGATAAAATGAATTTTTGAAGGTATGTATCAGTTAATAGATTAAAGGATTCTCCTAAACCATCCTAAAGGACCTAGTCATCTTCAAGTGACTCTCTCACATACCTTAATATATGTAGGGTAATTCAAAATTTAAGGCTAAAGGTTTAATTTAGAGGCACTTACAATCAGTTTTAGGCCCGCTAAGGAGCATGCATGGATAGGACTTTAGTTGAGTGAGATTTGAAGGCATAAACAAGCAAATAGGGGTAATTTTGAGGCCTAAAAAGAAGGCTTTTTCACTTTGCATGCCCAAGACCCCTAACTTCATACAAAATGATTGAAGGAATTTGTCACAATCAACATTGCAAAATTTTTGAAGGCCTTTGTGAAGTTGAGTCATCATGATCAGTTGGAGCATATTTCAAGGAGCATGGAAGGGGGATGAAGTCAAGAAGTCAAAGTCAACTCACCTCCACCTAATTTTGCATTATTTGCAAGCAACCCAAGAGGGAGTTCCACACCCAAGATCCTAGTTCAAGCATGTAGACTCAACCTCCTCTTTGAGATAAGTGTTGAGAAACTATGTCTCAAACTTATTGATGTGTTAAGATGTTCAGGCTTCGAGCTTGTCGATTAATAAATGCATGGTAAAAGCCTAAGAAGTTTTGCAAGTAATTAGGCATCGACCTTGGATATTATCACTTATTGAATGTAGTTTCAAAGTAGAAGAGTGTCTGCAATCAAACTTCGGAGTTTCGTCATAAGCTTTACTATCAAGGAATCTGTGGTATTGGGTATTAAGAAACCCCAAGGCTCAACCTGCGAAGGGACTTCATGTTTCAAGTTTGCATTGGAAATAAATCTATGTCACACAAAAATTGCTTTATCAGAGAGAGTCTCTAAGTAGTCTCCTCGATAAACTATTGCAGGGGTTTGTGTCTTCATTACAGTGCTATATCGTCGGGACATGAAATGGAGTCTCCTTGAAATCCTGATGGGATAGAGTAGTAAGTGACAGACTTGTATCGAAGTGACTTTGAGTGTTCAGAGAGACATGGTCTCATCTCTTTGACACTCTGGTGACTGAACATCTTGGTGGATATGCATATCAGAGTAAGTGTTGAAGTTTGAAGAGAGACTATCTCAGGCCTCTACGATACTCTGATGGTAAGTGTTGGAAAAGGAAGTAATTAGAGACACGTCGAGGTGACATTGGGAAATCAAAGAGAGATTTTTCCCAGTCTCTTCGACATTCCAAGAGGAAAATTCAGTGACCATTACGACTGTTTAGTTTAGTAGAGAGATGTAATGATTGGTTTCCTAAATTGATTGAGAACTCTATGCGAAATCCATAGTGCATTGTAAGAATTTATAACATTGAATTTTTCTATTGAACAGTACAAGGTTGATTAGGGAAATGTTATGTTGCTAAAATTAAGACTGTGAACTAACACCTATGGAAGCAGAAGTTCTGCAACTTTTATGTAATTATTTTTACTGTAATACAAAGTGAATATTGCTTGGTGTGTGGGGTTTTCTCTTGTAAGGGTTTTCCCATGTAAAACTGGTGTTCAATTCTATGTGTTGTTTAATTATCTATTTTGTTATTTATGAATGTGCTTCTTAAATGGCATTGTAATCAAAATCAGATGAACTATTTGTATTACTCTTTTGAAAATTGGCATTAGGAAGGCGTTTCCACACTTAGCTTTCCTTACAAGTGGTATCAAAGCCTAGCTTATCCTTGTGGGTAGGACAGGTTTTTTGTGCTAATTTTTGTTCAGTGGGAGTTTTGTAGACAAATCTGGTTGTGACTTGTATTACAGATTTAAGATGGCTAGCACATCAGGAAGAATAGAAATTGAGAAATTTAATGGTGGAAATTTTGAGTTGTGGAAACTCAAAATGGAAAATCTTCTTGTGGATCGTGACCTATGGATTGTTGTTTTTGGATCCAAACCAATGGGCATGAAACAAGAATACTGGGATCTCATGAATAGGAAAGCCAATGGTCTCATTAGACTATGCTTGGCTGACTTTGTGCTCTTGAATGTTCATTTCAAATAGAAGACTACTTCTTCTTTGTGGAAAAAACTTGGTGACATTTATCAAGGGAAATCTCTGGTAAATAAGTTATTCCTAAGGAAGAAGTTGCATTCTTTGAAGATGGAAGAAGGGGCATCTATTGTGGATCATTTTAATTCTTTTAATATGATAGTTGCTCCGTTGGCATTTGTGGGTGTGGAGATTGATGATGAGGATCATTGCATTATTTTGTTGTGTTCTTTGCTTAACACATGGGATCATTTGGTGATGGCTATTAGGAGTACAACAACCAATTTCAATATGGAATATGTAGTTGCTTCGTTACTGTCAAAAGAAATGTGAAGGAAATATTCTAAGATGGACAAGGAGGCCCTTGCTGTTTGAGGAAAATCAAAGGAGAGAGCCAAGAAGAAAGACAAGAAGTCTAAATTCAAGTCAGAGGGGAGATCAATGTTTCCTGATAAAAATTCCAAGGTGAAATGTTGGAATTGTGGGCAGACTGGACATATTCAGAAAGATTAAGAGGATAAAAAGAACAAAAAGAACAACTCTTCTGATAATGATTCTTCTCAGAGTGATGTAGATTCCTTCATAGCAGCCTTGGCAACTCAAGCATCAGATGATGTTTTGGCTTATTGAATCAAGTGCATCTTTCCACATGACATCCCATAGAGATTGATTTTTGAAGTATGAAAAATACAAAGGTGGAAAGGTGTATCTGGGTGATGATGCATGCCTAGAAATTGTTGGCCGTGGAAGAGTCAAAATTTAGTTTCTTGATGGAAGAATTAAAGGAATAAATGATGTAATGCATATACCAGGTCTAGCTCAAAATTTGATTTCTGTAAGTATGTTGAATGATGTTGGTGTTCAATTTTCTTTCTCAAACGGTGCTTGTAAGATGACTGGAGATTCTATGGTGTTGCCTAAGGGTGCACGAATTGACACTCTATACAAGCTGGACACACATGCATTTTAATATAACAGTTCCTTTGCAAAGTCAAGTATTGTTGGTCATGTAGAGAAGGAAAATGTTGTTCCTGTGGGTACAAATTCCTTGGAGGTGAAGCTCCCAATAGAGAAGACAATGTTGTGGCATCAAAGGCTCAGCCACATTGGTGAAAAAGGCTTAAAAGCCTTGAAGAATAAAAACCTAGTTTAAGGGCTTAATGATTGTAATCTTGAGTTTGATTTTTGCGAACATTGCATATATGGAAAGCAACACTGTGTTTCATTTTATTCTAGTTCTCATAAATCTTCTAGAATCTTGGATTATATTCATTATGATATTTTTGGTCCAGTTGATATTCCTTTGTTATCGAATTTTAAATATTATGTCTTATTTATAGATGATTATTCGAGGACATTTATTTGTTTTCTCAGAAGTAAAACTAAAGTTTTCGGTTGATTTAAGGAATTTAAAACCTTGGTGAAAAATCAGACTGGAAGAAAAATAAAATGCTTGAGGACAGATAATGGTGATGAGTTTTGTTCTACAAATTTTGACTAGTATTGCAAAGACCATGGAATTAAAAGGCATAAAACCACTCCTTACACTCCACAAAAAAATGGAGTTGTTGAAAGGATGAACAAAACACTGATGGAAAGGGCTAGAAGTATGCTAAGTAGCACTGGTTTGGAATAGAAGTTCTGGGTTGAGGTTGTGGCTACAACATGTTACTTGATTAATAGATCTCACACTTTGGCGCTCATAGATAAGACACCTTTAGAAGCATGGTCTAGTAAGAAGCCCTCTTTGAGGCATGTTAGAGTCTTTGGCTATGAGGAATATTCTTATGTTCCTAGTGAAAGGGGATCTACATTGGAAAACAAGGAAGTGAAATGTATCTTCATCAATTTTGGAATTGGTGTGAAAGGGTACAAGCTTTGGAATCTAGTTATAGAGAAGGTGTTGTATAGCAGAAGTGTGATCTTCCATGAGCTAAAACCTTCTACCATTGGTATACAACTAGAGATGAAAGAAGCATAAAAGGAGGAGGTAGTTGAAATTCCTCTTACTCCAGATAAGGAGGAACTACGAATTCCTAGTGGACCTGTTAATGAGGAGAGCTCAAGTAGCTCTGAAAATTATGATCATGAAGAAGAACCTCAACCTCAACTTGTGAGGAGGTCTACACGTGAGAAGTGACAACTTGAAAGGTTTGGTTATTCTATGTTAAATTCTAGTTGTGCCTATGCTTTAATTGCTAACACTGATGAGCCTAGGTCTATATGAGAGGCTATTGGTATGTCTGATTCAGATTTCTGGTTGGAAGCCATGAATGAAGAAATGGCGTCATTGTAGAAAAGTGAAACTTGGGATCTAGTACCTTTGCTTGAAGTAAAAAAGCTCGTTGGATGCAAATGGGTTTTTAAAAAGAAAATTGGTCTGGATGGAAGTGTTGAGAAGCATAAAGCAAGGTTGGTCACGAAAGGGTATTCCCAGGTGGAGGGAATTGATTATGGAATTTTTTTTCTCTTGTAGCTAAGTTGACATCAATCAGATTTCTATTGTCACTAGCAACAGGATATGACTTAGAGATCGAGCAGATGGATGTGAATACATTATTTCTTCATGGTGACTTAAATGAAGAAATTTACATGTCCCAACTAGAGCACTTTGTTGAAAAAGGTAAGGAAATTTTTGTTTGGAAGTTAAAGAAATATTTATATGGTTTGAAACAATCGCCTAGAATGTGGTACCAAAAGTTTGGCAGTTATGTGTTGTCTTTGGGATTTGTGAGATCTAAGTCCAATCATTGTGTGTATTTCAAGACTAAAAATGGTCAAATTCTTATTATTTCCCTATATGTGGATGACATGTTATTCATTAGGAATAGTAAGGGTATGATTTCTGATTTAAAATCTCAATTGTTAGCATAGTTTGAGATGAAAGATTTAGGAGCAACTAGGTACATTCTAGGGATGGAAATAAGAAGGGATAGAGGAAATATAAAACTTTGGCCCATCCAAAGCAAGTATATTAATGCTATCATATCTAGAGATTTAATATGACATATTGCAAGCTATCATTGGAGGACATGACCATGGTGCCTTATAATGAATGAAGCTATCTATTGAAGATTGTCCAAAATATCCTACTAAGATGGAGGACATGACCAAGGTGCCTTATGTGAGTGCAGTTGGCAGTTTGATGAATGCAATGGTCTATACAAGGCCAAACATTACCAAAGTAGTGGGAATACTTATTCATTTTATGGCTAATCCAGGAAGGCCACATTGGGATGTTGTGAAAAGAGTTTTTTGATATTTGAAGGGTATTTCAGAGTACGCCTTGTGTTATCATGGTTACTCTATTGGATCTCAGATTTTAGTTAGCATTCGTGGATATGTGGATTCTAATTGGGCAGGGGACATTGATAGCAGTAGATCCACTAGTGGATATGTGTTCATGGTAAATGGTGGTGCAATTAGTTGGATGAGCAAGTGGTAGGCTGTAGTCGCTTTGTCCATTATCAAGGCTAAGTACATGGCAGCAACTCATGCCTGTAAGGAATTTGTTTAGCTTAGAAATTTTTGCTCTAATATTGGTTTTGATGTAAGGAAAATTGTTATTTATTTTTTATGAATAGGAACTAATCTATTTTAATTATAAATATTAAAATACATATTCACAAAAAAAGGTGGGTAGTAAGAAGGCACACTCTGAGAGTCGCATGGGCAGTGCCCAGAAAACCAAAAAACACATGGGCCTAGCCCAGAAGTCCAAAAGGCCATTAAATGGCCAAAGCAGTACCAACAGAGCTAAGAGGGTCTCTGTCATCCATGTTTTTCCCCCATACATCAATGGGGTCTGGAGTGACGTTAGGAGGACCCCAACCATCATTAGCTTCTTTATCTTTATCTTTATCTTTATCCTCACATTGGGGCGAGATTGCAAGTGCTAGACACAGAAAGCATTTACCAAAATCTGGCCAACAACTTGGAACCGCCATCGCTGCTCCCCGCCATCGCTGCTCCCCGCCGCTCCTCCAGAGGTCCACCCCTAGCTAGCTCACGGAGGAGGAGAATGAGTCCACCGAGGAAGGTGGGAACCATGCCGAAGAGGAGGCTAAGAGTGGGGGTGAGTAGAGCCACTCCGCTGACGACCTCGAGAGGGAAACTGACCACGAGAGGAATTGGGCGAAGTGGGCACCCAAGCAAAAGTACACGAGGCATTTCCCCAATGATCCAAAAGCACATGAAGGTGAGCCAATTCAAGTGCAACCTTGTTGGCCTGAACTTGAATCTACAAGAGCACATTAGAGCAAATAATAGCTTTAGAATACAAAGAAACATTTTTATCCATTTGTGTAGCAAATATGTAGGAATTTCTATCTTTCCAGATATTGAAGAGGATTTCCACCCTCAAAGTGTGCCAAAGCTAGGTATATTTAGCAGGAAGTATGGGTGAGTCTCCCAGTAGAACCATATGCCAGGAGAAGGGCTCCGGTTTGAAGGGCCGAAAGAAGTCATGAATCCAATTGTTATTTGCTGTGATAGTCAGAGTGCTATTTGTTTGGAAAAAAATACAACTTTCCATGCTAGGACAAAACATATTGGTGTGCAGTACCACTTTGTTCATGATATGGTGGAGGATGGAAAGGTTAATCTCGAAAAGGTTGATACTCTGACGAATGTTGCTGATGCATTGATGAAGCCTATGAGCACAAATAATTTTAAATGGTGTGCCAGTTTGATGGGCCTTGGGTCCTATGATATTCAGTGACTTCAAGCATTGGAGGATCTAATAAGTTATTCATCAAGTGGGAGAATGTTGAGAAATTATGTCTCAAACTTACTGGCGTGTTAAGATGTTCGGGCTTTGGGCTTGTTGATTAATAAATGCATGGTAAAAGCCTTAGAAGATTTGCAGGTAATCAAGCATCAAACTTCATGCTTATCACTTACTGAATGCAGTTGCAAAGTAGAAGAGTGTCAACAATTAGACTTCAGAGTTCCGTCATAAGCTTTACTGGTGGAGTCTGCGGTATTGAATATTGAGAAACCTTGAGGCCCGACTTGCAAAGTAACTTCATGTTTCAAGTTTGCATTGGCGGTAAAGCTATGTCGGGTAGACATTTCTTTGTCAGAGAGTCTCTAAGTAGTATCCTTGATAACCCATTGCAGGGGTTTGTGTCTTCATCGGTGGTATAGTGTTATAACGCCAAGACATGAAATGGAGTAGTAAGTGAAAAACTTGTATCGAAGTGACTTTGAGTGTTTAGAGAGACATGGTATTGTGTCTCTTCGACATTCTGATGACTGAACATCTTGGTGGATATGCATATCGGAGTAAGTGTTGAAGTTCGAAGAGAGACTATCTTAGGTATCTATGATACTCCAGTGGTAAGTGTTGGAAAAGGAAGTAATTAGACATGTTGAGGTGACACTGGGAATTCAAAGAGAGACTATTCCCACACTCTTCAACATTCCAATAGGAAAATGCAGTGACCATTACGACTGTTCAATTTGGTAGAGAGATGTAACGATTGGTTTTCTGGAACAATTGGGAACCGTATGCGAAAGCCATAGTGCATTGTAAGAATTTGTAACATTGAATTGTTTTGTTGAATTTAGTAAGAGGTTGATCAGGGAATTGTTATGCTACTGAAATTAAGACTGTGAAGTAACACCTGTGGAAGCAGAAGTTTTGTAACTTTGTACATGTAATTATTTTTACTGTAATACAAAGTGAATATTGCTTGGTGTGTGGGTTTTTCTCCTGTAAGGGTTTTCCAATGTAAAACTGGTGTTCAATTCTATGTGTTGTTTAATTGTCTATTATGTTACTTATGAATGTGCTTCTTAAATGGAACTGTAATAAAAATCGGATGAACTATTTGTATTACTCTTCTGGAAATTGGCATTAGGAAGGCATTTTCACACTTAGCTTTCCTTACAATAAGTTCAGTTACCAAAGAGGTGGCTTTTGATCAAAACCAGGCACCCAAGATGGTTTGGAGTTAGTTCTTTCTATCCTCTTTTTCTCTAAGCAAGAAAAGGAAAATTGTAACTCAATTTTGAGAGATATTCAATATAGAATATCAATTTCATGTATTTTTGAAGTATTTTCATATTTGTATTAGTGAAAACTCCTATTTTTCAATAAAAAATAATATTTTTCCTTCTCAAATTCTTGAGTTAAATGTTATTGCAAATGATTGATTTGATTTCTATGATTATCAATATCGAATCCTTGAATTATGTCTCATTTGAAAACATTTCTATACAAGAATAAACAAAATTCATATAGGTCATAGGTTGTGAAAATACTTTCAATAGTTGTAGTTGTGAAACCACTTAGTTTTCCTTCAAGAACATGAAATATAACCTCCTATGAAACACTATTGTGTTAGCTTGTTGAAAACTGAGTCATGCATAGAGTAAAAACCTTTTCTTAAGAGAAATTGTGAGTTGAAACATGTATAGATCTTATAAAGTTTGGTGCATCACCTCTTAGGAACAATATTTTTAGTTTTACTTCTTCTATCCCATTTCTTTATCAAAGCAATAATATATAAGAGGTTTATCAAGGGAACAAACCCTTTGTAGAGGTTCATCTTTAGTATAAGCCACCCACAACTTGAATATGATCCCATTTTTCATAGGATAGCTAAGTTTCACACTTAGCTAGGGTGCAATCTTAGTGACAATAGTTTTTAGCACGTTCGGTGGGATGCTGAAATTAATTTCAGTTTATGAATTAATTCATTTTCATTATTGTACTGGTATGTACATCAATTTTTCTAGCCTTTTGAGGTGACAAACACATACTTAGGAACTCTACACTTTGATTTTAAAGTAGATCTAGTGCAAACAACACATGAGAAAAGTGCAAACAAGAGAAATTTTAACTCCTTTTGAGTATTTGTAGGTGTCACCACCTAGAAGAAAAGGGAGATCAACAAGAAGAAGTCTTAGCCCATCAACAAGGACAAATTCTATTCCTCCAAACCATAGACCTACAAATTTTATTTCAAGAAATTAGGTACCAAATCCACAAGCACCAATAAATCCTAAGGAAAGGTAGTTTTCCTTTGTACCATTTAATGGAGGAAACCCATTGGATATTTTCCAACATGATGAGATATTTGTGGAAGCCCTTAGAAGCTTTCCTTTTTCACTAGAGAAGATTAAACTACACTTATTGATCATCTTTGAGATGTGGCCACACTATGTGCAGTTCACAATATCACTGCTAAAAATGTGGCAATGAAACTTCTATACACTTCATTGAAGGGAAAGGAATTATAATGGTTCAAGAGTTTACCTATCAATTCAATCAGAACATGGGACTAGTTGGGGAATTCCTTACACAAGCATTTTGGAGGTAAATCAGACCACTTCTCCTTGGTAGAATAGTTGACTACCATTAAAAGAGCTCCACAAGAACACATGATAAATTTCAATTTTCGTTTCTAGAAGACTTGGGGTAGAATCCCACAAATGGAAAGGCATTCAAATGAACATGCATTTATATACTTTATTAAGGCCCTCAATAGTGATATCCACAATGATTTAGTATATACTACACTCCCTAATGTATATGGCATTGCTATCAAGGAAAAAAATAACATTATATAGGTTGGTAAAATAGCTCCAAGGCCCCCAATGCCCATTTTTCCTAAGGTACAACCACCCATACCATTACTAGTACCTCCAATAGTTGTTGTACCTCCCATACCAACATTGAGTTATCAAACATTTACCCAAGAAAAGATTTCTCAACTCTCAATTCATTGAATTACAAGAGACAAAGGGTCTATTGCAAACTTTTGGTAATGAGCTAGTAAACATCAAGAAGTAGCAAAGCCAAAATTTTAGACCTTATCATCCCAATCAACGTAATAGGCCTCCTTACCAAGCTCATCCTCAAGGTCATAAAATTAATTTTAATGCTAGGCCATATCAACCTGTATAAGAGTAAAATTGCACCCTTGCAATTTCACTTACATTCTCGCATCCGCTTTAGTATCCACTCCCTTAGCATCTTGAGTAGGCTCATTTTAGCCCTTGCATTATCCTTTTCCCTTCTTAGGATGCTCCAACACCCCTTTTTAGCAGCCACCCTCGTGTGTTAGCTTTTCGTTGAACTTTGCACTTTTCTCGTTGGCGTTGTTTTGTAGCATGACGTGTGCAGACACTAGCATGCTGTGCAGATGTTTGTGTGCCACGTTAGCATCCTGTGATGTGTCAATGCTTAGACAACTATTTTTGAGCATGTTTTCCACTTGTCAGCTAAGTTTCTCGATGGAAATGGCTCAGGATTCTCTGTAACTGCCCGAGAAGCTTCTTTTCTATCTTTTTAATCCATTCTTTTGATCCATTTTTGGTCTTCTGAACACTTCCTCCATTTCTAGCTTCCACTTCCAGCCTCATTCCAATCTCTAGCACTTTGCACAACTTCATATAGCTTGTTGTAGCAGCTTCAAGCCCTCTCAAGCTCTCTTTACAACACTCCATTATAGCTCTATCTCCCTTGACTTCATGCTTGTGAGCATCTTGGGATTCCATATCCCTTACTATTCGCATATTTACTTGGTGATACGGGTTCTCCTCCTCGAGCGAGGTTTGCTTTGATCACCTCTTTTGTGATATGGGTTCTCCTCCTTGAGCGGGGTTTGCTTTGATAACCTCTTTTGTGATATGGGTTCTCCTCCTCGAGTGGGGTTTGCTTTTATCACACACTTATTTGGTGGTGCGGGTTCTACTCCTGAGCAGGTTTTGCTTTCACCACACACTTTGTTCATCACACTTTCTCTCTATCTTCTTGGTTGTCCGTGGAGGTGGGAACACCAAAACAGGGGTTTGACCGAGGAAAACCCCTATACAGGCCCAACATTCTCTCCATATATCACGTGTGCAGGTTTCAAAGACATTTGTTGGGTGGAGGATTCATCACTCGCGTGGTTGTAAGTATTTCTTTCCTTTCTTCTCCTTATTTTTATCATTTACTCTTTACTTTATCTCAGTTCTATCACTTTATGTTATTTTCCTGTATTTTATGGTTTTTAGCATTCATAGTAGAAGTGGTCATTTAGGCACTTTTTGTGATAAACTCATTCTCTGGTCCGTATGAGATGCCAACGCGCCTCTGGGACACCAGTGCGTCGCACTGTCGTCTGTATTCTACGCTGACGTCTTGTGGCCAAGAGCTTGTCAATTTGTCCAGAGAATCTCTGTGACCTGCTCTTTCGGATTCTAAAACTCTCACCGTTATTCCATTGAGGTAGTTTAGGGGAGTTCACCTCATGAGGCTCTCTGAATGAGGAGAACTCATGAGTAGCGAATCCCCCTATTCTTCACAACCCTACAATCAGAACGCTGACAACACTTCTAGAGAGCTTGTACCAATACAAAATAACATGGCACAAGACTATGAATGATGTTTCTCATGTAACCAACCTCATAACCAATCCACATGTTCAAATGGGATGTTGAATCATGCCCTCATGGCACAAAATAACACCATTATTCAACAAGATGTGGCACAAGAAACTCATGAACAATAGAGGTCTCATCCTAATCATGGTCATCATGATGTTACTCTCGTGAATTGACAAGGTGAGGATTTTTGTGGGGTGAATCATCCACATGGACAAAATTAGTCATCTCACTCTATAGCAGCCAATATAAGGGCCAAAAAGAGGGTTGTTGACATAGAAAAACAAGTTGATAAAGGAAAAAATTAGGCTTCTATAAGCCACCAAGAAACTGCTGGTCCATCACATTCTGAAAATGTTCAAATATTACCAAGAGGCCAAGTTGTGGAAAACATAGATTAGCCTAAAATCCAACCACAACCATTACAAACACAAGGATATGATGTTCCAAGAGGATAGGAAAAGGTTAGTACAATTTCATTTAATATTTTAGAGTATATAAAAAAGGAAAATGTTAGTATGTCAATGTGGGACTCCATATCTCTTCTTGGTAATAAACATTTGTTGCAAAATGATTTTTCTAACATCACCTTATCAAATGAAGTTTCTAAAGAGAAACCTAGAGTTGCAATTGCTAATACTCCCCAAGCCAAAAGTGAACAAACCAAGGATGTCAAACCACCTCCATTTTATGCATCTTTGATTATTGGCCAACACCTTGTCCATAACTGTATGATTGAATCAAGGGCAAGCAACTTTGTAATGCCAAAATAGATAGTAGAAAAGCTTGGATTATTATATGAACCTCTTGCCAAAGGAGTAGTATAGCTGGATGGGACAACAATTGACACTATTGAGGTCATTAAAGGGTTGAGCCTCACCTTGCATGCTTGTTCAAATTTCCCCATACCCCAAGAAATTTATGTCATAGATCCACCACCATATTTTTTGATAATCCTTTCTAGAGACTTCATTGCAAAACTAGGGTATTATCTATCTTCTGATTGGTCATACATGCTTTTTAGAACAAGGTATGACATTAGGGTTATCGTGAAATCAAAACCTATAGCAAAATACCATATAGAGCCATATGTTCCTAGTGTTGTTAGTGCAAATCTTACCATTCATGAACAAGAGGAACAACTTGTTATCCAAGAGCCTAGCATTCCCATAGAAGGTATATCTAATTTGTTTCTAGATGAGTGGGTAGCTGAGAATTATCAAGCTAATCCATTCAAACATATGGAAGAATCAATATTTGGTATTTATATGATCCATGAACAAGACATTGTTGTCCCTAAATTGGTAAAAGATGAAAAATAGTAGTGTGAACAATAGTCAAATAAGCTTTGGTAGTTGTATTTTGATGGGTCAAGAAGTAAAAATGGTGCTAGTAGAGGGGTAATGCTTGTGTCTCCTAAAGGTGAGAAGTGATATTCAACTTTAAGATTTACTTTCAGTTGCACTAATAATACAATAGAGTATAAGGCACTTATTCGTGACCTAGAATGGGCAAGAGAGAGGAAAATCAAGTGTTTATAGTTTTCAGGGATAGTGAACTCATTGTAAACTAGGAGAGAGTTTTAAATTTCTCAAAAAATTACTTTCTCAAATATTATAGGCATAAGTTTGGGATATTATTGAGGAATTTGATGCTTTTAACTTGGTGTCCATAGTAAGAAATGAGAACAAAAATGCTAATAGGTTGGATGTAATAGGAGCACAATATGATATTCTAAGTGATATCAGCAATGGTAAGGTAAAGCATATGCAAAATTTGTGGTAAGACCCTCAATACTTGATAATCAAGCACATTGGCAAGTGTTTGATAGTGACAAACAAATTATAATTTTTTTGATTGAGGAGGTTGAGTTTTCAGCTACTAACCAAGAAAAATTGTAGTAGCAGTATGGTGAGAAAATTATATAGCTGAAATCTAACAAGTTGCCCAAAGGTTTGGTCTCATTGGAATTTTTTTCTTTTCATTTTTTATGATCAAGCAAAAAAGGGAAAAGTCAACATGCAAGTCAAACAAGATCACTATGAACAGGTAAGCATTTTCAAAGAAAAGCTTTTGAAATTTGGTAAGGTATGCACATCAAAAGAAAGGGTTTCTTTTATTGAGTTATGTCAGGAATATGATGATATTTTTTCTTAGAGATATAGTGATTTGAAGGGGTTTGACCCTAAGATTTACCAACATACTATTGAGCTTAAAACTAATGCCAAACTTGTAAGGCAAAAACAAAGGCCATTGAACCCAAAATTAGAGCCACTCATGAAAATGGAGTTGAGCAAGTTGATAGAGGGTAGCATTATATTTCCTATAAAACACACCTCTTGAGTCTCCAATCTAGTTCTTGTAAGGAAGAAGAATGGAGAAATAAGAATATGTGTAGATTTTAGAGACCCAAATAGATCCTCTCTCAAAGACCACTACAAGTGTTGCCTTCTATGGAGCAATTCTTACACATTGTATTAAGTTCTAAGAGGTTTTCATTGTTAGATGGTTTTTTGGTTATAACCAAGTTTTGGTAAAAGAGGAAGACCAATATAAGATAGCTTTCACTACCAAATGGGGTACAATGACATGCAGAAGGATGCCCTTTGGATTTTCCAATGCAAGAGAAAATTTCCAAAGGGCCATGAATATGGCTTTTCATTGGTTAATAAATAGGATTGTGCTAGTTTACCTTGATGATATCATTGTTTTTTACAAGGATACTAATGAAAATTTCATTTATCTAAGGAAAATTTTTGACAGATGTAGAGAGTATGGTGTTTCACTTAACCCAAAGAAGAGTATTTTTACTATTAATGAAGGTAAAATTCTTGGCCATATGGTGCCAAAAGATGGAATTTCCATTGATTCTGAGAGAATAAGTTCTATCCTAGATTTGCCTTTGCTAAGTCACAAGAAAGTTTTGAAAAGTTTCCTTGGTAGAATAAATTTTGTGAGAAGATTTATACCTGATATAAATTATCTTTTAAAGCCATAACAACTATGTTAAATAAAAACGTTTGTTTCAGCTAGACAAAAGAAGGCAAGAGGAGTTTTGAAAATATCAAGGAAGCTTTAACATCCACACCTAAACTTATTAATCCTAATTTTTCTAAAGACTTCATCTTGTATGATTTTGGAAGCATATATACAATCTCAACCATGCTAGTACAAAAAAATGAAGAAGGCTTGGAGCAACCCATTTCTTCATTTAGCCAAGGATTGGAAGGCTATGAATAAAGGCATTATTTTATTGAGAAAAACGTATTAGTTGTGATTAGAAGCCTTAAAAAATTCAAGCATTTGGTTTCAAATAATACGATACATTTGATGGTTTCTCACCCAAGTGTCAAGGAATTTTTTCTAAACAAGGATTTAAATGATAAGAGAGCTTGTTGGATAACCAAAGTCATGGAATATGACATGGAAATAAAGGTCTCTAAGTTGGTAAGAGACAAAGGGTTGTGTGAACAACTGGCTAGTAAGATAGAAAACAACAAAGAAGTTGAAAAGGAAGTTGTTCTTGTGCTTAATAATGAATATCAAACAACCATCCCAACTCCTCCTTCAAGATGGGTACATGAAATTATGCATTATCTTAAAATAGGTGAGTGTACTAAAGGTGTAAACAAAGCAAAAAGAAGATATTTCAGATTGCAAGAAATTCCTTTTGTCATTATAGACGACATTTTGTTTAGAGGATATTTTAACGATGTGTTGTTAAGGTGTTTTGAATCTGACCAGACTAACAAAATTCTTGAATAATTCCATAATGGAACAGCTGGTGATCATTTTTCACCAAGAATAAAAACCATTTAAATAATGAAAGTTGGTTACTTTTGGCATAATTTGTACAAGGATGCACATACATGGATAAGGAAGTACAAAAAGTGTGCTATATTTGTAGGAAAACAGAGGCTAGCAACCTTACCATTGCATCCAATTGAGATAGAACAACCCTTCATGAAGTGGGGCCTTAATTTTATTGGGCTCATTAATCCACCCTCTAGTTCAGGACACAAATGGATACTAACAGTAATTGATTACTTTACCAAATGGAAAAAAAGGGGTGGCATTGAAAGAAGCAAATAAAAAATCAGTCCTAAACTTCTATGAGAATTTGGCTGCTAGGTTTGGAACTCTTGAATCCATTATTTCAAAGAATGAATTGGATTTTGTAGGCACAAAAATAACTAATTGGGCTGTTAGAAATGATATATTTTTGTGTGCTTCATCCAACTATTACCCACAAGGTAATGGACAGGCTGAATCTACTAATAAAAATCTGATTAGGATCATCAAAAGAACAATAGAAGATAAGAAGAGAACCTAGCATAGAAAACTGAAATTAGCCTTATGTTCTGATAGGATAACTCTTAAGAAGTCTACAAGTAATTCACCTTATGTATTTGTGTATGGAAAAGAGGCAAGGCCGCCTATTTCAGTTGAACTACTGAAACTTAGTCTCATCAAAGAGATAGAGTTAATTGAGGAAAGAGCCAATGGAAATCAAACTTGTTGATCAAATTATGGAATTGGAAGAAACAAGAAAGTAAGCAATGCAAAATATGGAGTTTCATCAAGCACAAATGAAAAAGAATTTTGACAAGAAGGAAATTCCTAGAGTCTTTAATGAAGGAGATGTGGTCCTAAAATGGGATGAACTAAAGAACAAGCCCAAAAAGCACACTAAGTTTGATGTCATGTGGAGTGTTCCTTTTGTGATGATAGGTTGCAAGATGCACAATACCTTTCAGTTGTCTAAGCTTGATGGAGAAGAACTATCTATCCCAGTTAATGAGATTCATCTCAAGCATTTCTATTGAGGTAATGATCCACATTTGTAACATAGTAGGATAAGTTTTTTGTGTCAAATAAGTGATGTAGCATATTTTCTTTAGTATTTTGTTTTCCTCCAATTGTTGATGCATAGTTTTTTTTGTCCTTTTAGAGGACTGTTTGGGTCTTGTTTTCAATTGTTTGGTCTTTTGTTATTGTTTAAATGTCTCTAGTAGTCGCACTTTAATCTTTTTGAGTTATTTTCAAGTCTAAGTGGATATATTGCATATAGGAAAGGCCACTAGTCTTATATGATTTAGCAGGAGAAACACCCTCAGAGGTCACCTGAAATATTAATTTTTTTTCAATATGTTTGGCTTAAATGTTTATTTGCTTAGTTTATTAAGTATTAGTCTTGAAAATGAGATGTTTCTAGTCTTTGGTTGTATCTTTTTCCTAAGAGGCTTCTAAATTTCTCTAAGTTCTCATAAAATCATGTTGCATGCCTTGGAGGGAAGGTCTTTGTTAAAGAGTTTGAGTTTTTTAGTCAAGCTCGAGTATTTCTAGGGTTTCATCATTTTTGGTCTCTTCTACCTATTTACAAGTTTTCAAACAGTGACCATCAAAGGTTCCAGTGTCAAGGAGGTTTTTTGCAGAGTAGATTGGATGTTAAAGTATCTTTATTATGAAAGACAAGGAGTTAAAGGAACTTGTAGAGCCCTCAGGATCACAATATTTCAGCCATGCCCAACCATACAAAGTTGAGCATGTGGAGTTCATCATGGGTAGGTCTGTTGTTCGATTATTACCCTTGCATTATCTTGAAGAGACCATATATGATTTCTACCTTATGGTGTTTATGAAGACCATAGTGCTAATCCATATACTTGGCATGATAGAAGGTAGTTTAAGATTCCTATAGAAATCAAAGTTTTCATCTTATTTTGTGAAAAGATATAAGATCATTATACATCATCCATATTTTCTTCAAGTCTCAAGGTTTTTTCAAAGTTTTGAAATGATGAATGCAAGAGATGGTAGGGTCATAGATAGTTAAGCAATCACAAAATGACAAGCATTTTGGATTTGAAGATATATGCTCAAACCAACATACTATGTAAATCATAGTAATGGAATAGAATAAGACAAATTACATGAGAACCCAAAGAAAATTTCTCATTTGCAGGTTTAGGAAATTGACCATCTCCAAAAGGACATAGATTTCATGAGGATAATCATAAGGAAAGAAATATATGAAAGATATCATGACATAGAGGGCAGTGGGTAGGTTTGAAGAATCATACCTGTATGAAGATGGTGACAAGATTCAAAGAGGATAGTCATATGAAACAAAGATATGGTAGTTGAGAGTTTTGTTTAGACTATGTGATTTGCATTGAAATAACCAAAGGAGAATTATCATCTTACAAAATCCTTGCCAAACCATAACTATGGAAACCCTTGATGAATAAAGGGAATTATACAGTGAAATGAAAGAGATGAATGATAATGACAAAAGGTTTAATGATAGTTCTATTAATAATGACAATCCTTTGTTGAGAAATGATAGTCTTACAGTCAATAAAAATGAAATGATAGTCCTTGTCTCATACACTAAGTGATGATTGAATTTTTTTTGAGTTCAATGAAGGTTGTTTGTTTTATCCATAAGACATCTGAGGTATTTTGTTGAGTCATGCATTAATATGTGTCAGGAGGTCTTGTTGTTATTGAAACTCATGTTCGAGAGCTTTGCTAAAGACCTTTACAAAAACCTTTCACATTGAGATGAAGATAGTCATATCAAGAAGTGACAAAACTATGAAGAGAAGGAGACCTTATGTGAAGGATAGTCCATGGGAAACACACACAGACCAAGGACAATGAACTACACAAGAATATATGAAAGGGTAGTGATCAAGAATCTACTATAGGAGGTAGTAGGACAAGGGAGACAATGTAGACTTCCATATCCATACAAAAACTCAATCTAACAAGGAAATTATGAATACAATCCCTTGACTAGACGACAGTCCATATGAAGAGAAAAAACAAAGGGAAGTACAGTGATAAAGAGGAAAATCAAGAGTAATATTTTCAAAGGATAGCCATAATGAAATGAATAACAAACATGACAATCATCTTGAACAGTAGAAGATAGTGGTGTAGAGAGTTGATGAAGGACAGTCCACATGTTAGAGCCATATAAGATGCCATTTCACAAAGTTAGGTGAGCTTCTAAAAGATGGAGTCCATGAGGATGCCAAATATAAAAGGGAAAGAGGTCTTCATACATGAGAAGGTTTGGGATAACAAAATTCATGACAGTCATAGAAAGTAGAGAGATTAAAGAATTGGCATGCTCATGGAAAGATCCAGTGATAGTAATCACTATGAATGACTATCCAGTCATAGTTTACAAAGACCTATGATAGTGAAATGTTCATAAGTGCCAAACAAGAACAACAATAATAGTTCAAAACCCTAGCTAAGACCTAGGACAAGGTTGATGAAGGGAAGTCAATAAAAGGATAGTAATGACACAATGAATGGGTAGGTTTGAGAATCAAGACCAAATAGTGATAGTAAGAGTAGCTTAATAATGATAATGATGGACTATGAGGAGGTTAAAAGCTACAAAACCTAGTCATTTTTCTCAAGTAAGAAAATATTAGCATCAGAACATACAACAAGACAATGAGAAAACATCCATTTCAATGCTCAAGTGAATGTCATGTCATAGTAATCTTTAAATGATAGTGGTGTTAGGGTTTAAAAATGTCCATGAGACATTTCTCAAGGAATAGATCACTATTGAACTTGCCTCATTATCAAAGAGACAATAATTGATTTAGAGGATAGCCACTTCAACATGCTAGGACAATGCTCACGAAATATTGAAAAAAGACATGTCAAGAACAAGTTTGTGATATTTAAGAACAAGGTTTTCAAAGGATAGTCAATATGAAGTTTTAAAAGTATAGTCAAGAAGCAATGATGACAACTATTGTAGGCTAACCCATATGACATCCTATCAAAGACTAAAGGAGAGTAATTGATCTAGAGGATAGAGCTGAATAAATCAAGACAAAAGACTCCATGAAAGATGGACAATAATATAAAATAAAGGATGCCTAATAAATAAAAATAATAGTCTTCATGTTCATATGCATGGAAAACCTTAGATAGGGATTAAGGAAAAAGATAGAGAGACCTAATGGTTGATTAAAGATGGCAGAGTGTAGGGACATGAAAATTTGATGAGTCACCATGACAGTGAGGCAACAATGAATGAAGGACAAAGGTTTACAAGAAAAATTAACTAGAGGAGATAATAGCATGTCTCCGAAGAACAATACAAGAAGAAGAGATGGTAGAAACAATGGATATGAACCTATTAGTTGATGGAGTGAAATAAAAAAGGGTAGATTACAAAGTTGAGACCTTGGAAAACATGGAAATCATCAAGTGGAGCTCCTAGAATATGGTTAAATACACACAAGGATTATCATGTGAGGGAAATGATAATGCCAAAGTCCATGAGGGATACAATGAAGTGTTGAAGGAATGTATCAGTTAATAGTCTAAATGCTTCTCCTAAGCCATCCTAAAGGACATAGTCATATTCAAGTAACTAGTCATCTTCAAGTAACTCTCTCACATGCCTTAATATCATGTAGGGGAATTCACAATTTAAGGCTAAAAGGTTTAGTTTAGAGGCACTTAAAACCAATTTTAGGCCTATTAAGGAGCCTACATGGATAAGACTTGAATTGAGTGAGATTTGAAGGCATAAGCAAGTAGTTAGGGATAGTTTTGAGCCCTAAAAAGAAGGGTTTTTCACTTTGCACGCCCAAGGCCCCTAACTTCATGCAAGATGATTGAAGGCAATTGTCACAATCAACATTGAGAAAGTTTTGAAAGCATTTGTGAAGTTCAGTCATCATGATCAATCGGAGTAGATTTCAAGGAGCATGCAAGGGGGATGAAGTCAAGAAGCCAAAGTAAACTCACCTCCACCAAATTTTGCATGATTTTCAAGTAGTCCAAGAGGGATTTCCACACCCAAGTGCCCATTTCAAGCATGCAAACTCAACCTATTCTTTGAAGACAAGTTTAGTTACCAAAGAGGTGGCTTTTGATCAAAACCAAGCGCCCAAGATGGTTTGATGTTAGTTCTTTCTATCCTCTTTTTCTCTAAGCAAGAAAAAGGCATATTGTAACCTAATTTTGAGAGATATTCAATATAAAACAACAATTTCATGTAATTTTTGAAGTATTTTAAGTTTTGTATCAATGAAAACTCCTATTTTTCAATAAAAAGTAATATTTTGCCTTCTCAAATTCATGTGTTAAATGTTATTGCAAATGATTGATCTGATTTATGTGATTATCAATATCAAATACTTAAATTATGTCACATTTGGAATGTTTTTATACAAGAATAAACAAAATTCATATAGGTCATAGGTTGTGTGAATAATTTCTACAGTTGCAATTGTGAAATCACTTAGTTTTCCTTTAAAAACATGAAATATAACCTTCACATGAAACACCATTGTGTGATCTTGTTGAAAACTGAGTTGTGCATAGAGTAAAAACTTTTTCTTGAGAGAAATTGTGAATTGAAACAAGTATATATCTTATAAAGTTTGGTGCATCACCTCCTAGGATCAATATTTTTAGTTTTAGTTCTTCTATCCATTTTTTTATAAAAGCAATAGTATATAGGAGGTTTATCAAGGGAACTGACCCTCTTTGGAGGTTCATCTTCACTATAAGCCACCCATAACTTGAAGATGATCCCATGTTTCACAGGATAGGTAAGTTTCACAATTAGCCAAGGTGCAATCTTAGTGACAACAATTTCCTCTCTACATTTTTAGTTCTTGTTGTATCTATCTATTAGAGCTTTTTTAGCATCTTCTCTCAAGTTCCATGTATCCCTGTTTTGCACATACTTTTTGGTTTTACATTTTTCAGACCTCACAATTTATCAAGTTGAGCACTATTTATTTCTCCAATTTTTCTCTTTCCTTTTTATTCTCTCTTCATCTTCATTCCTATTGGTTTTCTAGGTTTAAAATAAGAACTATAGAAGGATTTTGGATTATCTCTTATCTTCTTGTTTATTTTTATACTTGTTTGGTTTATGAGAAAACATATATGAAATCTTTTTAGATTAATTGTACCTCTTGACCTTTTAAGTTTCACACAACAGATTTATTTATGGTAGATTTAATGCAGGTGTCATCTCACAACCTACATGAATGAATTGAATTTGATAAAATTTCTACTAGAATGATGACACGTCATTCTTTTCTTAGGAGTTTCTAAGAAATGTTAGTCTTGGCATCCCTTCTAGTTTAACCTCTTTTCATTCTGAAAATAATGTGAATATAATGAATTTGTTTGAATTTCCTTTGCAAATGGAGAGTAGTCAAAATAATGCTTTTAGTATTTTGATGAATGGTGATGGGTGGGAGTTGGATTAACAATCCTTCATATCCCAAAAGATAAGAGGAAATATGTTGTAGATGAAGGCTCTCCATGCTGAAAATATTATTGTGCTAGCCTAGGTTAATTGCCAACAACTTTTTCTTTCCATAGATTTGGTATCTATTAATATTTATTTACATGATTTTTTGACAAAAATACGTTTTATTTGCATATTTGGTCGTAATGGGTAATGAGGTTGTGCAAGAAATAAGAATTGAGTGTTTAAACCTCTAGAACTCGACATTGTCCATTAGAGACTCATTGGAGAATTCAAATAACCAACTCTTCCAAATATGACTTGAAGGTGAAAAATAAGTATGATTATGAACAACCAAGTGGAAACCATACAATCCATTGATGATAATATTGTCAATCTTGAGGATATTAAAAAAAAATCCATGCTTTGGCTCATGAAACTAGAATTATTGTGAGTTAAGTTACTTTTTGACTTCATTAATGGACCATGGCTAGAATGAAAGCAATTTGAATAAGAATATAAAAAAGGAGGATGATCATAGCTCTAAATATTATTACTGGTTACTTTTGGATCTTGGCCTTTCATTGTGAGACTTGTAGGTCTAGTGGTGTTCATGTTTTTTAAGGGGTGGTTTGATGCATTTGGAATAACCTCAAATTAAGAGTTTTTTTGGTTGCTTCAAATGTATAACCTATATACATATGGCTCTAGATTCATAGAGGAATTATTCCCATTTGGGATGTCTTCATTGTTGTTTGTGACTTCCCCTTGCCTTATTTTATTTCATCATTCACATTGATAGGGATCCCTATCTAGACCTTTATCCAAAGATCTCCAAATACTTCACAACTAGTGATGTTATTCTTTTGGGAAACTTTAATGCTCACATTGGAACACTCTACATATTTATTCATGATATTGAAAAGGATGAGCTATGTCTTCATGAGATAGATCATGAGGAGTTTGGTTTACAAATATTTTTTGTTGATGGGAATATTTCTCTCATAACCTATGGGAGACATCTCTATTTAGGTAAATCTCAAATCTTGTACATTCTCAACGAGTTTCCTTGCTTCCAAGAATCTAATAAATTAACCTACTTTTCTCATGATCATGGTGCAAGTATTATGGATTATGTTCTCACTTGTAGGTCCCTCATACCTTATATCCACAGTTTCTCTATTACTCATCAACTCCCACTTTTTAATCATGCCATGATGTCCTTCATCCTTCTTGTCAATTCTTACTCCATGTAAATTTCCTTTTGAAGGGAACCATGAGGAATTAAACTATTTATATCCATTTGATGGATTTCCCAATGACAAGTGTAGCTACAGTAAGGAAAATTCATATGGAATTCATTTTGGTGACAGGTGAAAAAGTCTTAGAGTATTCAATCCTAGGAACTTGGGAGAATCCTTTGTGACCAAGTGAGCCTTATGCTTGCAAATAAACCCATCTACTATAATATTTTTTGGTATATCCACTTGTATCAAACAAGGTTTCTTCCCTTAGGAAAGGGGCTTAGATCCCATGTATGGTTCCTCTCCAAGGAACTAGACTTTTCTTGCATAACAACATCCCACTTGGGGATACCATACATGTATCCCAAAAGAATTGTGGATGAGGTGATGAAGAGATGTGGAGCTTGCTAAAACCATGACCTTGTTCTTCTAGTGTCTAATGGATCACTAAACCAATAACCTATTGATTGCAATTTATTACAAGCCCAAAGAGGACCCAAGATTGGAGAGTGTGGAGGAGAATCATCAACCTATGAATGATGACTATGAGAAGAATGTGAATCCTCATCATTAGTGTCACCATTTGAAGTTGAGGAAGAAGACTCCTCATCAAGATTAGGAGGATTAAGATCTTCTGAAGAACTATCATCAAGATGAAATTTCTCTAATGTGATGGTGGATGAAGAAGTGGTAGGATAAGAATTAGATTGATTCTCCTAAAAATGAACGCTCCTCCCAATGAACAACTCTTGAGTGGTGGGATGTAGAATCTTGTACCCTTTGAAATTTTTTAGGTACCTAAAAACTATGCGAGGCTTGGTTTGGGGATCCACGATCTTACATTTTTCTATTGGAATGTAGGACCATGCAAGAGAACCAAACACTTGAAGGTGATTTACTGTGGGTTTTTGACTGATCCAAGCTTGAAAAGGAGTTACCCCTTCACAACTCAGTGAGGAACTTGATTCTAAATTTAACACCCATATTTTTATGACCTCCACCCAATACTAAGGTGCTAATTATTTGGAGTGTATCATATAATTTTCCATCTAATCAAAGATTTATTCTTGCATTCTATGACACCATTATACTAAGGACTATATCCAAAACTATGTACTGCAAGTTAATACCTTTTGAAGCACAATTTTTTTTAAATTGATGGTTGACATATTCACCCCCATTATTTGTACTCAAAATATTGATGCCTTCTCTGATTATTTATTTGCAAAAGATTTGAAGTCCTAAAAGACCCAAATACCTTAACTTTATAATTGAGAAAATAAACCTAATTGTATCTAGAGAGATAGTCAATAAATGTTAAGATGTATCGATCCCTACTGAAAGATGGATGTGGAAATGGTCTTTCCAAGTTACTATGTACCAAATATAGGAGTTGTGTGGCCCTCCATGATTTGAATTTATAATATTTATCCTTAGAATGCTTACTAAAAATGCAACCTTGAAAAAATCCATTAGAAAATTGAATAGAAGGTAACCTTGAAGCCATGTCCTATTGACTGAATTGATGCAAGCAACATTATCTAAAATGACCAAATAGTTGATGCCACAAAAACTCACCTCATATGAGGGAGTGATTAAAATTATCAAAGGAGAGTTAAGAAGAAAAAAGAAAATTGATAAAGTCTAGATTGGTGATATATTTTTCCCATGACAACTATGGACCTGTTGTGCATTTCCTAATTATCACTATATCTAGTGTGAACTCAACTCATTTTCTAGAGCCAGTGTGAGTGATATGATAAATAGATACAAGACTAGTTAACAAATATGGAACACAAAAAACATGCTGAAATTTTCCTTTTCCCATGTCAAGAGACCTTCTCCCATGCACTTCTACAAGAGTGTCATCACCCATTAGTATGGAAAGCATAAAAAATGAGTCTAAGGAGGTGAAATGATCTTGTGATGAAGTCATGTGGCACAAAGCACCCGAGTCAATGATCCATGCATCACGTTGTGAAAAATATAAATGGGGCCTTTCCCTTTCCTTTCACTTTATGTTTATCTATGTCCTTAGAAGACCCTTATTATGAATCATTTTTGATAGAGTTAGGCACCTTAATATTTTTTTTTTCAAGATGTCTTACGTGATCAATATATTTCTTTAAACATTTTTGTTCATCATGACTAAGCATTTTATAGTATAAACACTTGACCTTATCCTTCTTAGGTTATTCATATTTGATGAAGAAGTTTGATTTGTTGCATTTGAGGCAACAAGTTTTTTATCTTTGTTCTTCTCTCCCTGGTTCTTGTGTACCCTAATTTAAAACTAACTTGACTTTGAAGGTTTAATTGTACCCATTTGAACCAATTTATTTTGCTCCCTGGTGAGTTTTGCAACAAAGTCATCTAGAGAAGGAATTTTGTGGAACCTAGGGCACATTTTGTGGTATAAATGTAGAAAAAATACATAATAGTTAGGACCAAATTAGAGAGAATACTTAAGATCAATGATTTATCATCCTTAATTTTAATGTAATGGTTTTTAATTTTGTAAAAAAGTCCTATATAGTGTCAAAATTGGTAGGAATTAATCCTATGAGTTCATTCTATAATTAATGACCCCTCAATTCATCCAACTTACCAAAAATATTTTCCAATGTGGTCTACACATCATTTGGTGTAGTGGTCAATTGAATGTGAAAATGTAAATTAGAAGACGGTGACATACATAGAGTACCAAATGCTTCATCATGTTTATTGAACCATTACGGATTTTATACATCTATTATGTTGGATGTTGTGGTTGTGTTGCTGATATGTGGTTGTCATTGATGTCAACACTATTGGCATTAATGTCTTAGAAGATGTATATGTCAAGGATATTGAGAAAATTGTAATGAAATAAGTTGCAGTTTGTTAGTGGTGAAGTGAAGTTCAGTTTGTTGGCGAGTTCAGTACATTGATGATTAATGGTTGTGGATTAAAGGGTTTGTTGTCAAGTATATCTCATTTATCCATGTCAAGTTTTAGAGATCCGTGTGAAGATTTGATCGAGTTATGAGCAGTTGTGTTTTGACAGTCATACTGTTGCTTCAGTTGGTGTTCCTGAATGAAGATGATGTGATTCTAGTAAGTTCAATTGTTGTGGATGCTTCTCTAGTGATTCATGATGTTTTTGGATGTTTCTAGATCTTGCTCTATCTATGTTGCATGTCTGTATTGATCATTGTGCTCGCAATTAGAGATTTTCTCTTGCGTGTTCATGTTTTTCATGTTCTTGGCCAACAGGGTGTTGTAGCGTGTTGTGAATTATCGAGGAATAATTGTTTGAAGTGTTTTTGTGTTTGATAATTTTATTTTAGGTCTTAACTATGTTGTGTCTGACCTTGGTCGATTCACATTGAAATTTATTTAATGTTTTGGGCCGACAGTTTGTATTCATTTTATTATTTTGTTGAAGCCGACATGTAGCGATGCAATTTCATGTTGCGGATATATATAAGTGATTGTTTATTCCATTTGGAGGTGTGTGCGAGGTGTGCTTGTGTATGAGATGTGTGAATAATGTCCTAATCATTCAAAGGCAGAAGTAGAGTGTGAAGAATTGTTCATGTGCTTAATCAAAACTATAATCAGGTATTAGCAGATGCTATTTTTCTTAGTTCAAATCTTCTGAATGTAATCCAAATATTTTGTAAGACAGCGAGTCTTCCTTTTGTAATTGAGCAGTGAGCTCTAGGTAGTGCGCTTGAATGCATGTGCATTCCCCATTCACATTTCTTTATACTTTTAACAAGGTATAATCTTGTGAACTGACCTCCACTGTGGTTTTTCCCCTAACAGGATTTCCACGTAAAAAATATTGGTGTTATGTGTGTTTCTGATGTGTTGTTGATTTATGATTTCATATTTATTGATTAGATCTAAGTGTGTGCAAGTGTTATTACCTATAAATTTGGAAAAATAACTAAGAAATGCAAAGTAAAGAACACTAGACCATCTCAATATTGAGCTACATTGAACACAAACAAAAGAAAAGATAAAACAAGTAAATATACCTTTTATCTATGTTGATCCCTTGGTTGTCCCTTGATTAAAACTTGAGTGTGTGCTCCTTTGATGGAAATGTGATGAAAAGTGGATGCAAGGTGGTTAAGATGCAAGATGAGTGCAATGAAGGATGTAAGTATGAGATAAGTGCAATAAAAGCTTAAGGATTCTATAATGGAGGATGAGAGCTAAGTATGCAAATGAAAAAGATGAGCAAGTGTTAGAGCTTGATGAATGTTTGAATGGCTTGAGAACATAAGTGTGATAAAATTCCTAATGTAAATGAATGAATGAGAAGGGAGGTTATTTATAGAAGAAGTGAATTTTGTAGAGAATTCAACGGTCCAAATTGAGCCACCATGGCCAAGATGGAGGGCTACGGTGAGTTGAAGACTCACAAGCCCTTACATCTTGCCATGTGGAGGATGAAGTGTCCAAAGGACATGGTGAGATGGAAAGTAACTAAGAAATGCAAAGTAAAGAACACTAGACCACCTCAATATTGGGCTACATTGAACACAAACAAAAGAAAAGATAAAACAAGTAAATATACCTTTTATCTATGTTGATCCCTTGGTTGTCCCTTGATTAAAACTTGAGTGTGTGCTCCTTTGATGGAAATGTGATGAAAAGTGGTTGCAAGGTGGTTAAGATGCAATATGAGTGCAATGAAGGATGTGAGTATGAGATAAGTGCAATAAAAGCTTAAGGATTCTACAATGGAGGATGAGAGCTAAGTATGCAAATGAAAAAGATGAGCAAGTGTTAGAGCTTGATGAATGTTTGAATGGATTGAGAACATAAGTGTGATAAAATTCCTAATGTAAATGAATGAATGAGAATGGAGGTTATTTATAGAAGAAGTGAATTTTGTAGAGAATTCAACGGTCCAAATTGAGCCACCATGGCCAAGATGGAGGGCTATGGTGAGTTGAAGACTCACAAGCCCTCACATCTTGCCATGTGGAGGATGAAGTGTCCAAAGGACATGGTGAGATGGAAAGGGTACAAATGATGTGGAAGAAGGACAAGTACTTTGAAAGTACCTTGGGAGGGGAGAAGTTTTCCTCAAAAAGGAACTTCTTGTTCCCATATGAGAGGAAAGTGACATATGAAGAAATAAATATTCCTCAAAAATCTCCACGGGGAAGACAAAAGTGGTTGGGGAAATAAATGTGAATTTTAAATTGACATGATCGGAAGGGATAAGGTGGTTGGGAGAATAAATATGAATTTTAAATTCATATGAGGAGCACCTTGTGGATAAGACAAGGTTCTTATGAAGGAGGCTGAAAAGTACCTTGTGGATAAGACAAGGTCCTTATAATAGAAGGTTCTTGGCTTCATGTGACTGATGTGACCTTTCAATGATCACATGGGGAAGAGGAGAATCCTTGGAGGAATAAAATGTGAATTTTAAATTCACATGGGGAAGAGGGTCTAGGCTAAATGTGGAAAATGTGAAGGTTGACCAAAAAGATATGCTAAATGTAGCAAGGGGATTAGATTAAGGTTGTGCAAACAGGTGATTAAGAAAATTAATGACGAATTAGAAGCAAGTGGGAGAATATGGAGGATGTGACATTAATCCTAATTAAGGTGTGCACATCCTAATCAGGGATTAATTAAATTAATCTAGATTAGAAGAGGGTTATAGAGGATGTGACAAGGAGAGCGAAAAAGAAGAATTTAAAGTTGATTTAAATTCAAAAGGCTAAATGACTAAATTAAATAAATTGATGTATTTATTTAATTTAGAGAGGAAGGGGATGAAAGGGAAAAGTATTAATTATTAAATTAATACTTTATGAAACTTTAGGCAAAGAGAGAAATATTAATTAAATCAATCAATTTAATTAATATTAATGGAGGATGTGAAATAGATGAAAAAAGAGGTGAATTTCACTATGTGGGAGCAGTCAAATTTAGATGTCTACATTTTTCCCCTCTTTGAAATATTGTTAGAATAAGAATGTTTCGAAGAAAAATAAAATACAGATGACTCGATAGAGGAAGTGACTAGAACACGATGCCCCAGCATGGAAGAAGTTGCATGAGCTTCCCAAACGGAGGGAAATGGAGAGAGATGCCTCAATCTCCCAAGAAAATGAGTGTGACAGAGGAATAGAGGAAAAATGGTAGGGTATGCCCCCTCGAGAGAGTGGTTGGGGAAGAGAAAGGGGCCTCGGGTGACTTCTCGATATGAAGAAACAAAAGGCGCCATTGGATGGAGCTTGAAAACCCATGCAGGTTTGGATTTTAAACGGAGTCGATCGGAGACATGGTATGCAAATAGCGGCCCGTAGAAGTTATGGAATTAATTAGGGCCTAAAAGGTTAAATAAAAAGTAAAAATACCCCTCAATTAAAAGTAATTTAAAAATGAGGGGGAAAATTACTTATAGTAATTTTAGAGTTACTATTCCTCATTTGCACACCTGGGAATTGAAGAAGAGAGAGAGAGAGAGGAGAGGAGAAGGAGGATCTGAGAAGACGAGGAGACGAGGATGTCAGACAACTACAACGATGACATCATCCACCGGGCAGATGAGGTGCGGGCGTTCTACCACGAGCACGCAGTTCCACGCTAAGTTAGGTTAAAAAACCCTCTATATGATTTTAAGCTTTTTTTATGATGTAAGTTTTTATGCTTTTTAAACACATGGGTTTTGGGATTAGGGTAGTTTAGGAAAATGGGTTGGGGGCAAAATTGGGATTTCGCCAACGGGGTAGGTAGAATAAGCTGTTAGAGGCCATGGGAAGGGGGGGGAAAGTTGCCCAATTAGTGGGTAATTTTTTTTTGAAAACCAGAAAAAAGATGCTCAAAATGGGTTGGGGGAAAAAGGGAAGGGCAGACTTGCCCTGGGATCAACCCAGGACGAGTTCACCCAAAGGAAAACAATTTGTCCCATAGAGGGGTGGCCACGCCCTAGGGCATGGGTGACCACGCCCCTAAAAAGGCAGCCTCGCCCCTAAAAGGGTGGTCTCGCCCCAAAAGGGGCGGCCGCGCCCCTTGAGGGGTGGCCCCACCCTTCAAGGGGCAGCCCGCCCCTTGAAGGGTGACCCTTCCCGAGAAGGGGTGGCCCCACCCCGGAAGGGGTGATGATTCCTGAGAAGGGGCGGCCCCCCTGGAAAGGGGGCCAGAAAAGGAAGTGAAAAAGGAGAGGAAAGAAAAGAAAAACAAAGGCAATTGGGAAAATTGAGAAACTTGGCCAAAAGGGGAGGGAATACTTAGACGATACGAGGTGCTGCAAGCGACACTGAGGGCGATGACCAGAGCAGATCATGAGGCCCTGTCACAAGTAGGATTGCTACACTTGAGAGGATATCTGACTGTTAGAGTGCATCAAGCTATGTTGACAACGCTCATAGAGCGATGGGATTTGTTGACCTCCACATTCCATCTCCCAATAGGGGAGATGATGGTGACTCTCAAGGATGTATGGCGGATATTGAGGCTCCCTATAGCAGGGCGCCTAGTGAGTGAGGTGACATTGACTAGGGAGGAGCTGGATCAGACACTATACGTGTTGTTTGGACAAGAGAACCTTCCTATTCAAAGGAAGGGGTTAGATGTAGATCAATGTTTGGTGGTGGGGATGCCAACACTAGCATTCTATTTTTGTGGGCTGAGTTATATGGAGGTTATTCAACATATTGTCGAGGGGAGAGAGGGCCAGTTTGCATGGGGGACATGTGTATTGGCGTAGTTGTATAGGGATATGCACTTTGTGTGCTATTGAGGGGGCCTCAGCTTGATGCAGGTGACCCTACTGCAGGTATGGGCCTGGGAGCACATTAGTGTGACCAGGCCAGGAGTGGTAAGAGTAGAGATAGAGGATGAGACAGTGCCCATAACATGGTGGTACAGGACAAAGTATAGTTGGGTGTGGCACTATAATGGCCTTAGAGATTTGGATAGATGGAGGAAAACCATAGATGACCTACAGGAGGAGCACATAGTGTGGCGGTCGTACATGTTGTGGCGGTTTACTGCGTGGAGGGTAGAGGAGGCGAGACACAGGGGCTACTTCAGCACCAGGTGCTACATAGTTGGGAGGGATCCTCATATAGTGGAGTCACATAGACCGGACAGGGTGATGAGATAGTTTGGGCTACCACAGGATATTCCCCAGACACCAGAGAGTTTCATGCGAATCACCCAAGAGCGGCCATGGGGAGAGCCAATTTCGCCTGAGGTTGTGAGGGTGCATTGGGTGAAACTGCAGCTAGTACCCTACCTAGGGAGGACCAGAAGGGAGCATGTGGCAGGAGTGACACGTCGATATGTCAAATGGTTCCTCAACCATCAGTGGGAGAGGATTACACCATAGGATCCCATTATAGAGGCACTAGGATTTGGACTAGAGGACGAGATGAGGCTGGTAGCACAGAGGAGAGGGAGGGGGAGATCCCAATAAAGGGTAGGTCAGGAGGCGGTTAGGGTGGTAGGACAGCAGGAGAAAGGAAAAGAGGAGGTAGGGGTCGTAGGACAACAGGAGAGAGAACAGGAGGAGGCAAGGGTCACAAGACAGTAAGAGAGAGGATAGGAGGAGGCAGGGGCCACATGATAGCTAGTGAGGGCGGCGAGGAGTAGGATACAATGGAGGAGGGAGCAGGTGGTGCTTGAGTAGGAGAGATAGGGGCGTGACATGGAGATGATGGATGAGCTTGAGGTGGAGGCGGGAGCTACAAGACACCATATGAGGACAGGGAGGAGAAGATAGTCAAGGAGAGCTCAGGTGGAGATTAGGGCCAAGCAGGAGCATGATGACACAAAGATGGAGGTGAGGGAGGAGAGATATTAGTAGGAGAGAGGATAGGAGGGGGCAAGGGCCGCAAGACAGCCAATAAGGATGGCGAGGAGTAGACAGTGGAGGAGAGCCCAAGTGGAGATCGGAGCCGAGCAGGAGCCCGATGAGCCAGAGATGGAGATGAGGGAGGAGAGAGATGAGCCTAAGGGGGAGGTGAGGGTCGTAGGACAAAAAATGAGGGTGGGGAGGAGGGGACAACCAAGGAGAGTTTGGGTGGCGATCGGGGTTAAGTAGGAGTGTGAGCCATAGGAGGATGTTATGGATGTGGACGTTCTCGTGGTGGAGCCATTGGCGACAATACCATATGTATCACTTGAGGACCCTATTATATTGTTGATGGGGGACCAAGCGAGGCTACAAATGACAGAGCAGAGGTTGAGGGTTGCAGAGGCTGAGGTGCACAGACTTGGGGTTGAGGAGAGCAGGCTTTAGGCAGAGGTAGCCAGGTTACCTACGTGCAGAGGTGTAGGGAGTATGCGGTGAGCTGGCCAGGGTGACCTGGGATCAGGATAGACTATAGGAAGAGATGACTATATTACAGGAAAGGGGACAACAAGAGCCCGGAGGGGCAGAAAACCACTTACCGATAGAGGGTTGGCAACAGGAAGAGAGGGAGATGGAGGAGTTGAGGGTTCAGGTGACAGGGTTGCAGAGGGAGAGGACTGAGCTCCAGGATAGGGATTTTGTGGCAGAGAAAACACTTGGGGACATGAGGTCGAGGGAAGAGGTAACAGAGGCCCTATTATAGATTGTGTAGAGAGAGGGACACGGTGTAGACAGAGGTGCAGGCCCTCCGGGGTGAGAGAGACAACATAAACACATGTACAGGCGATGCAGGGGGAGCAGGATACTGCACAAGCACATATAGTGACACTGTAGAGTGTTAGTGGTGAGACAGGGGCAAAGATATAAATACTGTAAAGAGAGAGGGATTTCGCAGAGGCACGAGTACGGGCTGCAGAGGAGGAGAGAGATACAATGCGAGATTGGCTATAGGGAGAGATTTCTTAGTTGTAGTTAGCCCAGGAGGCGTGGGCACAGGAGAGTAGGGTCATCACCAAGGATCGAGACAAATATAGACATGAGAGAAATACAACCTGATATCAGGTTGCTGAGCAAGACGAGCATATGAGGGAGGCAGCCTTCTGGATGGTTGCTTATCAATATGCGGTTCTAGATCCGACATAACACACATTTCATTATGTATGACAGGATCCTCAGATGCCTACGCCATCGTAGTCACTAGGGACACAGACCTGAGGATACAGTGACTCTCAGGCGACCCTCCCTCGTAGAGGGCCGGTGCCCGACTCTCCACAGAGGTCAGACATGGGCAGATCCTTTGGCAGATGACAGGATACCAAATTTTGATAGGTGCAGGGTGGATGGACAATACAAAGTAGCAGTGGTTACATTTGATTAAGATCCTTGTACTTGTACTTTATTTTGTGATTATGATGTATAGGATGGGTATGTATTTTGATGATATTGATAGACATTATTATGGACTATGTGATGGACATTTGATTTTGATATTTATATGATATGCGACAACCCTTATTGACACCATGTTATGTATAGGATGGATGATTCTATTTATGCATATGTGTATGTAATATTATGATGGGTGATCATGATGATGTAATACATATACATGTTTATGATGTTATATGTTGATGCTTATATGGATGCAACTAATGTGTGTAATACAGGATGTGATGTATGTTTTATGATTTTATCTATGATTGATATGGACCTAATAATTTGTGATGTAGGTGGCGATGCATGTAATATGTTAATGATATAAACTAATATGGAAATGTATGGATATATAAAAATGAATCTAAGATGCTTAGGATAACCAAATATGATTAATCTAAACAACTTAATATGAGATGATAATGCACACGAGATAAAATGGAATGAACCTATAATGCAACATGCAATGTGAATGGACTTCATTTGTGATCATGCTTGTTTTAGCTTATAAAATAAAATGAAATGCAACATGAACATAAGTGTCAATAAGGACTTGCATGGGAATGTGGGTAGATGGTGTGAAACTGCACCTATCAAAAATCTTTGATATCCTGAGAAGAACGGGAGAAAGAAGGTGAATATTTACACAACCAAAATCATAGGTTAATGGATAGGGATGAATGCAATGAAACAAAATTGATTATGAAATGCAACCCTAATTTAATTTTCCATCTTCAGAGCACTTATTTTTTCTATAGCATAAGACACCAGGTGCCAGGGTATATGAAACCAAGGAAAGTTAGCGTCTTAATACTCAAAACAAACACAGTAGACAAGAAGGCTATCCCAACACCCCAAAGTGACAAAGACTTTGGTCGGGCTAGGCATTGGGATAACCAAAAGCACAAAGGGATGCCCCAACATAACACAAGATCTTAGAGATCCTGGTGGGTACTACGTGGGACAATCCAACAGACAACAACAAACAAAAATATCAAGATATGTCCCTATGTTAACTAATCAGAACACACCATAATATGATAAATCATGGCGAACTTGACCATATGTAATAGGGAGCTTGAACGATAAACAAAAGAAAAAGGCATCAAAAGATCACAATTAATGTCAAATGTCCTTTTCCATAGGATCAAAAGGGATGGATAGGGTTGACGAGGTCTGTTAGGAAGGATGCATCCTATTGAGACCGAAAATGGAAACTAAACTAAAATGACCCACCCAATGTAGGATATTCAATACCAATTAGATCTCCTTTGTTGAGAACCAGCTAGATAGGGGCATACTTGATGACACAACACAAGACACACGACACAAGCAAACACATCCTACAGACCTAGGGGCTCGAGGGCTAATCATAGATTAGCCTTGCCTACGTGAAAGTGCAGAGCCCTCATAGTTCAAGAAAAAACCATGGATAAAAGCGGCAAGAGGATAATGGAGGCCGATGATGGATGATGCAAGAAATGATGGAAAAATGTCCTGGGGGAGGATCAAATGATCAACCTTGCCTACGTGAAAGCGCAGGGGTAACATAGTTCGGAAAATACAAAGGACACAAGACACAAGAATGACACAACAAAGCGATGAAGGAAAAACGAAGGATGAGTGATGATGACCGACGTGATGGAGGACTCAAGATGATGACACAAGACCGATATAAGCTCATATTAGGATTAAAAAGATCAGGATTGTGGATAGCTGCTATAGATCATCCAATGCTCAATTAAAACATACCAAGCGACCAAGGATGAGATACAGATGAAGTGATAAGATAGGATAGGATGTTAGGATTGGGTGGATGAAGACATGTAGTAACAAGGACGCAAGGTAGATAATGATTAAGCTCTCTACGGATGGTGCTTGTTACTAGGTTTTCAGCAACCGCACTTATCCAAGGCACCACCAAGGGTGGTTTTCACCATAGGACAAATTATTTCTCTTTACTATTTTTTTGGATTTTTCACTTTTTTGATTTTTTTTTGTATTTTTGATAATTTTTTACGTTTTATTGGATTTTTTTGATTTTGTCAAGATATGAGGACCCAACTGATTTAGGTATAAAACCTCTTCAGGTGCATGATTTTGATAGGCTCGAACTTTCCCTTCTTGTCTCGGTCCTTTTGAGTACGTTGATTCTCTTTAAGAACTAGATCTCCAATGTTGAATTGTTGAGGACAAACATTCTTATTGTAACTCCTCTTAAGACAATTCTGACATTCCTGAAGATGATTATATGATTTGATCCTCTTTTCATCTAAGAGCTCCAATTGAGCGAGGTGAGCAACCCGTGAGTCTTCTTCAGTGATGAGATTCTTCAAGGATATTCTCAGGGATGGGATCTCAACTTTAATTAGCAAGATGACTTCAACACCATAAACAAGGGAATATGGAGTGGTGCCAGGCTTAGATTTGGAGTTAGTTTAGGATTAGGATTGGTTAGTGTTGGTTTTTGGTTTAGTTAGTTTTATTTTTGTTCTTTTGTTTTCTTTTTCCTGTGTCCTCTGGTTTTTCTGTTTGTGAATAGTTTGTTTGTTTTCTGTGCATTTATGCAAATAATTGGTTTCTCTTTATAGTTCATGCGTTTCCACCACCTGTAAATAATTTTTGTATGTAAATAATTATGTTCTTTGTGTGACTAGTTTGTTGTTATTTATGTAAGTAATTTGTTTGTTGTCTGTTTGTAAATAATTTGCTTTTTCTATTTGTAAATAGTTTGTTGGGTGTTTGCTCGTTCTTCCTTTTCTTTCCTTTCCTTTCCTTTGTCCTTTTGGTTTCTATCTTGTTTTGTTCCTTGGGGTTTCTCTATTCTGTCCATCTTTAAATACTGGGTTGTTATTTGAAGTGTACTTTGGTTATTAGGAGAGAAGCGGTTTAGGGATTTTTCAGGTTTGTTGATTGGGTGATTTTGTCCTAAATTTTTGCTTTATGCCCATTATCAATAAGAGTTGTGGAAAGTATTGAAAACAAGGTACAAAGTAAATAACCTTCATTAGCTCCCTCTGAATCTGTCACAAATCATCAAGATCATCTCCTCTTGTAATGGTATATTTGTCCTAGGATGATAATGTTGTAAGATTTGAGTGAAAAATCTGATCTCCCAAGTGTTGTTATGAGGTCCATGGTAGTTTTCAACCTAGAATAGATGTTAAACATCTGACATATTGAGAAAAAAAAATTGAATGAAATATTTGAAACTCTATGAGAAAACAAAAAAAGAGAGAACTATTTAAAGAGAAAGAGGACTCAATATGAATGGGTGACTCCAGTATCTCTACCGAGGCTATGGACACCTGGCTGGTAGTAGTGCAATGCTGTGAGAAAACTAGAGGTATCTCTGTCGGGGCTATGGACACCTGACTGGCAGCAGAGCAATGCCCAGGACCTCATTGCACGACAGCTAAAGGGAATCAACTCATGTAGCTCAAATCTTGCACATTGTTGTTCGAAAGATGAAGAAAAATTTATAAAAGAGTGATGCACAATCAAGCACACACATAGATTCAGGGATAGCTATTGTTTATTTACATTTTAGATTCTAGCTTAGCCTTGGTTACTAAAACTGACCCAACTGGAGTTGTGATGTTCATAAACTAGGAGTTCTGGGTAGTTGAATCCTTCAGTTTCTTGAAAATGGTTAAACCATTTTCCCAGCCGAGTCGCCATTTGTTATGCCCTGCATAACCACCCCATTTTATTCTAGAACAAAATGGGTCCCCCTTCTCTTTTGGTTTCGTTGCCTCTATTATTTACTTTGACCCTTCGAATTCTTCTATTTTCCTCTTAATTTTGTCTTTTGTTCTATCGGATTTTGGTTTTGTCTCAGCTTGAGTTGGTTTTCTTCTTGTTAAGTATTCAATGAAATAATCATGAACAATAATGTATTCTATTTTCCTTTGAGAACTAATGGAGACTTTGTTTTGCAGGATTTAATCATGCACATGGTGATATTTGTCAGGGAGCTCAGTTGGGAAACATCCCCCAATCCAGTTTGGCATAAAATTCCTCTAAGGCAAGAGTTGGCAAGACCTTCCAGATGTCTTGCTGACTAGCAGTGGTTCTGTTCATTTTGAAATGCCCTAGCCGGCCATACAGTTTTAATCGACGAATGATAAAGCCTTCGGCATGATGTCTGGATGAAGAGGCAAGGGTTTCGGCGACAAAAGCAGCATCGGCATAGCGGTCTGGGCTCGCTGAGAAGTCTTGGCAACTGGGTGATGTCCCACTGAAAGATGTTTCCTTCAGGGTAAGGTTGTGGTTTCGCGGTGAGGTCTCATCGACAAAGCGGGGTCTCGCTCAAAGAGGCTCGAGCTTAGGGAAAGGGGTTTGCTTTCGGCATGAGGTCTCACCAACCTAAGAGAGTTTCCTCGATGTGATATGAGCTCACCAAAGGGGGTAGGCCTTCGGCATAAGGTCTCCCCGACAGAAGGAGGTCCCACCAAAATTTTTGAAGCTCGACGAATGATTTTGCCTTCGGCAGGAGGTCTGGCCGATTAGCATGTGTCTTGCCGAAGGGTGTGCCTTCGGTGTAACATAATGAGCTTGGGGGGATGTCCTGTCGATATGGGATTGTCTCACCGATAGGGAGGATATCGCTATAACTCTTGTCGCCTGACAAAACGTCTCACCAACTCGATGGAGTCTCACCGAAATACAATGAGCCTAGGGAGAATGAATGAATTCGGCGGAAGGTCCTGCCGATACAGTGATGTCTCAGGGAAAGAAAGAAGGTCTCGTCGACATAAGGTAATATCAGCATAATGCCTCACTGATCCGTCGGAGTCTCAGCGAAATGAAGCGACATCGGTGAAGGATTTGGGGTCGCTATGAAGTCTCAGCGACTGAGTGAATGTCTCGTCGAGAGGTATTTCCTTCGGTGAAAGGTCTCGCCAAAGAGGAAGAGTCTAGCCAAAATAGGGTATGGGCCTGGAGAAATTTTGCGCTCGGAAAAGGAAACTTGTCTCCCCGAAATGAAATGAGATCGCCAAAAGATAATGCCTTTGGCGAAAGGTCTCACCAACAGGTGGTGGTCTCCCCGACAAGAAAAGAGGTTTCGACGAAAGATTTGAGTTTTCCAGGATGTCCCACCGACAAGCGATGGTATCGCCGATGGTTTCAAACCTTCAGCATGACTAAAGGTGTTCGTCGTGATGTCTTTCCGACCTGATAGGTTCTTGCCGAAATGGAGTGGCATCGGCTAAGGATTTGGGTTTCGCTGTGAGGTTTGGACGACTACAGAAAGTCTTGTCGATACAGAATGAGCTCTGGGAGAATGGTCGGATTTGCTATAAGGTCTCGCCAACCCAGAGATGTCTTGGTGACAGGGTGTGAGTTCAGGGTAAGGTCTCCCCAAAATGAAGAAGTCTCCCCGAGATGGAATGTGCTCACCGAGAGAAGAGGGGCTCGATATAAGGTCTTCCCGACCACTTTATCTCTTGCCAACAGCGATGGATTTTCCAATGAAAGGGATATCAGTATAACCGAGGGGAACTCGCCATGACCTTTTGCCGATTGAAGGAGTCTTGTTGAAAGGAAAAGGAGCTAGAGCCCGGAGAACAAGAATGAGCTCGGAGAAGCTCCGAGCGGATGATTAGGGCTCATCATGACTTCTGGTCGGTAGCGACTGTCTTGCCGATAGTTTTTGTGGTATCAATATGACTTTTGCAAATCACTAAAAGGTCTCACCGACTGTCACATGTTACACCGATAGCTGCTAGAAGAGACATAATCACATCGGGGAGACATGATTAGTGTCTCACCGACATGCGATGCCATTCGAATAAACTTTGACCGCTCAGGAATCTTACGTGGCCTATGTGCCACCAATCAAAAGAAGCTAAAGGAGTGGCCCATTGGCCCTTTGACTGATTGACTACCCCTTTGAAGGAGATCAACAAAATGCAAACGATATGGACTCATTCTGAGATCAAAAGGTAATGGATCGGCTCAGGTGATGATGTTTAGATCTAGAGAGAGGCTCGGTGCTACTTCCAGAGATGGTCAACGTGCAGAAGGGTCTAGAGCAGGAAGGAAGTCGAAGGAAAGAAACAACCACAAGTCACAGGAACAGCTGGAGTCTACTGGCAGAAAAGGGGTAGATTAGTATTAATGACAATTCCTTAGAGCATTCAAGGCAGCTCTATGAAGGAGTTCGAAGATGGACACGAAGGCTAGAGTTAATGTTGTAGCTTCAAAAGATCTGAGATCACCTCCAGAGCAAGCCTTCACCAACATGGATAGCGAGGATACACATTCAACGCAATATTAACTCTATTCAAAAGATATGAGGGCCGACCCTCCTGCAACCAAGTGAGATATTTTATAAACCCTAAAACGGGGGCCAACGCATTCTTTTTGGTACATTATGTATATATGGCATTTTGTCCTTTTGTAGAAAGTAGTAGTTATTTTTTAGAGAGAGTTCAGATACATAGAGGTTAGCAAAAATAGAGGAGACAGAGCTGCATCCTGATTCTTTGTAATAGGAGCTTCTTTTGTCTTCTTAGGGTAGGAGTTAGATTTAGTATAGACTGTAATGTATTTTCAAGTTCTCTTAGTATAGATGGAAACAATCTGGAGCCATGGATTTTTTGTACACTGGTGATTGTGCTAGCTCTATAAATGTTGCTTATCTATTTCACTAACAGGAGAAGCAACTAGATTAAAATCTACTTCAAATTGAGTTTTAGAATGTTGTTTATCTTGGTTTAATCATTTGATTTGAGAAACTTTCAAGGATTGAAATTTTATTTTATGTTCTGTTTAAATAGTGATTTGTAATATGTTATTGAAATCAACACTGTGAATGAATGAAACTGTGTATTAATCACAAGTTAATTTTGTTATGTAGTTTTAGTTAGGAATTCCTTGAAAGGTAACAAGTCTAGTTAAGTTGGATGAATTAACATTCTTTTCTGTTCCAAAACTTTGATCTATCTTTTTTTATGTTTCTTTAAAAACCCTGGTTAGAGTAGGTTTAAGTTTATGTTTGATCTCAGAACAATCCAGAAGCTCAACACCAGCAGGCCCCTTGAACATTACTGTTACATTGACCATTGAGAAACATCAGCACAGTTGAGAACCAACTACAAAGACCTTGGGAGCTAAGATATCCATGTGTTGTCTTTCTCTTTCAGGAGAAACAGAATAGCAATATTTTGTTTGCATGTTGTTGTGCCATCGGACACATCAACAAGACCCAGGCTTGTTCTGGGCTCTGGTGAACCCTCTTCTTCAGTTGCATCTGTGTCCTGCCTCTTGTTGGGTGGTGAGTCCTCTACTTGTATAGTCTCTGACTATTGTTGTTGGGTTGTTTTTAACCTTTTTGGTTTCCAGGTGCATGTATGCAAGGCTCCCAACCATGATATATTGATCCGCACATTTGAAGAAAATTTTCTAGGCTGCTTCATTGCCTTTTCTTTCTACTACACTAGGGTCATTTGCGCTTCACTTTCTTTCTCCTTTCCCTTCTCTATATGTGTTTCAGACTCCTCCAGTTTGACATATTCATCATCACTTTTGTTAGAATCACTATGCGTGTCGTCCCATAATTTATCAAATCTTTCATTCGTCCCCACGCTCTGATAAGGGGCATCAAGGTGTTGGATTTCTTGTCGGTAGATCTAGAAATCCCTAATTCTTTCCTCGCTCTAGTTTTCTTTCCTTGACAAGTCATTATGAAGGGCAGCCTCTATTTGGTGCTTCTCATTATACTTTGTTAACCAAAGGTAGAATTTATGCCATGGTGGCCTGTTATCCTTGGTAGGAATATAGGCTAGGTTCACCAATAGATCGTCATGCTCCTCCATCAGACTCCATCGCTTTTCCCAATATGGTTAGGGGTTGTGGGTTACCTTGATGAATTCGTTATCTAAGTCATTGAAGGGGTTGTACTGCCATTTTTCATAGATCAACACTAACCCCAAATGAGCCAGCTTTGCTTCCAGTAGCTTATGCGACTGCTTTTTTGGCATTACCACCCATTTGAAGGTTAGCGGGCATTTGAAAAATCCTCTCTTGCCCCTTCCTCCATAAAATTTATAATCAATAATAGACATTTGTTGGAACATCTCAAGGGCCAATACCTTATGTGTGACATTCTCTGGGAGTCGGAATGGCTCCTCGGTAAATTTGCGCATGCGGATGAATATAAAATCCCTCCCGAGGAACCAATCACATTTAGGAGTGAAGTTGTGCATCCACTCCGTCTGGTCGGCAGAAAGCCGATAAAGAAAACCATCCTTATCGAAATCTCGCAAAATCGGAGTTCTGAAAAACTCTAAAAATGCATAATAATCATGTGTTGCAGAAAGGAGGGGAGTCCATATAGAAACTGGCTTTCTGGCTCCTTTATCGATAAAAATGGATAACGACATCTTTCTATTGAAGAAGTCAGGGTTCTAGGATAAGAACATATGAGCAAGTAAAGAAGGGAACCTGAACTTGTGTTGAATGCAGTACTCCCAAATTTTGCTCATCATTTCATGGTAGATGACTCTTGCGAAGTCATACCAGAACAAGGACTATTTCCTACGCAACTGATAACCCAAACTCGGCTGAAATTCCTGCACCCATTTGTCTTCGTCCAAGCCGCAAACAAATGTCATCATTGAGAGTAAATCTTGCATATCTTGCTTGAAGGCGTTGTGCGCCACTAGAATTTCTAGTGGTTCATTGCAAAATTCTTGAGGCCTTTACATTTTCGCATTATAAAAGTCCAAAGCTTTGCTTCTACGTCTCCAAAAGGTGCACCCACTTTCTGGAGAAAATGTCTCCATTCTATCCACTTTAGAGTGGCTCACTGGGATACATAGCATGGTCTAGATAGCATCTTCGCTGATGTTGACTCTCAGCTCATGGCCTTTGATGGTGTTGGTATCTGGGTTGAAATGTTCAATGGCCTCATGAACGAGCTTTGGGAAATAATGCACAAGGGGGACCATGTACTGCGGAAGACCATTGAACCATAGCTTATACGCCATTTTCTTTGTACTATCATCCTTTTTCATCATTTCACAAGCTCCTTCTCTAAGAGTCTTAGGGTTCTTCGCGAGGATGGGATCATGGATATTATCCCATTCCTCTTTTATTTGGCTTTGGTCCCTATAAGTTTTCTATTTGTCCAGGGCTTGCATGTGAACCCATTCTGGTTTTTCTAGCATCCCAGGCAACGCATAAGAGGTGTCATCAAAAATATTGACAAATGGTGCTGCTATCATGGCGTCATACAAGTTTTGGGTTTCCTCAGCCTGTGCCTCCATCTGAGAACTTCCAGCCATTTCAAGGTATTGTAAATTTTGGCCACGTTAAAAATCTTTGCAATTTACTTCAGCTCTATTTGCGCTCAAAACCTTCTGCTCTAGGTAGCACGTTCAAAAGCTTTCACAATATTAGCTTCCTGCATACAATACTTAGCTATTTCTTTTCTTGGGGTAGCCAAAAATGACTGCCTTTTAGCATTAAATTTGGCATGTACCATCAACTATTTTTCTTGTGCGAAATGAATTTCTTGCTATTTTGAAATGACAAGAATTCATAATGACAATTTGGTAATTATGTCGTATGACGTGATTTCCTTGGAAATTGAGCCGGTGATTTGAAGGTGGTTTAGGCTTTCGCATGCATGGGAAATTAATATTCCAAAGAGAATAATTAAGCCAAAGATTCAATAATTACCTAAAAAGATATGTGTTCTTCTTTGGAGTTTGGGAAAAGCCTGCAGAATGACACATCAACATCTGACCATATAGAAAATCACCTGGGAATGCCACCAATTTGTGATACTTAATTACCTCTTATTAATTTTGCACGCAACAATTCGTACCTATCAAATGCAACTGGGTGGGAAATTTGAGCAAGCTCTGGTGGGATTTTCGAGTTGGTACTCAATTAGCATCATGCTTATGGCACACAGATTACCTCGCATATCTTGGCTATTTCTATAAATAGGCGCTTTAGGCAATAGCAAAATCACACTTATCAATTTGAGATGAATTGGTATTAGGTGATTGGCTAGAATTAGTGTTAGTAGTTGCATAGGGTTAGACTTAGGCAGTTGTGTGGAGCTTGTGTTATAGTTGCATAAAGCTTGCTACCATGAATACTCCCATTAGGCTAGTTTGAAATAAATCCCATACATCATTCCTAGGTGAAATCTTGATTAGGCGACTGAAAAGAATGACTAAGAATAAGCATTCACTGGATATCATAACCATGAAGTGGGTTCTGGGGAGGGACTTCCTTGCAGAGTACGAAGACAAATACCAGGTCAATACTAACGTGTGTTCTCACTTCTTCACGTCTATGCTTGACATCCAAGTTCCCAAGTCATTGATTCTTTGTCTGGTGCTTGAAGTATTTTCAAAGAAGTACCTAGGCAGCCTCAGATAGGTGGTGGCGAATGTTTCATTTGGTCTAGGCTTTCTGATGGTGAGTGACCTTCAAAAGTATATTGAAGAAGACATAGTAGTACCATGGGTATTATTCCTGAGTGGCTTCTGCATCCAGTCACATGAACAACATTGTCAAAGGATGACTTGTGCCTGCCATTTCTTGTTTTGTTGCTACAATGTGGTGCCATTCTACAACATTGACTAGTACACCGACTTCAGGAACCTAGTGTTCCCTCCTCCATTGGCCATTACTTCGGTTGATGTTGATGTTGCTCCTGCTGCCATTCTTGCTGATGAAGTAATTCCAAATGTCATTGTTGATGCTTCCATTGCTCCTATCTAAGACTAAAAACTTTTCATGTTTTAAGAAAATAATACTTTGTTAATCCATTTTTTGTATATATGCCTGGAAAAGGCTTTATCGTAGATATATATGAAGAAGCTGCAGTATATATAGATATGCTTTTAAACGTATGGCCTCAGATCCATTTTGGAAATTATATTTATCAAAGCATATATATATATAATGAACATACCACTTATACTAAACTTCCTATCTCTTTTTCTTGTTGTTATGCAATATGGGTTCTCTTCAATTTTACATATGGGTGTTGTTTAAATTTTTCGCATATGAGTCCATTTTTCTGCTTCATGGGTTGCATTTATCTCTTTGTTTCTTTTTGCAATAATGGGTTGCATCTATCTTCCTGCTTCCATGCACTGTGGATTTAAATTGAAAGACCAGCCGACAAAAAACATGAAAGAAAATAATTACAATACTTACATATTTACATTGGTAGAATAATGTGAAGCTTTAATTAAACAATTTTAGGTGAATCTCGTTAACCAAAATACCCAATGCTTCCTTATTCATATTTTCCAATTCAAATGCATTGTGTTATTTGCACTGATTTATTCTAAAAGGACCTTCCCATAGACTGTTGAACTTTCCATGTTGGACAGGCTTTGCGGCCCTCTCATTAAATTTTAATTCTAGGTCTCTGCATTTTATACCTTGGTCTGAAGCTTTCTTGTCGAACCATCTCTTAACCGCCTAGACATGGCTATCAGGGCCTTTCCCCTCTTTTTTTTCACTTCCAGCAACTCGTCCAACCGTACCTCCATGGCGTCATTTTAATCTATCTCAAGAGATTTGAGTAGTTGTAGCACAGGTATCTCAAATGAGATAGGCAATAGCGCTTCTTTTCCGTACACTAGCTCATATGGAAAATTCTTGAAGACTTGTTTGGGAGATATGTGGTCTACCCAGAGTGTTTCTCGAAGGTTTTTATGCCATTGTTTTTGGTGTTCCAACCTAATTCTCTTAATGAGTCAAACTAAAAAAAAATTAGTCAAATTGACCAAGCCATTCCCCTATGGGTAGTAATTTGATGAGGTTTTCAATAATATGCCATGTGTGAGTGTGAATTGACATACCTTAAAGCCTAGGAAAGCCTTGGCGTTGTCGGAGATGATGGTCTTTGGTGAGCCGAATCTTGTCACCAGTTCCTCAAAGAAGTTCAATATCTCTACCTCCGTCACATTCTTGAGGGGCATGGCCTCAACCCATCTGGTGAAGTAATCTATGGCCGTGAGGATCCATTTGCGTCCGGCACTAGAGGTGGGATTAATCATCCCAATGAAATCAAGGCCCCATTCTGGGAAGGGCTCATCAACCACTATCAGGTTGAGAAGCATTGCGGAGTTTTTCCTCCTTGGCGTGAAGAATCGGCACTCCTTGCAGACTTTCACCAAAGAGTATGAGTCATTGAATAGTGTGGGCCAGAAGTAACTAGTGCACATGATTTTTATGGTTGTGGTCTTCACAAAGAAGTGTTTTCCCGTGGGACTATTGTGGAAAGTGTCGAGGATCTTCTTTGCTTACTCCATGGTGACACACCACAATAGAACATCGTTGAAGTTCCTTTTTAAAAGGACCCCTTCGATGAGTGCATATCCATTGTTTTATAGTCTGTAGAATCTTCTCTTCTAAGAAGGAAGGCCCAACGGATATTTTCCAATATGCATAAACCTTACTCTGTCCACCAGCCAGCATCCTTCAGATTTGGACTCATTTGTTAGAACAAGCTCCAATTGCTCTTGTTCAGCCACTATTTCCTCATTGTGCGTCAGATATTCACACAATCCTTTCCTTCGGATGGTCTTTGTAGGCTTGACCTCAATGTTGTATTCAAGGATCTTGGTGATCTAATTGGCCCTCTTTTTGGTGATTTATCCTTCCATGATGTACTCTCGCACACTAGAATGCACGACATAAACAATCACCTTGTTGCAAGATATTAAATGTCGGAACTTTTTGAGTCCCTTAACAATAGTGAACATTTGCCTCTCAATGAATTTGTAGTTCATCTCATATTACTTTAAAGTCTGGGAGTGACCTTTAAAGTTTGGGAGTGAAATGTTATCGAATGTTCTCCCTTTCCTTCATCATCTTTCTAAGTTAAGATAGTAGCGATGCTTGACTTGCTATTGAATACATACATTATGAAGTCCTTCGATAGGTCTAGATTGACCAGTATAGGAGCTAAGGAAATAGTGTCCTTAACTTTTTTGAAGGCTTCTCTAGTTTCTTTTTTCCATTTGAATAATTGATCCTTTTTCAGCATCAGGGTGATTGGTCTAACTATTCTTACAAAAACATAAATAAATTTGCTTACAAAGTTAACCTTCCCCAAAAAATATTGGACTCCTTTCTTGTTGACCAGTAGGGGAAGTTCTTTGATTTCCTTTACCTGCTCAGGATAAATTGCAATTCCTTCTTTGGACACTACATGTCCCAATAATTTGCCTTGAGATACTCTGAAGAAGCATTTTTTCAGGTTAAGGGATACCCCGAACTCTTGGATTTTTTTGAAAACCATCTCTAGGTGATCAAAGTGATCATCCTTCGAATTAGAGAATACAGTCAGATCATCCAAATAGATTAGGATAATTTTATTGATCAATTCGCTGAAAGCAATATCCATTGCCCACTGAAAAGTCACTCCCGCATTTGAGAGGCCGAAAGGAATTTTAGCAAATGTGAATGTTCCCCACTTGGTAGTGAATGTATTTTTATGTTGGTCCTCCTCTTTGGCTTGGTTCTTATTGTAACTGGAGAAGCCATCTAGCAAAGAAAACATTTCTGATCCTACCACTGTTTGCAAGATTGACTCCATGGAAGGCAGTTGTTAGTGATCCTTTAGGGATGCTCTGTTCAGGTCCTGAAGTCAACACATAGGTAGATATCTCCGTTCTTTTTTTGAACTAGAACTAGGTTGGATACCCATGTGTTGTGCTTGATAGAGAAGACGATATGAGACTGAATTAGCTTTGTTAGCTCTTGTTCCATTAGTGCCTCAATCTTTGGATTCACTGGCGTTTATTTTTGGCAGACTATTTTTGCACCTTCCATCAACTCTATTGTGTGTTGGATGTGTTGGAATATGTTCCTCAATCTCACAGGTTGTAACCCCTGCAAAAACAAAGTCGGTGTGACATTCCTTTTGTCTTGCCGACTAGTAGCTTTGGAACCCTGTGGTTTGCACTGGTCGCTGAGACTTTGTTTTAGTCTTGCCGAATGGACCTATCGCTATGACATGGAGACTCGGTGAGATCTCTTACCGATATGGAATGTCTCAGTGATAGAAGGTTTTGTTATCAGGTTCCTACCATATGTCGGGGAGACCTATAGCGACTGGAGTCATCGGTGTAACCCGTTTGCTTCGATATGAAGTCTTAGCGATGGAGGGTTGTCTCACCGATACGTTTTATCCTGGAGCCGTCGGGGTGACTTGGACACTCGGGAAGATCTCTTGGTGACTAGGAGATGTCTGGCCGACGGTCTCATATGTGTCGGAATGATTTCTTAGCGATGATAGGAAGTCTTGTCGATATCGGCATGACCTTTGGTCTGTCTGGCCAATGTGGAAATCAGCATGACTTGCTCCTATCGGCATGAAGTCTTGGTGACCGGGAGATGTCTCGGTGAATGGAGTCATCGAAGAAACACAAGGTCTTTGGTGTGACTCTTGGCGAACAGTGGTTTTGAGATAACATGGAAGCCTCGGTAAGAAGTCTTGCCAAAGGTTGATTCTCTCACCGACAGTGGAGCATTGTGGTGTAACTTGAAGGCATCGATATGATGTCTTGGCGATGAGCGTTTGTCTCACCGATGTAGTGGGATGTGTTCGGTATGACTCCTGAGCTCGATATGAAGTCTTAGCAAATATGGAATGTTTGGCCGACAAAAGATTTTGGGGTAACATGAAGGCATCGGTATTATCTCTTGGCGAAGAGCGATTGTCTTGCCGATGGGAATCCTGATGTCGGTATGACCTTTGAAGTTCGGTATGACCTCTTTCCGATAGCGATGGTCTGGCCGATGCTTCTTGGATGTTGGTATGACTCTTGGCGACTGTTTGGTGTTCAGTATAACCTAAAGGCTTAGTATGATCTCTCAATGAATGATGAAAGTCTTGCCGATTGATGAACACTTCGGAATGACTTGTGATCTCGGTGTAATGTCTTGGAGAAAGATGATAGTCTTGTCGATGGGTTTGCTGAGGTCGATGTGACTTGTGAACTCGTTATGATCTCTTTCCAATAGGGATGACTCTTGGTGATATCGAATGTTGGTTGTGTTGGCATCGGGGAGACACAGTTAGTGTCTCACCGACATGCCAACAAAGGTTGAATGCCCTTGACCGAGTGAAGACTGTCCAACGTGGTGCGTTTTGGACTAATCAGAGAAAGAAGGATGTGAACCATTTGCTGAACCATTTCTGTGTGGAAGTTGGAAAACTAAAACACAAGGAAGTTGAAACATCTAATGATGTTGGGCTAGATGATTCATTAGTTCTTATCTGACAGTTGGAAAAGAACGATTTCGTAGAGCCTACAGAGAACGAATGTATATACGTATGCATTGAACGTTCTAAAAAAGTGAGCTGAATAGCCGGAGCCGATGAGATAGAGAAGACACAGAGAGCCAGAGAGAGAACGATAGAGAGAGGACCAAGTGGCTGGCCGAAAGGCCGAGGCCATGAGGTCGAAGCAGAGGATTGAGAGGCAGAGTTAAGCTGTTGGAATCTCTCATGATCATGATTGCTTTGGGTGATCTCTCAAGGATAGTTTGCTACCAGTTGTATCCAAATGAACAAGATGTAATCTCTAAAAAGGATAGGAGCCTAAAACTGTATTGTAACTTTTTGTTGCTAAATAATACAATGGCTCAAACTTTGGAGAGTGGGGTTTTTCACCCGAAAGGGTTTTCCCCATGTAAAATCTTTGTGTTCTTTTTTCGTAGTATCTTTCATCTGTGTTGTTGATTGCTGTTGAATTGACATGTGCTTCTCTCAGAAAAATCAATGTGGGAAATAAACTGTCTGTTTTCGCTTTAGGACATGGTTGTACGTGTCTTTGAGGCAACCTAATCGAAATGAAAATTACCGAACGCACTACTGAATGGAGTTTTCATTAGATTTGCTCCATTGATTTCCTTATAGGATGATGTCAGGATCATATCCCTTAAGGTCATTATATGACCAGGCCACCACTCCTTCATACTTATCACAGAAGTTGATGATCCTTTCTTTATCATGATGCGAAACATCTTTCCCGACTTTGATCTTTCTTCCATCTCTGACCTGAAGATCCGCATAATCACTTTTGTATGCTACAAACTTCCTCTTATCATTCTTTGCATCGTCACAATCAAACAATTTTTTGAGAGTGATCAATCCCTTTGGAAGCTTGTTGGATCTTAGCTGAATGATTTATCTGTCATAGGCCTCGGCAATCTTCGATTGGAGTTGGTCGAAAAACTCTCCTGACTGTTGTATGAATGAGGTGATGTGTTCATCACTATCAAACACTTGCCATCTTTTATCATTATATGAAATTTTCAGTTGGAATATCACTCGTACAGAGTGTTTGTTATGAATTAGGTCAGAGGTAGGATCAAATTGAGATCTAATTGCAGTCATGTGATCCGCATCAACATTTTGTTCTCGAGGCACTATCTGGATGATGAAGGCTTTGAAACCCTCAATTAGGTTCATATGAAAACATTCTTTGCAGCAGAGACCCCTCAGACTTGGTTGACTACTAGTTTAGAATCTTTGAACACCATTAATTGCTTGATTCCCATCTGCTCTGCAAGGCATAGACCTTGCACTAGGCCTTCATATTTAGCTTCATTGTTCAAACAAGCAAACTGGAAGTGGAAAGACCTCAATGTATTTTCTTTGTGTGGGGATATCAAACATATCCTAACTCCTGCACCAACTTTGCATCTTGCTCCATCAAAATGAAGTGTCCATAGCTCTAAGGCTTGATCACTTTCAAGTTCCTTCACGACCTTCAGAAGTACTTGATCTTCATCATAGATGACATAGGTGCCTAACCCAGTAGTATTATAGTTTCCAAAAGGATCAGTGTTTATGTATTCGCTCAAGAGGACCTCTTCTTAATCGGTTTGATCTCTGGTCACTTTTTCATCCTCTAGTAACTTGGTGCAATACATTTCCTCCTTGATTGGTTTGATGCCAAAATTTGGCAAGGTAACAGCTTTTTTGAGAAACTCAGTTAATGGGGGTGTATACCTTGATATCTATCCTTCTCTAAATATGCAAAACAACTTAAGAAAGCAAACGATAAAATACCAAAGACACCTCAAGATTAGCCAAAAGAGTGATAAACAATAAGGAAAATGGACAAAATAAGACACAAACGATTTCACCTTCCTTGCTGTTGATTTCTCCTTGATTGGCCCTTGCTTGGAATGATTTGTGTTCTCCTTAGATGATTGCTTGAATGACTAAAATGCAAGATTCAATGTGCAATATGATCAAGAGAGATGGCTAAATGATGGAAAATGATTGAGGATATAAATTAGCAGCATGTAGTTATGAAAATTCAAAGTGTTGAAAATGCCCTTGAGGAGGGGGTATTTATAGGAGAATTTGAATTCTCTAGAGAATTCAACGGTTAAGATTGCTCCAACAAGGCCAAAATGAAGGGCTATGGTGGGTTGAGAACCCACAAGCCCTCACATCTTGACATGTGGAGGGTGAAGTGGCCAAGGGGATATGAGATGGAGATGAGTTGTCAAGAAGGTACATGAGGTGGAAAAAGGACATGCACCTTGGGGAGTGGGAGGATTTCCTCAAAAAGGGATTCTTTGTCCCCAAGTGGGAGTGAAAGGGACTTTTGAGGAATTTTAGAATTCCTCAAAAATTTACATGGGAAAAGGAAAGGTGGTTGGGAAAATAAGTGTGAATTAAAAATTCACATTCTTAGGAAAGTCTAAAAGATAAAAGGTGGGCTCCAAAAAGGTGGGACTTGGTCACATGTGGAGATTGTGACAAGTCCAAGGTTCTAGAATTCTTGGAAGGACAAAATGTGAATTAAAAATTCACATGGGGAGGAGAGAGACATGGGATGAATAAAAAGGAATTAAAAATTCCTTGGGGGATGGGGAGAGTTGACTAAGGTACTAATTAGTTTAACTAATTAGTAATTAGAGGATAATTAGGGGTTAATTAGGATTAAAAGCCAACTTGCAAAAGTTGGAGGATGTGACATATCCTAATCAAGGATTAGGCATGTGCACATCCTTAATGAAGAGATTAGGAAATGGATTAGGATTAGATGAAAATGACATGTGAGGAATTAAATAAATGTAATATTTATTTAATTCATTTGATGAAAAGGGGATTAAAGAGGGTAAGGTATTTAATTAATAAATACCTTAGGGATTTGGCAGAATTAAGGATATTAATTAAATAATAGTAATATTACTTAATTAACTCGGATAAGAGGATATTTAGATGAAAAGTGATAAATTTGGATAAATCAAGTGTCCAAATTTGGATGTCTACAGGGGGGACCCATTGCGCTAAACTGAGTGACCTCCGAGTTTTTAAAGAAGTCGGCTTCTTCTATATCTTGGGTTTTGGAATGGGAAAAGGAAGGAGATATAAAAAAATAACAATCTAACTAAGGTGATGCACCAAGACTTAGATGTCAGGCACGCTAAATCTATCTTTTGGATGAGATTTAAGGGCTCGTTCAACAATCTGCTATGTCCCAGAATAATAGAAATCAAAGATGAAAACTTGAATAATTTATCTAATAACATAAAATAATTCTCATATACATTTATTAAAAAGAAGATTCAAAAGACATGGTCTAAATCAACAAGCTTATATTGAAATCATAGAAGTTCTGCAAATAAACAATTCAGGATAATAATGGCATAGTATAATGTTTTATCAAATAGCTTAATAAAATAGAAAGGTTGAACAATGGCGCAGTCTGAGAGTCTTATACAATAATCTAAAAGCAATACAAAAGGCCTAGTGTCTTTCCCCTAATTTTTCTATATCTTCCCCACTCATTTTCAGAAGGAAGAAGTAGTATATATGGATAAAATTCTACTGCCTGGTGGGAAATAACAAAAAAGATCTTGTATCATGAGCAATGATACCTACAATAATGATTTCCTTCGATCGTTGCAACAAAAAATATTTAGGTCATGGGACATAGTCATTTCTCGAACAGATGCATCCCCTTTGATGACGGAAATGGTCCCAACAAACTCTTGTGCAGACATGTGTCACTCACCCACGAAGGCAGTTTAGAATACGTGGCCATCTGGTGGGGCTTGTTGCTCGCTCTTGCCTTCCCTTCGATGAAGTCCCCACAAAAGAGACATGTGGCAATAGGTCAGGGCTCATTCATTGATTCCTCCTCCTGTGATGAAAATCCCCCATGGTGAAGACACATGGAGCAGTCTTTACCATCAGCGCTAACTGTGGGGTCCGCCAAAAGTGTACACAGATGAAAGCTACGTGGCACATGGATGGGGCCTAATCAAAAAGTGAAGGGAAGCAGCCTTTAAGTGCCCGCAGTGACAACATGTGGAAGCATGGCGGGAGCCAGTAGGAGAGTGAAGGAAGGCTTCCCTACGATGAGCGCCTAGTGGACACGTGGTAGCAGTGGATGAAGTTTAAAAAGATGAGGCACAAGTTGGTACTTAGTGAAAACAAAAACCACCCAGAGGGAGCTCAAGGAATTTAACATTCACAATTCCTAATTACTCCAATAATGGTATCAAAGCTAGTTTGTCTACTATAGTTCATTTTGAAGTCCTACTTTTTTGAGATATTTAAGACTAATTATCTCCAATATTTTGTTTAAGAAAAATTAGTATGATCTTCTCTTGCATCCTTAGATGATTTAGAGATTCAAAATTATTTAAAAGAAAAATAAAAAATTATATAATTTCATTTGTGTATATGTGTTCTTGTGAGATCTAGGTGATTGCAATTTTTTGGTAATCCTAGAGGAATTTAAGGCTTGAGAAAGTCAAGATTGTCTTTTGTTTCATCAGAATGAAAGATTAGAGGACCCAATTTAAAATAGGGGTTTGAAGCATGGTTCTAGAAGGTAGCTAATATTTTAGAGCATTTTCATCCTAAACGAACCTCACCATTGTGCTCGAAAGGCTTAAAAACATAAAGATCGAATGTTAAATCAATGATTTTGGAGAGGTTGACCTCTAAGGAAAAAAAATTATCCCTTGAGTCATATAACTTGCCATAATGTATGGAATTTTTAAAATAAAGTGAAGCGCCCAAGCATCGCTACTATAGTGGCAATGTCCATCGTCGGTAGCACAACCACTCGATTGCCCAAGCAGTGAAACTCTACCACCACCACCTCCTATGACCACACCTCCAAGTGGCACCACCTCGGCCCACTCCTCAATAATTGAATGAATATTTGACACACATTCCACCAAAACCATTGTTGTGTCAAGAGTGGTTTCTCGCCAAATTTCTATATTTTTTAATTTTTAAAATTGGCAATTTTGAATTACGAAGAATATTTCTTGATCAAATAAGGGTAGTTTTGAATTCTCGAGGTTGTAGAAAATATTTTGGTGAAATATTGATATATTATAGTGGATGAAAGCATCATGATTTAATTACCCCCTCACCATTGCAAGTTTTGATTTTACAATCTAACATTGAAGGCTAATACAATGAGAATACAAACTCCTTTCTCAGAGATTTTTTTTATTTGGGGTAGAATTTCCTGCTCTACACAGTGGTGGAATTGGTTTTCTAATTTGACACTCTAGTGTTTCAAAAATTAATGCTTCTTTTAGAATTTATTGCACAATTCTCATTTTGAGACCTTTTGAAAGCCATACTTGTACAAACAAACTCTTTTTTTAAGTCCTATTTTTTTAGAGTTCATATTTTTTTATCTAATATATAGTTGTGCTTTCAAATCTTTTATTTGAGCTATAGTTTAACTTTTTTGGCCATTTTGGCCCTATAAAAGTCTAAAAATATGACATTTACATTTTAAATCACACTATTTATAAAATATCGACATTATAATTTTTTGGGGGGTCATTTGAAAAACTAGTGAAAAGGGGGTATTGTCTTGTGTGCCTAATTTTTTACAAAACATCAATCTACTTTTTTGCACAATGGATAAATCAATGGTTCATATCCTAACACCTTATAACTATTTTAAATGGAAACCTAAAATGATAATTTATCACAAAAGGAAACGGTTGCATAGAGTTATAATAGGACTTGAGATAGAACCAACAATATGTTGGCAACACAAGGGCAGACAACTAAGAGGGGGGGTGAATCAGTTGTCCCAGAAATTTAAAACTTATCAAACTTATTAACCTTATTCTTAGTGTAGACATCAAAATTTGACCACTCCCACACAGTCAAATTCACCTCTTTATTCATCTATTTTGCATCCTTCGTTAATATTAATTAAATTAATTGATTTAATTAATATTCCTCTCTTTGCCTCAAGTTTCATAAAGTATTAATTTAATAATTAATACTTTACCCTTTCATCCCCTTCCTCTCTAAATTAAATAAATACATCAATTTATTTAATTTAGTTATTTAGCCTTTTGAATTTAAATCAATTTTAAATTCTTCTTTTTCTCTCCCCCTGTCACATCCTCTATAACCCTCTTCTAATCTAGATTAATTTAATTAATCCCTGATCATGATGTGCACACCTTAATCAAGATTAATGTCACATCCTCCATATTCTCCCACTTGCTTCTAATTCATCATTAAGTTTCTTAATCACCTTTTTGCACAATCTTAATCTAATCCCCTTGCTACATTTAGCATATCTTTTTGGTCAACCTTCATATTTTCCACATTTAGCCTAGACTCTCTTCCCCATGTGAATTTAAAATTCACATTTTATTCCTCCAAGGATTCTCCTCTTCCCCATGTGATCATTGAAAGGTCACATCAGTCACATGAAGCCAAGAACCTTCTATTATAAGGACCTTATCTTATCCACAAGGTACTTTTCAGCCTCCATAAGAACCTTGTCTTATCCACAAGGTGCTCCTCATATGAATTTAAAATTCATATTTATTCTCCCAACCACCTTATCCTTTCCAATCATGTGAATTTAAAATTCACATTTATTTCCCCAATCACTTTTCTCTTCCCCATGGAGATTTTTGAGGAATACTTAAATTCTTCATATGTCACTTTCCTCTCATATGGGAACAAGAAGTTATTTTTTGAGGAAAACTTCTCCCCTCCCAAAGTACTTTCAAAGTACTTGTCCTTCTTCCACATCATTTGTACCCTTTCCATCTCACCATGTCCTTTGGACACTTCATCCTCCACATGGCACTTGATGTGAGGGCTTGTGAGTCTTCAACTCACCATAGCCCTCCATCTTGGCCATGGTGGCTCAATCTAGACCATTGAATTCTCTACAGAATTCACTTCTTCTATAAATAACCTCCCTTCTCATTCATTCATTTACATTAGGCATTTTATCACACTTATGTTCTCAATCCATTCAAGCATTCATCAAGCTCTAACACTTGCTCATATTTTGCATTTGCATACTTAGCTCTCATCCTCCATTATAGAATCCTTAAGCTTTTATTGCACTTATCTCATACTCACATCCATCATTGCACTCATCTTGCATCTTAACCACCTTGCATCCACTTTTCATCACATTTCCATCAAAGGAGCACACACTCAAGTTTTAATCAAGGGCCAACCAAGGGATCAACATACTTATTTTATCTTTTCTTTTGTTTGTGTTCAATGTAGCCCAATCTTGAGGTGGTCTAGTGTTCTTTACTTTGCATTTATTAGTTAGTTTTGAAAATTTAGAGGTCATAACACTTGCACACATTTCTGGCACACATGGTGGGACCTACAAACGAGTCCTTTTTATTTTTACGTTTGTTGTTTTTTAAAATTTTGCAGCTTCAGGTGACACAGGGCGACTCTAACCTGAGCAAAAGTGACTCCGACCTAAACAAGGGCAACCCCACCCTCCGATAGGTGACCCTGCCCTTAGAGGGGCAACTAGGACCTAACACAGACACATGTCTGAGACAAAACAATCAGTTTCACTCTATGTTTTGGCAACAGGGGCAACCAGAACCTGTAGAGGGGTGACCAGGACCTACAAAGGGGCGACCACGCCCTGACAGGGGTGACCAAGCCTAGAATAGGGGTGACCCCACCCAAACAGCAACTTCTATGAGGTAAAAAAAATAGTGTTTTGAGTCATTTTTGCATATCATTTTATGTTGTTCTGATTATTATTAACCCCCTGACTCATCTTGTTGGTGATTGTGAGGGTTTTTACTAACATTTTTGTAGTTATTTCACGTTTGATGAAGACCAGAGGTTAAAACTACTAATGTGTTTGTTGCAGGACAAAAGGACCAAGGATTTTAGATAATGTGTTTGCTTTCATTTTTCATACTAATTAGGCACATAGTCTAAGTAGGGGAGTCAAAACATTGTGTGCTTTGTTTGTAAGTAAGTTATTGACGTATCCAATCCCCTTGTGCCATTTAGCAATCCTAGGTGAAGAGAAATCATAGCTTACTTAGTCATTTGAGTTACCCAAGGGGGCATTACATCATTTAGGCTTTCCCCTTGCACTTCATCTGAGCTTGTGGAATAGCCAAAAACGGTTAGTGTTCTCTTCTTAGCGGGACCTACTTGGGGATTTCATCACCCCAAGGGATGATTCCAACCACGTGTATCGACGGGGTATATAAAGGGGGGAGTCCAAAGTTGTACCCCAATCTAGTCACGTTGTGTTTGGCGGAGCATCGAAGTTAGGGTGATACCTAGATAGATGTGAAGAATTGGTCTAAGCCTTCAGTATCTCGCTAAGGTTCCCGACTCACGCTTGGGATGGGCTGGTGTTCATAGTTGTGGCTCACGTACCGAGCGTATATCGAGGACTCCCTAGATCACCTTGTTTAGCCTAATTAGAGGAATGTGTTGGCCATACCCTTCATACTAATCTTAGGATTGTGCTACTTGAACTATCTTTTCTATGAAAAACTAATGCATATCTTACTAGTCAAGTCAGCCTTACCTTTTGCTTAATGCTTGAAGTGTTTTGTTGTCCTTTGCCATAGTTGTTTTTCTTAAGTCAAGTTCAGGTTTGTTGATAGAGGCGACCACGCCCTAAATAGGGGCGACCCCGACCTAAAGAGGGGTGACCCTGCCCTCTGTCTCAGTCATTTTTGAGTCAAAATTGTCCATCTTTCACTCAGACAGGCGACCTCGCCCTGAACAAGGGCGACCAAGCCCTGCCCAAGGGCAACCACGCCCTGAAAGGGGAGACCAGGCCCAAAACAGGGGTGATCCCACCCAAACAACTATTTTGCACTCTGAACAGTTAGTTTCGTCATCTGTTTTATCATTCTGTTAGTCCATTTTCCCATTCCAAGCATCTGTTTCATCATTTCGTCAGTCCATTTCCCCATTCTGAGAGTCTGTTCTCCCATTCCTTGAACCCATTTTTCCATTTAGAGAGTTTATTTTTCCATTCGGGGAATCTGTTTCATTATTTAGGGATCTCGTTTTTCCATTCGAGGAACCTGTTCCATCATCTAGTGAGTCTGTTTCACCGCTTGTTAGGCTCGTTTGCCCATTCTGATAGCTAGTTTGAGCTCGTTTCTTATTTAGATAAGTCCAAAAACTAGTCAGGCAACCACACCCTTGGAACAAGTGACCATGCCCTAGGAACAGGCAACCATGCCCTTGGAATAGGCAACCACACCCTGGGAATAGGCGACCCTACCCAATCCGGAAGGTCAAACAGTTGGGGACCTAAAACCTTGTCATTTGTTGTGATCTAAATACTTTCATCACCTTTCATTCTCTCATAATCTACACTTTAGCCCATTTTCACTTTCCAAAGGTCATCCATTCATCACCTGAATCATATAGGCATGTCTTAGAGCATCTCTAGATTGCACGTTCATCATCGTTTTCCCAATCCAAATCCCCTAAACCTCATTTTAAAGGTTATTATCTGAATTGACCTAGGCGTCTAGATTCGATCATCATCCTACACATCATTCATCAACTTCGGCCCAATCAATCCACTTCCATCTTGAGGTGGATTCGATGTTGTAAGTCATCATCCTCGGCCCGATCAATCCATTTCCATCTTGAGGTGGATTCAGTGTCATAATCATCTATTTGTCCTTCAATCTGATCAACCAACGCCTTAAGTCACCTAGGGTGATTTTTGAACTGGGTTTAGAATCCCTTACATCATCCATCATCTAATCCTACCAGTCATTTCATCAACCGATCTTGATCCATCATCTAATCCTATCAATCATTTTACCAATCAATCCCTATCTAATCATCTAATCATTCAATCTCAATCCTATCCAATCATCAAATCAATCCTTATCTAATCATCCAATCGATTGATCCTTTATCCAATCCAATCAATCTCCCAATCACCATTTAGGTCATCCTTGCATTGAGTCTAGTCTCATCTCAGTCCACCCAGTAGTTCTGCATTTTCATGCTTGTTCAGACTAGATCACAGACCAAGTAGAAAATGGCACAACAACAAGGTCAAGGTTCCCAGTCGAACATCCCTCAAGATCCTAACAACAGGGAAAACATCTCTCAAGATCCTAACAACAGTGTGAACATCCCTCAAGATCCCCATAATGGTGCTTGGTCACAATCTAACATTAACAGTCAAAATACTTCACTACCCAGTGACGAGAACATGATCAATCAGCCTAAAGTCACCGTTGATGAATACCTAAGCAATCTCGCTAACGTTCAGATGAAATATCACCTCCTCGACAAGCATGGGGATAATATCCTCGCTATCTACTCATGAAGGGAGTCAAACCACCATCTGGTTTTGACATGTCACAGTACACCAACACCTAGACCCCTCCAGTGCATCAAGACCCACAAAATGTTCCCAAAAATTCCTATATTCTCGAGGGTACACCCATAGATAATTGGTATCATCCTGAGTTTGGAAATGTTGTGATACATCAAGTTTCCAATTATCCTCCCCTTCCATCTGCAGCCTCTATGACACCATCTAATTGTTATGATCCTTATGCCTATGGCATGCCACAAAACATCTCATATGCTCCACCACTCCCACCTCAGTATCCTGGTCAACCACCCATCAACACTGGGGGAAATCCCTTTCTCGCATTGACACCACCACCAAGACCTGTACCCACATGAAATCTCCTACCACCCCCTCATGGTAACACTTTGGTGTTTGAACAACCTCCCGTTAATCCTCATCAATCCATTGCTTTGCAGGCACCACCGCAACATGCAACTATCCCCTCGCAAGTACCACCACAACATACCACTATCATTTATGTCCCCATGCAATAGCATTATCAAAAACCTCCACAATATAACGTTTCAATTCTGCAATAGAACATGCCGCAACAAAATGTTCTAAACCCACAATAGCATATTGTCACTCATATACAACCTCCTTATCGAAAAATGAAAACTGCATCACACCCTCAACAACCACCTCATGGTGCCTCTACAGGAGTCCCACAACAATAGCACATCCCATCTCACCCTCTTTATCAACAATCACATATGCACGTTCCCACACAAACACAGTGTAATCCTCTCGCACAATATCTCTACCATCCATCTAGCACATACACTGCTTATGCTAATTTGAATATCCATGTGGCCTCTTAGAATCCACCACGGACTCAATCACCACTTTACACTAATCCTCCACAATCACACACTAATCCCTACCATCAAACTATCAATCCACAACTACCATCGTATGCTACACAACAGCCAAACATTTCCTATAATTACTAATCCAATCCATATTACACTCGGCAGCAACCGCCCTGTCAACAACCGCTGCTACAATAACATGGTGCTTCCACATCCTTGTACTATCAAGCTCCACAGAATTCCCCATCCACTTCATATTATTAGCAGCAACCACCTCATCAACAAATACCCTCGGCCTCTTATTACCAAAATCCGTCATCATCCTATCCACCTTACGTTAATCCAAAACCACAATCCGCTTATGATAATCAGTATCAACCTACACCCTCAAATGATCCTAATGCTTCCTCCCCATCATCATCCTACCAACAATATCCCCCCTACAATCAACCCAATCTAGCTAATCCAACTCCGCCTACTAATAAATATCTAGAAGAGCTTAAAGCTGCATTGAAATATTTACAAGCACGCATGTCTAAGAAATCTTTCAAGTTTGAGGATATTTGTCCCTATCTATTTGATTCTTCAATCTCACTTATCCCCTTCCTAAAGCACTTTGAGATACCCAAGTTCGACAAGTATACAGGAACCAAAGATCTGAAATCCCATCTACAAGAGTTCTATGCACAATTTTAGGATGTTCAACACTGTGAAAATTATCTCTTGCACTTGTTCCCTAGGAGCTTAGGAGGGCTCGCCTTAGATTGGTTCATGGGTCTCAAGAAGGGGACAAGTTCTTCCTTTGTTGATCTTTTTGAACAATTTTTTAGAAAATTCTCCTTTAACTTGGAGAAGGACATTGACACTTTAGACCTCTTGAAGGAGAAGCAACGCGACAAAGAAACTTTCGCTAAATACCTATAGAGGTGGCAAGCAATAGCTAGCCGCATGAAATCCCCTCCTAGCGAGAAGGAAATGGTAACCCTCTTTGTGGCCAATGCTCATCCTAAGATGGCACATGCTCTTAATATCCATTGTGTCACTACTATTGTAGAGATTATTGAAAAGGGTCCCATCATTGAGCGAGCTCTTGTCGCCAAAGGGAAAATTAAATTGTATAACCGGACAAGGAAAAATCATCCAGTGACAAATCCCGTTACTGGAACAAGAACAAGAATGCAGTCAATGATGGTGTCATCGACACCAAACATGTTCAAGTGGCCAATACCTCCCAAAGGAAACAACCATCCATGCCCAATGCCATATCTATGCCACAGGGGGAACCTCGTCCCCCTCAACAATCCAATCAAAACAATCAAGGGAATGGTAAACGTCAATACACTCAATTAGGAGAACACTTGAGCGTTGTCTTCAATATGTTATTGCAAGTCAATTACCCCATCACATATCTAGTGACTAAACCTTTTGATGAGTCTAAACCTAAACCCGCATGGTATAAGGAAAATGAGTATTGTGGCTTTCACAAGATCACAAGTCATTCCACAAACAAGTTTCAAGGTCTGAAAGCATATATCCAAGATCTTATAGATCGAGGAGATATCCATGTGGATTTCAATCAGGCCTCATCGTCCAATGCTTAATTACAAATATATCAAAATGATTTCCCCAAGCATAACCAAGGTCCTAACACATCCAACGCAAATCTTGGACCTAGTAATAATAACAACCAAGATAACAACACTAATAATATCACCTACAAGAATGTCCCGCTTAACTATGAGACTCTCATCATCCATATTGGGCAAGCGGAACCGTGTGTGTCTATGATACATTTCAAAGGAAAGGAGCCTCAATGTGTTGTTACCACTCATCGCACTTGCATTACTGTCCCTAGAGCCTCCACGTCATCCCCATCACCTCCTGTGAGCTCTCAGTATAACATCTTTGACCATCTAGGAAATATTGCAGTGCAAATATCTATCATAGATTTGCTAAAGTCTTCTCCTATATATCAAGAAATCTTGATGAAATATTTACAAGATGCCCATGTCCCCAACGACATCGACCCCACACAGTTCCAAGATCTAGTAGGACACCTTTCATCAACCTACCAACTAGGTTTTAGCCAAAAAGACATGCCTACCATCAATTCCAATCACAATCGACCCCTCCATATAGAGGTTCTTGTCGCTCAACATAAAGTAAAGAGGGTCTTGATAAATAATGGCTTTTCTCTCAATCTTTGTACATTAAATTTCATAAAGCAGGTAGGATATACCCATACTGACTTAAACAATCAAATCATCACTATAAACGATTATGATAATGTAGAAAGGGATTCTGAAGGGGTTATTGATCTTCCAATTCAAGTTGGCTTAGTTATACAATACACCACTTTTCATGTCCTTGATCTGGACCTCCCCTACAACCTTCTTCTCGATCGACCATGGATCCACACCATGCAAGTCTTCCCGTCTACCTATCATCAACACTTGAAGTTCCTGTTTAATGGAATGGAATTTACGATACAAGCTGATCCCCAGCCATTTGAATATTGTTGTTCACTTGAAGCTTCTTTCCCTCATTCCCATTATTGTCGAGGAGTGGAAATGGGACCACCACCAGCATCCTCATCCAATCCATCATCTAATCCATCACCCACCACCTCATCCTCTCCATCTTCTACATCTGATTCCACTATCACCAAGGTCCAGATCATTGATAAGGGATGTGGTGAGTATGAGATGCGTACTGCTTTGAACGTGGCAACCATGCCACCCTCACCACACACATATGGTCAACCCTCCAATTCTGTACCGAAGGAAGAACAAAAGGCAATCACCTTGAGTTCCAAAAATGTGGGAACCAACACTTATGTATCTCCCGCGTTACCACAATATACGCCTGAAGATGATATAAGTCAGTGAATATATCGTGAAGAACCTGAATGTACTCCCCCTTTAAAGGAATTATTTCAAGAGATGTATCCTTGGCCCTCTAAGTATGCTCAAGGGGGAGGTCTTAGTCTAGAAGAGCTAGGAAGAAATTAGTCGATTGGCACTTCCATACGTCTAAAGAATTTAGGCTTAGGCTATGATAAAAAGAAAGAGGGTCCTGCAGCATCGACCAATACTTCTAACAATGTCAGTGTGGGAAATGGTATTTTGGAAGATATACCAGAGGAAGAGTGTATCATACACGCATACGATTATGTAGATCATGCAAACCTTTCCTCCATGTTCAAGTGCCTATCTGTTTGCACCATCAGCCTTTCCCTTCACCATCTCGAACTCATAGATTGGGACCTACGTGAAAGCACACCTATCAACTCACTTTCCTCAGTGGATACCTATGTACACCTCATGGGATTGGGGGAAGATGAAAACCCTAGTCGTAAAAATAAGAAAAAGAAAAATCCAAAAGGGTCACCTAGTGAAAACCTCCTTGAGGCACTTCTTGACTCAGAAAAATTCAAAACGTATTTGACGGTGAAAACCTTAGTGAGGCACCAAAAGATGGGGATGTTAATCTTCCCCTTGTGGGAACACAGTTTTCTGAATGATCATCCATTCTGATTGAGGAAACACAAGAAATAAATTTGGGAACTGAAGAGGATCCCAAAATCACGTATGTAGCCAAGGCATTATCAGAGGAAGAACATCACCAAGATTCTTCAAGAGGGTATCATTAATTTTTCATGGACATATTCAAACATGTTAGGCCTTGATCCTACATTAGTAGTCCATCATTTGGATGTGCATCCAGATGCCAAACCTATCAAACAAAAGCTTCAGAAAATGCACCCTCAAGTTGCCCTACTAGTTAAGAAAGAATTGGAGAAGCTATTGGACGCTAGATTCATAAGGCCTATTGATTATTCTGACTGTATCTCCAACATAGTGCTAGTTGCCAAACTAAATGGCACCATTAGAGTATGTACAAAATTTTGTGACCTGAATAAGGCTTGTCCCAAAATGATTTTCCATTGCCAAACATAGATATGTTGGTTGACCTCACTGTGGGACATGATATTTTTTCCCTCATGGATGGATTCTCTAGATACAATAAGATTAGAATTGTGCCTGAAGACCAACATAAAACAACTTTCACTACACCATGGGGCACATTTTTCTATAATGTTATGCCCTTCAGTCTTAAGAACACAGGGGAAACCTACCAACACATAATGACCATCATCTTTCATGGTCTTATCCACATCATCATGGAAGACTATGTTTATGATTTGTTAGGAAAATCAAGATCCAGATCAAAACACCCTGCATTCTTAAGGAAGATCTTTTAGCATCTAGAGCACTACAAGTTGCGCCTCAATCTAAAAAAGTGTGTGTTCGGGGTTACGTCAGGAAAGTTGTTGGGCTTCATTGTCTCCAGGAGAGGTATAGAAGTGGATCCATCTAAGGTCAAAGCAATTATGGATATGCCTCCACCTCGCAACCTGAAATAGTTAAGGAGTCTCCAGGTTAACCTATAGTCCATCAAAAGGTTCATAGCACAATTAGCTGACAAGTGTCAACCATTCACCCACCTCCTGAAAAAGAATGCATCCTTCAAGTGGGATCCTATGTGTCAACAAGGTTTTGACAAGATTAAGGAATACTTGGCTCATCCTCCCGTCCTTATGCCTCCAATCCCAGGGAAGCCAATTTTATTGTACATCTCAGCTACTTCAGTGGCACTGGGGGCACTGCTAGCACAACATGATGAGTCATCTAGAGAATGAGCGATCTACTATATCATTTGAACCTTAGTAGGCTATGAGCTCAACTATTCTTCAATGGAGAAGGCCTTCCTAGCCGTAGTTTTCTGCTCACAGAAGCTTAGACATTACATGCTCAGTCATCCAATCAAATTAATATCAAAAGTTGACCCGCTTAAGTATTTGCTAGCCAGAACAAATTTGATTGGTCGAATGGCTAAATGGGTCATGTTACTAAGCAAGTTTGACATAAAATATGTGGACCACAAAGTTATTAAGGGACAGGTGATAGCGGATCAGTTAGTCGATGCTCCCCTGGTTGATGCACATCCTTTAGTAACAAAATTTCCTGATGAAGAGGTCTTTACAGTAGAAGAAGCCACCACATGGACACTATACTTTCATGGGTAGTACACACATAACAGATCAGGGGTAGGCATCTTATTTATCACCCCCCAAGGTGATTGTATCCAAGAGTCATTCAGACTGTCCTTTCCATGCACAAACAATATAGTTGAATACAAATCTCTTCTCACCAGCCTTAGAATCACAATCAAAATGAATATCACTCACTTAAGGGTCTTCGGCGATTCACAATTAGTCATCAAACAAGTCAATGATGAGTTTTTAACAAAGGATGAGAAGTCGTTACCTTATAAACGCATGGTCGATGACTTTAAGAAGTCTTTCACCTCTATTCAATTTGACCAAATCCCTAAAGTTGTTGATGTGATGGCTACAATTGGTTCTTTAATTGACATGCCTAAGGATCGAACATACTATGAATTCCTAGTATAACAACTCTTAATACCCGCATACGACATCCCTAAGACTGAGATGGTGTGTGAAATCATAGGTCCTATGTGTCCATGGTATCATGATATCTATGTTTATCTTCACGATAACATCCTTCATGTTGTCCTTACATGCAATCAATGCAAGTCATTCATCCAATGCACAACCCATTACACCATCATAGGTGATACTCTTTATTGTCGTGGATATGATGGAACTCTTCTTGGGTGTTTGAATGAGACCGAAACCCGCACTGCATTGGTGGACGTACATAGTGGTGTTTGTGGGGCCCACTCAAATGGCATGGCCTTAGCTAAGATTATTCTCAGGGATAGTTACTAGTGGCCTACATTGGAGCATGACTCTTGTGAATTCATGATTAAATGTTTACCTTGCTAGCAACATGCAGACCTGATACATGCTTCTGCTCAAGATCTGCAACCCATCACAACACCATGGCCTTTTTCTCAATGGGGTTTCGATTTAGTTGGCAAGATATATCCTCCATCCTCTAATGGCCACACCTTCATTATCACTGCCACTGAGTACTTCACTAAGTGGGTGGAAGCCATACCACTCTCCCAGATAACGGGTACTTAGATATCCAAATTCATCCTTTACCATATTATCTGCAAATATGACATCCCCTCCACCATCGTTTCTGACAATGGAAAACCATTCAAAAACCAGGGTGTAAAAGAGGTATGTGACACCTTCCATATCCAACACCGACGTTCCATGCCCTATTACCCTCAAGGTAATGGACAGGTGGAAGCCAGTAACAAAACCTTGATTAAAATCTTGAAAAAGGTTTTCAATAGTACTGGTCAAGATTGGCACCTCCACATCCATCTCATCCTTTGGGCCAAACACAAAACTGTAAAAATTTGTATATTGACTTGACTGATTTTTCATTATGTGCAGCAATCTTAACTTACTAGGCACAATTCTAAACCTATCAAATTTATCTTTATACTTAGAAATATGAAGTTTATGTGCAATAAGTTCATTCTGAGAGCATAAAGATTGAAATATTATTAGTTGTGGGTTCTCATTTTTGTCATGATTTACCCACAAACACGTTTTACTATCCCCAACGCCATAATCAAACTGAAAATCATTAAAACACAGAGGATAATGAAAGGACACCACCTGATTCAGAATATTTCTAGTTACTAATGCAAACTTGTGTTGTACGAACTCCCTCTCTCGGGGTCTCAACTCATGGAACATCACCAAAGCAAGGTCTGTCTCGCAGCTGGGATATTCACCAACTGACATCTTTGTATTAATCTCGGGTATAGAGTCAAAATTTTTTTGGATTTCCTGAGATGAAGTCTTACTTTCAACACTCTCTTGAAACATGTCACCCTCAAAGGTTTGAGAATCTACGTCCAGATTATCAACATTGATGTCAGGGATACTGATACATGATGAACAAGGATTTTCTTTGAACTCATTTGAATGCATGGAGTCAAAGTCAGGAAAGCACTTTCTCAATTCATATTCCTGCACATCATCAACAAGAACATGCCATTCAACATCAAATTTATCAGTATTAAGATCAAATTCATTGGTGGATGCTAAGAAAAGACTCTCTTCAACCAACACATTTGAGTAATTAGAATCAAAATAAAGAAAATACTCCTTGGTCTCATTCTCTTCATCATATTGAAGGGATTCAACTTCTGAGATAACCTCTTGGTTGCTTCGTTGGAATTCCCCTGCTTCATCCAAATGTACCTTGTCATGAATTTCTTCAGGGAACACTTGACTGATCTGCACATCTACTTGAACTTCTTCCCTTAAGATTTCATTTTGGCATTTAAGTCCTTGTCTTTGACCACAAGGTTCATTAGCAATTTCATCTTGAAGTGTGTTATCTGTTTCAACCCGTTCACTCCTTAAATCAGTAGAGTCATCTTCTTGCGTTAACCCATCAAAGTGTTTTTCTTCCTCATTCATCATCATGAAAGAATCTATGAATGCATCGATGAATACATTCTCCACTTCTATCAAGCCCTTACTAGGTGGAGGAGTTTCACCAGTTGTTGAATCCATCTTGATGCAAGGATCAAGGCCATCAAAAGATATGGAAGAATTAAACCTCTTCACACAGTTACTCTCATCATTTTGGATGGACTGATTACCATTTTCATGTGTGCCAGTTGTTTCATCCTCCTCGTTGAGGGGATACGTATTCCAAGGATCTTCCATAAGTATTCCTTCAATAGTGATTAGTTTCTTGAAATACAACTCCATCCTTCCTAGGAAGACATGGCAATCCATCTGAGATTGTTGATTAGTTCGATGTATCCTACATCCACTTGGCCCAACAAGTTCTGATAGTTTCAGATCCCCCAACTCTTCTAATTTCTCCCTTATTCAATTTTGCATATGAGGGATATCAATCCAACATGAGCCATGTTCCTTTATCCATTCCTCATCACCCTGATTCTCATCTTGATCAGAAGAGTTGTTCAAATCGTTGGAAGGTATTGTTGATTTCTCATGACAGCAATCCCGTATTAATACCTCATCTCCTTCAAATCTATCATTAGTACTAACATTCTCAACAAAGCTAGATTCTATCTTGAGATTTTTGTTATGCTCTAAATTTACATCCATTTCATGCCTTTAACCAAACAATTCATCAAAATTATATACTTGCTCATCAAATGTTTCATCTACAACTTCATTGCGATGTAATGGACTATGCTTTGGAATATGACTGAAAAGAGATGATATGGTTATAACTTCATTGTCAAGTGGGGTACTTAACTCTATGATTGGATTTTGTAGAGATGAGTTCTCCTAGTGGTCTTCTGTGTGATTGAACTGATGTGGGGTGTTGGAAAATGTGGTGCTTGGGACCTTAGGAAGGTTGTAGCTGCTTGGTGATAGTGATTGCACCTGGGCAGGGACGGTGGGTGAAGTGACATAAGGCTGCAGATGATGGCAGTTTGCAAGCACAAGAGGATTATAACCCTGAGTTTGGCTATCTGAATTTCTAGTGTCACCTCCAAATTGCACCAATAAGAGAGCTTTGTTCAATGCATCATGCAAAGATGTAGCCTCACCACAACGTCTGAATTTGGTTGCAAATGAGAGGTTTAAACCCCAATAATAATGTTCTATCAATATATGATCATCAACAACCAAATCTAAAGATTGAACCCTTTGATACATGAACAAAAAATCTATGATTAAATTGATAAATGTGTTCTAATGGTATCCTTTTTGTAGTTGCAAATTCATGTAATGGGTGTAGTGCATGTGCACGAGGATCAAATTGATCTAAAAATAAGATTTTAACTTCTACCCATGAACAAACAGAATTTGGTGGCAGATTATCATACCATTGCCTGGTTGTACCTTGAAACGTTTTGATGAACAATTGACAGATGACATCCTCATGCTGAACCTGGAGAAAAGTAAATACATGCCTGCAAATTTCAACATGTTCAAAAGCATTTTTCCCACTGTTAGGGAAAAATAAAGGAAGCCTATCATACAGGTGACCAGGGATTTCATGAACAAATCCTAGTATATGCAAAGGGCTACCCATTAGAGCTGGGTTTTCCAAGACCTAACCCACTCCAACTCACAACAATCCAAAATTACTCAAGAAGGCCCTCCTTCTAGTGCCAGTTTCTGTTGACGTGTCTGATGGCACAACAACATGCAAACAGAATATTGCTATTCTGTTTCTCTTAAAAGAGAAAGACGACACATGGATATCTTAGCTCCCAAGGTCTTTGTAGTTGGTTCTCAACTGTGCTGATGTTGCTCAATGGTCAATGTAACAGTAATGTTCAAGGGGCCTGCTGGTGTTGAGCTTTTGGATTGTTCTGAGATCAAACATAAACTTAAACCTACTCTAACTAGCGTTTTTAAAGAAACATAAAAAAAGATAGATCAGAGCTTTGGAATAGAAAAGATTGTTAATTCATCCAACTTAACCAGACTTTTTACCTTTCAAGGAATTCCTAACTAAAATTGCAGAACAAAATTAACTTGTGATTAACACACAGTTTCATTCATTCATAGTGCTGATTTCAATAAAAGATTGCAAATCACTATTTAAACAGGACATAAAATCAAATTTTAATCCTTGAAATTTTCTCAAATCAAATGATTAAACCAAGATAAACAACATTCTGAAACACAATCTGAAGTAGATTTTAATATGGTTGCTTCTACTGTTAGTGAAACACATAAGCAACATTTACAGAGCTGACACAATCACCAGTGTACAGAAAATCCATGGCTCCAGATTATTTCCATCTATCCTAAGAGAACTTGAAAATACATTATAGTCTATATTGAATCTAACTCCTACCCTAAGAAGACAAAAGAAGCTCCTATTACAAAGAATCAAGATGCAACTCTGTCTCCTCTATTTTTGCTAACCTCTATGTATCTGAACTCTCTCTAAAAACTAACTACTACTTTCTACAAAAGGACAAAATGCCATATATACATAATGTATGAAAAAGAATGCACTGGCCCCCGTTTTAGGGTTTACAAAATATCTCACTTGGTTGCAGGAGGGTCGGCCCTCAAATCTTTTGAATAGAGTTAATGCTGTGTTGAATGTGTATCCTCACTATCCATGTTGGTGAAGGCTTGCTCCGGGGGTGATCTTAGATCTTTTGCAGCTACAACATTAACTCCAGCCTTTGTGTCCATCTTTGAACTCCTTCGTAGAGCTGCCTTGAATGCTCTAAACCATTCTCATTAATACCGATCTGCCCCTTTTCTGCCAGCAAACTCCAGCTGTTCCTGTGACTTGTGGTTGTTTCTTTCCTTTGGCTTCCTTCCTGCTCTAGACCCTTCTGCACGTTGACCATCTCTAGAAGCAACACCGGGCCTCTCTTTAGATCTAAACATCATCACCTGAGCCGATCCATCGCCTTTTGATCTCAGAATGAGTCCATGTCATTTGCATTCTATTGATATCCTTCACAGGGGTAGTCAATCAGTCAAAGGGCCAATGGGCCACTCCTTTAGCTTCTTCTGATTGGTGGCACATAGGCCATGTAAGATTCCCAGGCAGTCAAAGGTTATTCGAATGGCATTGCATGTTGGTGAGACACTAATTGTGTCTCCCCAATGCGATTATGTCTCTTCTAGCAGCTATCGGTGTAACATGTGACAGTCAGTGAGACCTTTTAGCGAGATGTAGAAGTCATATCGATACCACAAAACTACCGGTAAGACAGTCGCTATCGGCCAGAAGTCACGGTGAGCCCTAATCATCCGCTCAGAGCTTCTCTGAGCTCATTCTTGTTCTCTAGGCTCGAGCTCCTTTTCCTTTCGGAAAGACTCCTTCAATCGGAAAAAGGTCATGGCGAGTTCCCCTCGGTTATACCGATATCTCTTTCATTGGAAAATCCATCGCTGTTAGCAAGAGATAAAGCGGTCGGGAAGACCTTATATCGAGCCCCTCTTCTCTCGGCGAGCACATTCCATCTCGGGGAAACTTCTTCGTTTCAGGGAGACCTTACCCCGAACTCACGCCTTGTCACCAAGACATCTCTGGGTTGGCGAGACCTTATAGCGAAGCCGGCCATTCTCCCTGAGCTCATTTTGTATCTACAAGACTTTCCGTAGTCGCCCAGACTTCACAGCGAAACCCAAATCCTTAGCCGATGTTGTTCCATTTCGGCAAGACCCTATCAGGTCGGCAAGACATCACGGCGAACACCTTTAGTCATGCCAAAGGTTTGAAACCATCGGTGAGACCATTGCTTTTTGGTGGGACATCTTGGCGAACTCAAATCTTTCGCCGAAACCTCTTTTCTTGTTGGGGAGACCACCACCTGTCGGTGAGACCTTTCACCGAAGGCATTATCTTTTGGCGATCTCATTTCATTTCGGGGAGACAAGCTTCCTTCACTGAGTGCAAAATTTCTTTGGGCCCATACCCTATTTCAGAAAGACTCTTCCTCTTCGGTGAGACCTTTCACCGAAGGCAATACCTCTCGGTGAGACATTCACTCAGTCGCCGAGACTTCATAGTGACCCCAAATCCTTCGCCGATGCCGCTTCATTTCACTGAGACTCCGACAGATCGGCGAGACATTACGACAATATTACCTTATGTCGGTGAGACCTTCTTTCTTTCACCGAGACATCACTATATCGGCAAGACCTTCCACCGAAGTCATTCATTCTCCCTGGGTTCATTGTATTTCGGTGAGACTCTGTCAGGTCGGTGAGATGTTTTGTCAGGTGGAAAGAGTTATAGCGATATCCTCCTTGTCGGTGAGACAATCCCATATCGACAAGACATCCCCCCGAGCTCATTATGTTACACCGAAGGCACACCCTTCGGCAAGACACATGCTAATCGGCCAGAACTCCTGCCGAAGGCAAAATCATTCACCGAGCTTCAAAACTTTTGTTGGGACCTCCTTCTATTTGGGAGACCTTATGCCAAAGGCCTACTGCCTTTGGAGAGCTGAGATCACATTAGGGAAACTCTCTTAGGTCGATGAGACCTCATGTCGAAAGAAAACCCCTTTCCCCGAGCTCGAGCCTCTTTCGGCGAGACCTTGCTTTGTCGGTGAGACCTCACGGCGAAACCACAACCTTACCCCAAAGGAAACATCTTTTGGTGGGACATCACCTGGTCGCCGAGACTTCTCAGCGAGCTCAGACCACTACGCCGATGGTGATTTTTTTGCCGAAACCCTTGCCTCTTCGGCCAGACATCATGCTGAAGGCTTTATCATTCGTCGATTAAAATTGTATGGCCAACTGGGGCATTTCAAAATGAATAGAACCATTGCTAGTCGACAAGACATTTGGAAGATCTTGCCGACTCTTGCCTTAGAGGAATTTTATGCCAAACTGGATTGGGGGATGTTTCCCAACTGAGCTCCCTGACAAATATCACCATGTGCATGATTTAATCCTGCAAAACAAAGTCTCCATTAGTTCTCAAAGGAAAATAAAATACATTATTGTTCATGATTATTTCATTGAATACTTAACAAGAAGAAAACCAACTCAAGCTAAGATAGAACCAAAATCCGATAGAACAATTTAAGACAAAATTAAGAGGAAAATAGAAGAATTTGAAGGGTCAAAGTAAATAACAGAGGCAACGAAACCAAAAGAGAAGGGGGACCCATTTTGTTCCAGAATAAAATGGGGTGGTTATGCAGGGTATAATAGGTCTCACAATGAGCGAGGAGCTAGCGATGAGCCAAGGACCGCAATCATCTACATCACAGGTAATTTTCACTCCTCTTGCTTCACAATCTTTAATCCCTCCTGTTGTGTCCACGACACCCCTCACTTTGAGTGTGGGCCCTTGTTTTTCCACTTTTGTCGCAATAGTTGCGGGAGGTTTCTCCCAATTCTCCTAGACGAGACCATTTTCCTTTACTCCTCCATGAACCTTTCTACCTTTTGTCATTGCCCAATCTGCATCCACTATCGCCTCTCTTTCTGCATCCGCGACTGCCATTGATACCCCTCCTGCTACTACTATATCGGGCCCAACTCAATTCATCCAACAGATGGAATCTACCATGACTCCACTACCGTCACAACACTTAATGAGTCCTCCCGCTGGGCCACTAACTAGGATTTGGAAGATTCCTCCATTCTCCCCACAAACAATCTCTCTTCGGGGGAAAAAGTCGCCTGAAATCACTACCCTCTCGTTCCCTTTTTCCCTTCCTCTTGGCGCACCTTTTGCAGGTGGGCTAGTTAGGTCGTGAGCCCAATTTATGGCAGAGGGCGATAGAACAAAAGAAGTGCAAGCTATCAGGATACATAAGCAAAAGGCCAAGGATGCCAAGAAGCCGACAGGGCCAAAGGTACAAACTGTTTTCAATGAGGCTCAACAATCGCTGCATTTTGCAACCATGTACTCGACCGTCATCAAACCATAGGGAGATATGCATCCTGACAATTACAATATGTACGCCATGGGACTCGATCTGAGCATAGCCCAGCTGGAAGACAAAGTTGAGCTCATGGAAGAGACATAGCGGGTGGTGATCACCGACTTCTTCAAGTCTGGTTGCTAGCTGAAGAAGAAAGAAGAAGAGCTAAAACTTGTAAAGGGGAGGATTGAGGTCCTGCTAGTGAAGGACAAGGAAAAAGACGTTGAAATTATGCGCTTATTAGAGAAAGCACACACAAAGCAGGATAAACTTTGAGAAGAACTCACAAAGTTCCAAGCCCAAGATTCTAGCCTGGTCGCTGAGCTACGACAAAAAAACCAAGAATATCAAGACCAGTTGCCCTGGGTGGAGTACGAGATGAAACGAAAAGATGAGGAGTTTGACCATCAACACACTCAATTGGAGCAAAAAGTATAGCAGAAGGAAGTATACTTTGAGGACCGAAAGGTCCAATTGGAGAATGAAATCCAGGGAATGAAGTCTTCCCTTGAAACAAAATCAGCGAACAAAAATCGGGTCAAAGAAAAATGGCTCGCCAAATGGAAGACTTTGTCTGAACAAATTTCGACTGCAAACAAAAGGGTTGTAGAACTGACACAGGATGTTGGTTCAAGGGATGTGGAGATTTTCCTTTTGAAGAATGCTCCCCAATCCCCTGCTGCCCAGTCGAACCTCCTTCCAATGGCTCAACAATTATACATTTCATATTGGGAAAAAGTCAAGGCATTCTACCTAACTCTTCAACCAATGCTCCAATTTATGGTAGAGGTGACAAGTTTGGGTAGGGAAGTTCATGGAGCGATTAAGCGGTTCCCACAATCCATTGCAGAAAGGATTCTTGAGGCAAAAAATTGTTGGATAAGCTATACAGGGTCTCAGATGAGGACTTAGCAAATGCAGGGATCGAGGATAGGAAGGTCGCTGCCAAAATAGCAAACAAGTTCATCCACTACCACACAGCTATCCTCCATGCTAGCGAGTGCGCTGTTAGACTGGACCAAACCATGAATAGCATGTGGGCTAGGTTCTCCCAGCTAACTCAGATGGGCTTACCCTCCCATTTTCTTTCCAACGACTCAGTGGTTATTGCAGAGTAGCAGAGTAGATTCTAGCAAAGATAGGAGAGAAGCAGTAGGACACATCTGCTTTCTAGAGCTTTAGTCAACCCCCTACTGTAGAAGATATTGAAGGAAACGCCCCTGGTAGTCGCCAAAACCTATGAATGTTAAATTCATCGATCTCCCTCCGGGTGGTTTTTGTTTTCACTAAGTACCAGTCCACGCCTCATCTTTTTGAACTTCATTTGCTGTCGCCACGTGTCCACCAGACACTCACCACAGGGAAGCCTTCCTTTACTCTCGTATTGGCTCCCGCCATGCTTCCACATGTTGTCACTGCGAGCACTTAAAGGCTGCTTCCCTTCACTTTTCAATTGGGCCCCGTCTGCGTGCCACGTAGCTTTCATCCGCATACACTTTTGGAAGACCCCACAGTCGGTGCCGATAGTAAAGACTGCTCCATGTGTCTTCACTACGGGGGATTTTCATTGCAGGAGGAGGAATCAACGAACGGGCCCCGCCCTGTTGCCACGTGTCTCTTTTGCGGGGACTTCATCAAAGGGAAGGAAGGAGCGAGCAACGAGCCCCGCCAGATTGCCACGTATTCTAAACCACCTTCATGGGTGAATGACACACATGTTTGCATAGAGTTTGTTGGGACCATTGCCATCATTCGAAGGGGATGTATCTATTCGTGAAGCGATTACATCCCATGGCCGAAATATTTTTTGTTGCAATGACTGAAGGAAATCATTGTTGCAGGCATCATTGCTAGTGATACGTGATCTTTTCTATTAGTGCCCACCAGGCAGTGGAATTTTATCTATATATACTACTTCTTCCTTCCAAAAATGAGTGGGGAAGATAAAAAAAAATTAGGGGAAAGACACTAGGCCTTTTGTATTGCTTTTATATTATTATATAAGACTCTCAAATTGTGCCATTGTTCGGCCTTTCTGTTTTCTTAAGCTATTTGATAAAACATTATACTATACCATTATTATCTTGAATTGTTTATTTGCATAACTTCTATGATTTCAATATAAGCTTGTTGATTTAGACCATGTCGTTTGACTCTTCTTTTCAGTAAATGTATATGGGAATTATTTTATGTCATTAGATAAATTATTCAGGTTTTTATCTTTGATTTCTATTATTCTGGGACATAGCAGATTGTTGAACGGGCCCTTAAATCTCATCCAAAAGATAGATTTATCATGCCTTTCATCTAAGTCTTGGCACATCGCCTTAGTTAGATTGTTATTTTTTATATCTCCTTCCTTTTCCCATTCCAAAACCTAAGATACAGAAGAAGTCAACTTCTTTAAAAACTCAGAGGTCACTTAGTTTAGCGCATTTGGTCCCCCCATTAACTAAGTTTCCCATAAAGGCTGTTACCTTGCCAATTTTTGGTATCAACAGGAATCTCAACTAATGACCAGCAAGACATTTTTCTCAATTGGAATATTTTGAAATCTCCACAGAATGCATGTTGATTGTTTCTGACGGTGGCAAAAAGAATCTTCTACAACATATTTTGGGGTCCTAAGATAATATTTTGTGACTATTTTTATTAATCCAATGAGTAGTTTTTTCAGCTAGGAAGGAATATTCCATGAATATTTGTTGACATCATCATGATATCATGTTGACATCAGCTATACGGGATATACCTTGCCCCCTCTTAGCCCCCATTTGGCCTAGAAAGGACTTTTTCTTTTTCTTTTTGCTATAACTTGGGTATACAGTGTTGAAATCGAGCAAATGAGATATCGTTGAAAAGAGTTTCGTGTAATTTCCAATGGTGTAGGTCTTCTCATTAGAGTTTTCTACTAGTTCATTTTATTCTTAGTCAAAGTTAGATCATCAATTTTTGCTTTCGAGCTCATATTTTTTTTCCCATATCTTTGATTTTTCATGATTCTTGTGACATTGGAAAGCTATTTCAGAGCTCTTCAAATCCATTTATGCATTTTTTCCAAAATCTACCCTAGGTGCATTTTATTTAGTTTTTGGTGATTTTAAATTTGTGTCAATTACTTGGACATCTTGGCACCAGGAAAGGATTTTTTTGTGTGAAATGAATTTATTTGATTTTATTTACATGCATTGAGGTTTTTCGTCTTTGATTTTCTCATTTGAGGAAGTATCATGGGGTTTTTTTTCATCCTTCTATGGTCATCCTGGAAACGGATAATTATGAGTTTTGGCAAAATGACATCCTAAAAAATCTTAGGTGGCTTGATCTTTTGTGTTATTTGTATAGACTCATACCTGCACTAGACACGCTAGGGAGTTGATCAACATGGGGTATTATTAGTGATTATGTTGTAGGAGTTATTTGTTCTAGTGTTGATCATGACACTATGTGTGTTGTATTAGACATTGATTGCCCCCACACACTTTGGACTCAACAATGGGAGATCCATGGAGACTCTCATATCTCTCTATTCCTAGAGGATCTTGTTGTAGATTTTCTGATTCCTCTTGCAGATACATATTGCACACCCTTTCATGATGATAATTTAGAGGAGCTCGAGTATATCATAGGTCTCAAGTATGTTTTGATGGTTCAAAGTCTTGTCTTCATGTTCCCACTCTTCAAATCGAGACCCAATATCCATCTTCTATTGTTCCTAATCATCTTGGCATTACCACGTACTTGGCCCCTATTGGTGCAATACAATAAGACATTAATCTTCTTCTAGCCACAACTACTTGGTATTTGTATCTTGTAGACATATCATCCTTGTTTGTAGAGTCTTAAATTACAAATATGGAGGATTAATTTGAGGACATTCATCTCCTCTTTGTTGACAACCACATCATCATTATTGGTCCACCATCTTCATTATATTTGGAGCTTGTTCTACATCAATCTTCACAAGATCTTGGATTGACACCATCTCATTTCGACATGTGGAAAATTGAGCAATTTTCATAGGAACACATTATTTTGATTTGAATTCCTAATTCATCCATCTTTTGGGAATGACTTCTCCAATCATTAGTGGATCTATTTCTTCCTAAGTGGAGAAATGTTGTTTGTAGACAATGGATCATGTTTTTTCTTCAAGAATTCATCATTAGCACATGAGCTCTTTCTTTATGGGGGAATTCATATCCTCATTTTATCTCTCCTCTCAAGGGGGACGTCTATTGCAGTTGTGTGACAAAAGCAATCCTTGGGGGGTCACATTGAGTCCTCCTTCTATCCTTCTTTCAATAGTGTGGTTATTTCTTTTTCTCTCGTTTGGAGAGGATTTTTGTCCCATGTGGTTTTCTCCTTTTCTTTGGTTATGAGAGATTTCATTTGTTTTTACATGAGTACCTCATCAAGCCTTGTAGTTGGGATCCATCCATGCATCCATTGTTGCATTCTTCATCAGAGTTTTAGCTTCTTTCTAAGTTGATCTTAAGGGGTAGTGTTGGAATAATTAGAAATCTCACCTAATAATTAATTAGTCATTAATTAATTCTTAGGTCCCTTATTACTTCATTACACTTAAGCTAAACCTAGGAGTATTTTTTTATTATTAGATTAGGTTATTTATAGGTCAAGTTGTCTCATTGCATATGATTATAACACTTGACATAATCTAATCAAATCCTCATTTGGGGTTTGTACTTTTGCTTTTATAAGCATTCATTTGTACTTTGTAATCATTCCATTCAATTCAATAGAAAATGCATATCAGATGCTTGTGTGGATCAATTCTCTTTTCAAGGTTGCATGAGCATAATCATTAATTTTTCTCTTCAAATGTGATAGGTGTTTTGGTTGCAAGTGGTTTCTAGGAGATGCGAGGTTCACTATCAATTCCAATAACCATGTTAGATTCCATTAGAAATGAGAATTTGAGCTAGGATTGATTGCCGATTGTAGATCACATGCATTTTAGTCAACATATGATTGAAGATCAAAATAGTGGAATGGAGAGAGAATCCTAAAAATATAAAACTCAAGGGAAAAATGAAATAGAGTATAAGAAATGCTCACACTACTCTTTCTAACTAATAGAGAAGAGAGGCAAGTGTTGTTATATAACACAAATAAGGGAATACATCCAAGAGGTGTAATAATTCTAACTACCCAAACTAGGTGGGATTTTTACCTACTTGGTAAATGCCAAATTACATGGTTGCACCTATTCAGGTGAAGACAAATAAATGGTTGTAAGAGGTGGCATATAAATCCAAAAGAGGGTGTGAGACTCAACTAGCTAAGTGTGGGTGAGAGTGACTTATGTAACTGATGCATTATGCCATTTGTCCTCATAATAAATAAGTCTAAATAACCTAAGAAAGCTTAATAATATGTGTAGGAAAATAACATCCCTTTAACATAAGGAAAATAAAAAACCTACACTAACAAAAAAGTGTAAAAAAAATCCAATGTGTATGGAATTAAGTGTAGAATGATTTTATATTTTTTTAAAATTTGGATGAGAAAATAAAAAAATATGCAAAAAAATTGATACATGTGTTTTTATAGCACATACGCATAATATTACAATTAAATAAAATCAAAATTACAAAAAAAGTATGGTTTTAAATATAATAACTAACTTGACATTGCAAGTGTGTCTTAAAAAAAATGTGATTAAATATGTAATTCTAGTCATGATGAAAATTTGACATTTTAATGTTGATTTTGGTCATTTTTTGGACCCCCATCTCCATGCACATGCCTTGTAGTTTTTCCCTCTTGTCTTATACACACTTTAACCTTGCAATAAGAGAGGTTAAAACACTTTTAGATCAAGCCCATCCCCACAAATCCAATGTCTTCTATTTGTCTAGTCATTACTCAAATGTGTGAACAAATATTAAGGGGTTGGACAAATAGTGAAGGAAATGAAGTATTTCAACGCTAGTACAAGAAGCTTCAAAAGATGTTCCTAAAACACTACCTTAACCTAGTGCAAGCATCGAAATAGAGGAACAAAATTCAAAGTAGGTAACAAATAAAAATATGGTCACAAATTTCAGACAAAATTATAATTTTTGAAAGACAAGATCTCATTAATGATTTTGTCTGATTTGCAAAGGTCAAAATTATATATGTTCAAAAAATCTAAATTTTATATGCATAATCTAATTTTAAAAATGTGATAGAGGATATATCGCACTATACCAATACATCAACCTTATTGAGAAAGCTAAGCAAATTTCTTTCTTACAAAAACAATAAAATCGATTGTCATGTACAATTTAATCTAATTTATTTAAATTTTTTTTTTTTTATGTTAAACTAAAATAAACTAGTGGAGGGGCTAACCATTGGGGGTTCCTTTTTATTCTTTTCAAATATAGTAAAAAAAAATGTTTCCCTTTCTGCTCGCCCCATTGTGATGTGCTTATAGGAATTATTTGTGAGACACATGCCATGACAGGCACCCTCATATAATGTAAAGACCATATTCTTGTTAATTTGAGATAATGTCTGAAATACAGACCATTTGGTTAATGACCAGAGATATTGTTCTTTTTCTATCACATAATATGGTGTAAACTACATTTGAATCAAGAGGAAACTAAGATCGATCAAAGATTCAATAATTTCCATGCCATGGATATACAAATTAAGCCTGTATCATATAATCTCAAGCCATTGGGCTTGTCCAGTTTGTTTTTTTGGTACAGAGATTTCTTCTAGAAGATGGCTACTTCACCCTACAATCAAGGATGCAGAGGGTTCCTCTTATATACTTACTGATCGTCTGCTTGCAGTGAGATGAATGCTTTTCTTCGTTCTTCAGACTTTCAGACCTGTACAATAGATTTTGTTGTTCTTTGCTTTGATCCTCGGAACTTTCAGTCGTTTTCACCAGTCTCTGAAGGGAACCGTACCTTTCTTTCTCCATGAGCTGGCCAAGAGATCCATGGGTGCCAAAGAGATCCTTCAATGACTCGTGATGCTTTGCCCTCTCAAACTGATCTCTTTTCTTCGTCCTCCTTGACATACCAAGATGGTAATAAACTCGCTTCTCTGCCATACTGCTTACTTCTCTGATAAGCTTGATTTGGCAGTAACCAGCCCTTAAAATCCAACAGGGTTTGTACATCTGAATAAAATCATACCTAATATTTTGAGGAGAGGTGCAAAATCACAACCAATGTCAGGAGAATTGGCCGAAACGTCGATTGCGATCATGATTTTGGAAAAGCAAAATCCATAATATCCTGTACAGATTAGTAGGAAAGTTGGAACAGAGCAAAGATGGTTAGATGTACATATCAGATCGTGACCTCCACCTTCCCTTCTCTTTAAACTTTCTTGGGATCAGTCGCTTTACAATGGTGAGGTGCATATTTCTTGTCGGGTTAGGTGGTCCTGCAACCATCTTTCCGCGCAAGACGTAGCCAATTTCTTTCGAGTAGGTAGTTAGATTTGGTAAGCTTAAACTCAACATATGCTTAACGCTTATGCAATATGACGTTTACCATTAGTCAAAGAGATGTAAAAATAAGATTATAAGAGTTGAATGGGTTGTTTCAAAATGATTTTATTTATTTATAATGATAAATAATATATTTTATATAAAAGGTGAATGAAATGGAATCGTATTTTGTGTTAGTGTTGAAAATAAAAGAGGACAATAATAGTCATATTATTAAGTAGTAAGAGTTATATTAAAGAGAGGAGGAGGGAGTTCATTATCAAGTAATTTAGGAGGGTGTTCATTATCAATCAATTTACTTCAACCATCTAAAGGATCTTTAGGCATTAGGGTTGGGCTACTAGTCTATGATGACATCTTGATTATCTTTTTCTTTTTCTAGATCATTGGGAGTTGTGTGAATAAGTGAAATAGCAAGGTCTAAGAGAGGGAACTTCCCACTATCATGCCAACTAGGAAGGCCATGGTCACATTAAGACATTGATGATTGTCTACATGGTAAGGACCAACCATGACATTGGCATTGAGGAGATCCATGGGACCCATAAGAGTCACATCTTAAATAAACATTATGGCCATGACCATTATGTTGCCCAAGTGGAAAGGCATCCTTGTTGGGGAGAAGGCAACACATGAGAAACAATACAAGAGGCATCAACCTAATGCTCAATAAGTGTTTGCAAGTGGGAAACCTCCAAAGCAACTTTATTGGCCTACATTTGGATTTCTAACATAACAATATAACATATCATGGCTTTAGCATACAAAGAGAAATAATCATCATTATAGAATCTGAAAATAAAATGGTGTTTTTATCTTTCCATATGCTGAAGAGAATTTCCACTTTGAAAGTATGACGAATTTGGATAAACTTCATAGGCATCTGGCTAGTTGCCTAAGAGAATCATATGTCAAGAAAGAGCTTTGGTTGGAAAGGCTTGAAGAAATCATGTATCCAACTCCAAGCCACTTTGGTGTAGGGAAAAACTAGAAAAGGTGGTTTAGAGTTTCCAAACGTTTATAGAAAGGACAAAGAAGGTTTAAACACTTAGATGGATAAGGAAAGATCCAATAGGAAGACCTTGGTACATGATAAACTAAGCAAAATGAGCTAGTTTGGACTCCAAAATGGTAGACCAAATAGTTTGAAACTTGTGGTCCCATTGAGTGGTAATGTACTGCAACTTCCACTTGATAATAAGTTTTTGAACCATAAGTAGGTGAGGAGAAAGCTAATAACACCCTTGAAAAGGCTTACAACTTTTGAAGAAAGTGTCTAAATACCACATCTATTCTTTCCACTAGGCACAATGCATCAAATCCCTATCTTATGCACTATTTTAGGAAGGACATACTCCATAATGGTTTGCAATGACTCAAAATCTTAGATGCTAAGCTTATATTTGACTTTAAATTCTCACCAAGAGAGCCAATCCTTAGTGGCTTTAGAGAATAGGTCTAAAATGAAGCAAATCCCACACTTAAAGAACTTAAGTGCACAAACCTAAGGAAATTTGGTAAATTTTGACTCTAGCAAGTAATTATGGAAGATTGCCATAAAGATTGTTGGTTGAAGGAAATTCATGTCCTAATATCATTCTCTTTCCAAATAAGTCATAGTTTGATGGATTTCCAATCCTTCCAAATACTTTTGGCAAAAAAAGTACTTTGATTTACACTAGTTCCTTGATGATGAGATTGGAGTGAAGGTCTAGATCATGCAAGGACTACCTGCAATGAGGAACATTGGAAGCAATACAATGTTTGAGGAATATTTTCTAAGCTCCTTGGCTTTCTAGGGCTTGAATATCCATTTTTTATGAGGCCAACCCTTGCTTGTGAGTATTTATAAGACCTAGATCACCAAAGTCATGTGGGATGCAACATAACTCCCAAACAACTAAATGGAACCCTTTACCTTGCTTTGAGGAGGCCAAAAGAAATTCCTTGAGCAATCTCTCTAGCTTTTGTTTAGAGGCTTTTGAGGGAGCCCAATAGAAAAAGTAATACATATGAATGACTCTAAGCACTTTAGAAAAAATTGAAATTTCCTAGCTAGAGAAAGGGGTTTAGGAATCTAAAAATGTAGATTTTTTCAATGCAAGTTAGAACAACTTGCAAAAATGATATAGAAGAGGATTGAAAAGAAAAGGGAATGTCCAAAAATCTAAAAATTCCCCATGGTCAATCCATTTCAAACCAAATCAATAGCATTTAGTTTTCTACCACTAAAATTATACTAAAGTTGAAAGCAAGCCAAAAAGTGTTCAAATGCTACAAGGCATGGCTCAAATTTTTCTTGGTCTTCTATGATAATGGGGAAGGAATTTTCATTAATAAGTTGGATATTGGAGTTAGGAATGGATACACTTTTAACCCTCTACTATATAACTATGCTAGCTAGAAAATATCTAATGACTTTAGCTACAAGAACACATAAAGCTAGAGAAACAGGGTTGTAACATGCCAATTGTTCAAGCAAGTAAATTTTCTAAGTTTTCACTTACAAGTAAATAACTATGTTTCATAACCATTTCTATAATTTTTTTCCTTTTCAAAGGAGAACAAATGAACATAGATGACATAAAAAATTCCAAATTTTGATTTTATTTCCAATATATAATAATATTCCACATATTACAATATTTCCAACGGTTGTACATACAAAGTACATACATAGCTCAACCAAGCTTCAAAGCAATAGATATAGATGGTCCAGGAATCTCCTTTCAAATCTTGGTTGCCAACTGAGGAGGAGAAGCATCACTCAAGCGCTTTTCCTCCAACCACAGTCTCAAATGTGGTCCCCCACACATCTATCATCTAACAAATGGTCCTACCCTTTGATGAAGAGATTGGTAGAGTAACCTCGTAATGACAACCATTATGAGCTTAGTGATGTGCCCTACATAACTAGGACTTGTAGACAATACAATCCTAAACTAGCATGCATAAAAAGGAACACAATGAACTGACAGTGTAGCCAAAGGAAATTACACTACTTTGGCCAAAGTATTCTCACTCAGTACTTCGAGTGATACTCTTCCTATTCACATACACTACTCAAGCTTGACTTGACTTTAGGCCATTATAAACTATGCATATGCAATTTCCTTTGTAGGTAGTCAGTAACCTAAGAAATAACCTATTCCCTTTTTTCCCAAAACACAATGGTATCTCTACCAATAAAACATAAGAAAAAGCATAAGTTACCCCGCTTCAATGGATAACCTAATCCTAGGTATAACATATGAGCTTTCTAAGTCTACAAATTAACTTGCATAAAATCACTAGTATGTAATACTATAGATGACAATCAATCACTCCTTAATATGGAGTAAGTACAAACACATATGGAAAACATATCAATAAGACTTTTCCTTTCCTATAAGCAAATAAACTATTACTCTATTTCAAGCAACTAATGCAATTTCCAATTTAAACATACAAGGCAAACAATCTTTCAATAAAATATAAAACATGAAGATAATAGAATCTCATGCTTGTTAATCGCTTATTCCAATAGACTCACTAGATCTCAACTTGGCTCCCTCTTAAAAATCAACTTAACAACAAATCCCTCTCTATTTTTCTTACTAAAAACTTCCTCACAATACTCTCAACAAAAATAAGAATCTCTCAACGAAAATACAACATAATGGAGCAACATAATGTTGCTTAGAAGAATTGTATTCAAATGAGGTGAGAATGCCTCATATTTATACCCAAAAACAACATCCTTAGGCTACAAAAAAGGCTCATACTATGACACTTCTCAACCAAATACCATCGACTCAACTTAATATTAAAAAGGTGGCAAATTTCTATCTCAATAGTCACTTAAACAAGACAACAAATCGACCCAATGTTTTCCAACAATAGTTTGACTGGTTCATAAAGCACATGCTACAATCTGGAAATCAACTTGTAGGCTTAATAGAATTCTAAAAGAAACACATAATTCATAATAAGGAGCCAACTATTCATCACATTTCCTATTCACAAGCTTGTTGTTTAAAACAGAGGAAAAAGTCAATCTTTAGCTAGCTGCATTTCATATAGTCGACTTGGTCCAAGCCAAAGCTATCGACACATCTCAATGCATCAACCTCCTTTATTGTAGCAATGTTTAATGTTTACTTAGTACGTTGCATAATATAGTGCACTGCATTTTATCCTCGTGTTTAATAAACTTTACATAGTAGTCTTAATACTTATGTATTTCCATCGCTTATTATTCATAATGATAAATGTGGTTTAATACTTAATAATGCACTATTAAATGTAGCACTACATTCTCATTATATCGACCATGGCATATATTCTATAAATCGCTTATTAGTATATATAATATATATAAATATATAAATATAAATATACATATATGTACATATATATCAATGAATAGCATTTAACACTATAAATATATGTATTTATTTATATATATTCTTTGACATAAGTTTGTCTAAATATTCCACTTGATATTTGAATGAATGAGATCAAGTTAACATTTTATATACAATATTGTTTGTATGTATATATCTATATTCATGTATACGTACACATACATATATCGACATACTCATATGGACATTCCTATTTGTCAACACATACACGTATATCGACATGTGTATACAGATGTATATATGCATATATCTCATATATATTTACATTCGATTATACAATCACACACGTAAACAATTGTTATCCTATCGATAGGTATATATACATGTGATATATATATACATACATACATGTCTCATTGTCCTCTCGATATCACCATGCCTATGAGCAACTCATCCATAAGTGCGTGTAGGTATGTCTACCTACGTACTCTCATGTTTATATTATCTCGCGTGTATGGATTATCGTTGACATGCATAAGTATATGTATAAATATCTCATCGATCAAGTATAGTAATATGAAGAAGAACTCACACGCACCAAGAACTAAACATAATCCAAGAATTCTCTTAACATAAATCAAGATCCTTCCTAATGCAAACACATCACACCAAAGGATGACTTACCAATTCCAAAAACTAGGAATTGTTTCAACCATTCTATAAGTGAGTGTGTGTGTGTAAGCTCAGTTAGGTTTTGTAATAGGTTACCTGACCAAGTTCTTATCCTAAGTGATACTTCCCCTTGCTTCCAGAGGATTGACCCTAAACCTACATCCAACTTTACACATTTTCATGGTAGTCAACCATTCATCAAAATAATCATTTATACATTTCATAGTTAGAATATAAAATTCAATAACCAATCATTCCAATAATCCATAACATCAAATGAAATAAACATTCATTCATACTTTTCCAATGATTTAGATAAACAAAGTGCAACCATATATATATTTCCATTCAGAATTCCAAATACATTCACAAATGCAATAATTTACCCTAACATAGTAATAGTAAATAGGTAAACACACAACAGGGTGTAACATACTCTCCCCTTGTGAATCATCGTCCCCAATGATTTTATGTAGCAAACATAAACTAAAAAAAGCAAACAAAACATTGTTTTCAAACACTTTCAAAAGCACGTAAGACGTGGAAACTTTTTCTCTATCTTAGCATAGTCTTCCCAAGTGGCAAAATCTTCTACATACTGGTCCCACTAGACTTTGTACTACAAAACCTCTTAGTTATGTAAGTGAAGCTTATGTGTTTTGAGCACCTTGACAGGCTCAATTGTTACTACTATGAGGTCCTATACCTGTAAAGAATTCCAATCAATTACATGATTATCTCTTGGTATATACTTCTTTAGGTAAGAAATGTGAAAGATGTTATGCATTTGGGAAAGAGCTCGTGGCAACACAATTCGATAAGCTACCAGATTTACTTCCTCGAGTATCTCAAAAGGACCTACATAGCACAAAGCTAGTTTGGATGAATTTCCAAAATTGATGGAACTCTTATGAGGTTTAACCCTTAACAACACCTTATCACCTACTACAAATTCTCGGGAACCCACTTTGCATCAACACAAATTTTCTATCTATCATTGGCTTCAGCTAGCCTTTTCATAACAATTCTAACTCGTTCCTCCATTTCAGCCATCATCTTTGGCCCAAGACTTACCCTATCTTCAAGTTTATCCTAACTTATAGGGGTTCAAAATTTTTGGCCATATAATGCTTTGAAAGGAGCCATCTTAATTGCAGAGTGAGGAATTGTTATAAGAAAATACCACTAAAGGAAAGTAATCTTCCCACTTGTATTGTTGATCCATGCAATACATTCTTAGTAGGTCTTCTAGTACTTGGTTCACTCTTTTTGTTTGTTCATTTGTCTCTAGATGATATGTTGGACTTATATTTAGTTGAGTCCCAAGTACAAAAAATAAGGTTTTCCAAAACCTTGAGGTCACCCGTGCATCCTTATCTGAGATAATCTTCCCAGGAATTCCATGCAATATAAACACCGCTTGAATGAATTTTTGAGCTATGACAGGAGCTCCATAAGTTAGATTCCCAGGTATGAAATGTGTTACCTTAGTAAGCTTTTCCACAACTACTAAAATGGCATTGTGCTTATTCCTTGACATAGGTAATCCTTGCACTAAGTCCATACTAATGACTTGCCATTTACTCTCTGGAATATCATGTGGATATAGTAAACCCACAGGATGATGATGTTCAACTTTCACCCTTTGGAACTCTAAGCATCTAGCCACAAACCTAGCAGTGTCCCCTTTCATCCCTTTCCAAAAATATAATGACTTTACATTAGCCAACATTTTTGTCACACTAGGATGTCCAGAGTATGGTGCTTCATGAACTTATTTCCACACAAGTTTTCTTAACTCTTCAAAGTTAGGCACATACATTCTTCCCTTATACCTAAGCAATCCATTGGGTTCAAAGTAAAATCCTTCATACCTTGCATCTTGTGGATTGTTCGCGAGTGCTTTCTTAACTTGCAAATAGTATTCATCTGCCTTGCATTTTTGCAACGCTTGACCTCTAAAATTGATTTGGATTGTCACTATTGTGGCAATATGTTGTCTACGACTTAAGGCATTGGTAACTTGATTTTCTTTTCCCTTGATGTAGCTAATATTGAAGTCATAATAAAATATCAAGTCCTACCATCTTATTTGTAGAGCATTCAGATTAGACTGGGTAAATAGATATTTCAAACTGTGATGATTGGTTTTCATCTCAAAGGGCTTTCCCAACAAGTAATGCCTCCACATCTGCAATGCATGAACCAATGTTGCTAGCTCTAAATCATGTAAAGCATAATTTTTTTCATAACGTTTTAGATTCCTTGATTCATAAGCAATTACTTGCCCTACTTGCACTAAAACTCTACCTAAGCCTTCTCTTGATGCATCTGTGATAACAATGAAGTTACCATAAGGATCCGGTACTTCAAAATTGGAGCAGTAGTCAACTTCTCCTTGAGTAGGTTGAATGTTGCTTGGAATTTTTCTATGCACTCAAATTTCTTCCCTTTCCTTTGCAAAGAAGTAATTGGACATGCTATTCTGGAAAATTTTACAACAAACTTCCTATAATATCCTACCAAACCCATAAAAATTCTTATCTCAGAAACATTTTTGGGCACTAGCCATTCTAGCATTGCCTTGATCTTGACTAGATCGACTGAGATGCCATCAACTGAAATCATGTGTCCAAGGTATTGCACTTTCTTCTGAAAGAAGGTACATTTAGAGAGTTTCCCATACAAATTATGTTACCTCAGTCATTGTAGAACTATCTCCAAATGCTTGCAATGATCCTCCTCATTCTTTGAATAAATTAGAATATCATCTAAGAAAACCAAAAAAAACTTATCTTGGCAATCCCTAAACACGTTGTTCATTAGGTTCACAAATGTTGTCGGTGTATTAGTAAGTCTGAATGGTAGGATTGTAAACTCATAATGCCCTTATTTGGTTCTGAAGGTAGTCTTAAAAATATCCTATTTTTTTATTCTTAACTGGTGATATTCAAATTGTAGATCAATCTTAGAAAATAAAACAACTCCCTGCATTTGATCAAAAAGGTTATTAATGCATGGCAATGGATACTTGTTCTTTACTGTAGCTTTATTAAGCATCCGATAATCTATGCACGACTGCAATGTACCATCCTTCTTCTTCACAAATATTACTAGTGCTTCCCAGGGTGATACATTGGGTCTTATCAATCCCTTAGATAAAAATTCATCTAGTTTTGCCTTAAGCTCCATTAACTCAGTTATTGTCATTTTATAAGGCACTTTGGAAACAGGTTTTGATCTTGGCACTATTTCAATGGAGAAATCGAATATCCTTTTGATGTAGAGTAGGGGAAGACAACTCCAAAACAACTTAAATCAACCAATCTTGAAACCCTAAAGCATCACTTGGTGGGTTTTTCCTCACAAACCTTCAATCTTTAAAGCCTAAAACATGGGGGCAACAAATTGAGTTTTTTGTCCATAACTTTAAGCGAAGACATGATCCCAAAAATATAAAGATAGTTATAGATACCCATTTGGGATTTATACAACATATCTCTAAATCAGGGTAGGTTACTTTGTATGAAATCCTTCAAAAATGGACCGTCCTTCTACCAATTAAGCTTAAAACATGAAAAATTAGACTTAGGGCATCATTAAAACATGTGAAAACCTCAATATGGAACCCTAAAACTTTGGAGCATGGTAATATACAACATTTCAGACTCCCATACAAAAAAAAAATAGAATTCTCCACTATGGAAACCATGAGAAATCATATTTTGAAAGTCACTAGTTACCCTGCCTAGGGTTTATGATAGTTTTGAACTGTTTTTGCCAAAATTGCAATATCTCTCTCTAAAATCAACAAAAATAGATGAGACCAAGTGCATTAGAAAGTATATTCTTATGTATTTCAATCCAAATTGGTCTGAGATCAAGATATGGAATATCAAATTTATACCATGTGCTACAACATACCAGTTACAAATTATTTTTTGGAAGTGGCAGTCACCAATTTGATCATAACTTACATAAAACTTAACGAAAATAAACCAAACCAATTGAAAATGAAATATAACTAAATCCTTTATCACAAATAATCATGAAAAGATATGAAAATTCCATACAATACCATACTCCATCAAAGAACAGTGATGCAATGTTCATATTTGCAGAAAACAAAGGAATTTTATTGCTTAAACTTCAAAATTGTGTCTTCCAACCCTTGCCACGGCCAAAAAAAGAATTATCCAACTTTTACCAATGGTTCTCAACTACATTATTAAGTTACAACTGTTCAAATCCATCTTTTACAACTTTTGACTCTTCATATTCCATATTGTGCAACTTTTTGACAATATTAACAATTTTTACCACATATAGCAACTTTTACATTTTTGACAACTTGACCACACCTATTCTCCTAAGAACTCATATAGACCCTTAAAAACATGAATATGATCCAAAAGGACCATATTACATGAGAGAGACACAAAACCAAAACAATGACAAACCAAAATCTCATGGGTGCTCTTGCACCGTGCTCCCAAGCAAAGAAAAGATTCAAGCTTTGCTTGAATAGAAGGTAGCAACTTGAGAATCATGCTTGAAAAATCTTGTCTGATGTCTTTAAATCCCTTCACATTCTCTTCTTTGAAACAGTTCCATGTGTGCTTCATCTTCACTGTAGGTTTCTTGAACATTTGGTAAAGATATTTGAACTTGTCAATATAAACCTGTCCTCCATTTGTACCTCTACCTTGTAACTTATCCTTTCTTCCCTAATGGATGCCATGCACTTCAATGGTACCTTGTTCCCCTTAAATGGCTTGTTTCATTTTCCCCTTAGGTTTCTTGTCTCCCAAGGCTGCAATCTCATCAAGAGCACTTTGTCTTCTCTCTTTGCCTCTAACATCTGCAACTCCCTTTTGTTGCTCCACTTGGAGTGGTTGCTTGTCTAACTGTCCATCTTCCATCTGCAACTCAGTTTGTCCATTATTATGCTCCATACCTTATTTTCCCTTCAAAAATTTCTTGCTCAACTTTGCAATCTCTTTCCCAGCAATCCTCTTGCCTATAGCATCCAAATTTCTTTCATTTACAACCTTCCAAACAAGTGCATCATTTGTATAGGCACCATCTCCTTCTTGAGACACATCACATTCTTCATTTTTTTTTTGTCATAGGATGATATATATGATAGACCATCCCCTAGAACAAAAGCTAAATAGTGACTAACACCTTTCCTTGGAAGCAAAAAGTCAGAAAATTTATCAACCACTATGTCTACATGATCCTTCAATACATCTTGAACTTCCCAAGGAAACACTTCAATGCTTGTTGATGTCTAAAAAATCCTAGGTTTTCTTACCATTGTATTACTTACCTCTTCCTCTTTCTTAAATGGATTTTTCTTTTCCTTCATCAACAAAGATTCTTTAATGTCTAGTTCTATTGTCCCCTCTTGCATTCTTCTTCTCTGAATGATCTTCTTGATAGGCCATGTAACCTTCTTATTTATTGGTAAATGCCAACCTCGTTCTTGGTTTGCTTTCTCAAGCAATTGCTGCATCTCAAGTTCCATTCTTTCTTGCATTCTTTCAAATTCTTTTTCCATTTTTTCCAAGGCTTTCCTCAAGTCTATTATCTCTTGCTCAATATTAATTTGTTTTACCTTCTCATACTTCTTCTTCATATCACTTTTCTCTTTTCTTTTTTCTTGTTTCTTGCTTGGTAACTCCTTACTCTGAAAGTCTCCACAAAAAAATCTTGTCAACATTTCCATTCTCCTTTTGCAAACAAGTCTCTTTCACCTTGCTTCTTCTTGTCTTCGTGATACCTCACCTAGGTTTCCTCCTTTCTTCACTACTTATTCTTTTGGCATCCAAGTTCTTCCCGCAACCTGCAAAAATACAACACATAAACTACAAAAAAAAATTGTAGGATAGGATATCTATCCATATATGTGATAGAACGAGGGTTGGATTGAGATAATCACAATCTCAATGCTTTGGGTCTCCGTTGGACAACCCCTTGGTGTTTCACTCCACCACTCAACCTATAGGTCCTAAAAGAGAATAGGCACCCCTGGTCACTTTCCAACCCTGCTATCAATTCCAGTTTGCTGCTGCTAAACAATTCTTGGTGCTTATTTGCCAGTTTGCTGCCTCCAAAGAGTTCTTGGTGTTTTTCTCATTCACTCAATCTAGCCCTTATTTCTGATAAAGACTAGTAAGCTTCTAACTTCTTCCCAATTTGCATTCAGGGGTGTGCATGGGCTTTCAAGGTTTCAAAATATTCAAAAGAAGGTTCTTGCACAAGCGCTAAACTCAATTCTTCCATCGCTTTTCTCATACCCTAGGTTAGGGTTTTAGGCGGGCTACTAAGATTAGGCCTGCTCACACAAGTAAAACACTTATCACTCCTCTCTTTCACCTTATCAAACCAAATATGCTTTTGTCCCCTTGCTCTAATCTGTAACACTAACAAATTTTTCAGGTTCTTGGACTGTTTTCTGTCCGTACAGTTAATGTACCCTGTTCTTGCAAGAACTAGGGTTTTCCTTGGTGCTTTCTTGGAGTGTTCAACTTGTTTTAACCTCCAAAAGATTAAACCAAAAGCTCTGCTCTCTTGTCTACCTCGGAGAAGGTCCCTGCAATCCCTGCACATTATGCATTGTCAAATATGCAACACCCCTGCC
>VDFB02056351.1:43596535-43897151 GCA_007258455.2 Sequoia sempervirens
AAGAAAGGAGAAAATCGAATATTTCCGCCCAAGCAAAGGGGAAAAGATATGGAAAAGGATGAAAACCGGCTCTGATTTCCTATTAGAGGAGACTAAAAGGAAGGGTATTGTGTCCGCTAAGGCACCAAGCATCCCATTGTTGCGCGGTTCATTCCGCGACGACCTTCAGGACCCCATATCCATGCTGGCATTTGTTTGCGGCCGTGATTCTGATGAAAAGATCGAGGCTTTTCAGCTGGGCCCTGCAATACAGTTTCGCAGGCAACATGAATCTTTCTGGTATGATTTTGCCGAGTTCATGGTCGAGGAAATGATACAGCAAATAGAGAATTATCAGGCGGAGACGAAATTCAGATTTCTTTCCTACCTGGTCCACATGTTCCTGCATCAGAATCCGGATTTCTTCGCCCGATTTTTCCCACTATCAATTTTTGATGAGCAGAATAAAAGAAAGTCGGTATCTACATGGACACCCTACCTTTCCGCAACATATGACTATTATGCCTTCGCGGACTATTTCATCGCCCCGGTCCTGAATGATTTGATCGGAGAGGGTGATATCGTCCGGCTTAACACTGAGCAGACTGGATTTCTGCAAAGCTACATCCCCGCTTGCGACTGGTTCCTGGGCAAGGATTTCACGATCCTTCGAATGAGGGGCTTTATTGACAGGCCTTTCCTGCTCCCGGCTTGCATCACCGATAGAGTGCTCGCGCTGGAGGTTTACCGGTAGGTATGCGTCATTGATTTCATGTTTTGTAGCAGCAAAAGGGTCAAAAAGAAGGGATTCTTCAGTTGCCCGAAGAGTTTCAAGTCAATAACGCTTGTCAAAAAGTGATCTCATCAGCTGCTAGGCGACAAGCTGGCACACCTAGGGCTAGTATTAGTAGATGATAAGTGGGATTACAACCCTTTCAATGATCTACCTGAGCCGCATATGAGAGTTACGCATGTTTCCCGACCATACTGGGAGAAGCGGCGTAATAACCGGACTGATAAAGATGAAGATCTGGTTGAATTGGCACAAATCCCTACGCCGGATACCAGAGGCCCATGGCACAAGTTCTACTTTCCAGTGGTCGTGGCCAGGGACAACATTCCGATAGAGCGCAGCATGCTTAACAAGTTGAAAGTGGACGAGGAATGGAACGATGAAAAAATAAAAGCTTTCTGGAGATACCGCCAAGAAACAGGGCAGTTGAAGGCTCCTTACAATAAATTGAAGGACGACCAGGAATTCGAAAGACACTGGGATGAAGGCCATCCCAGCCCGACCTCCAGCGCTAACAAGAGCGAAGCAGAGGGTTCCGATGAACAGGAGGAAGAGAGGGCGATATCTTCGTAGGAAGGTGATGCTCCCGAGCATCCCGCCTATGTCGGCACTAACGTGCGCTTTAATATATCAAGGAGCTCACTTACGCGCACATGGGCTGCTAAACCGGTCAGGCTAGTGCCCCAGCAGAAAGATCCGACTGCCGAGGTTAGTGAGTGTCCCCCCGCGAAAAGACAACGCACGGAAAGTGTTATCGGGACAGTTTCACATGAACCGGCCGAAAGGGAAACACCCGCTGCTAGTCAAATGCCAGAGGTTGCGGTCGAGTCCCAAACGATCCAAATGCTACCGCCGACCAGTCAGCAGGTACATTTCGCTCCTTCCTCTCTTGCATCTCATTCTTTCACGTCCGCTCCTGCTCAATTGACAACTCCTGCCATTCGTCCGAGCCCTCCACCCTCTGTTTCTGGCCCATCCTATTCCGGGGGGTTTGCCCAATATTCGCAAGCCCAACCGTTTATAATCACCCCTCCAGGCATGCTAACGCCTACTGCTGCCGCCCAGACTTTCCTCACCTCGCTATCCGGAGATATTCCTCCCATCGGCCCCCACTCTTTTTCCGAGATACTTACAGATCCCTTCCCACCACAGCAAACTGAGCCCCAGGCGTGACTTTTCTCAAGGCCATCAGGCCCACGACCGCATCCTGGCTCACCATAGAATTATCCAAACAGCCGTAAAACCCCCCAAAGGCTTTTGGCGGAACGTAAGCACACTTTTTCCTCGCGAAACCGGCCACCCTCCGTGAAGAAGCAAATGCGGCCATGAAAGTTACCTATCCCCACGCCTCTACCTTCCTAAGGTTCCTCAAGTAATGCTCTTTATCACCAACCTAGTTCATTTACGTATAGATTGTAAAGAGAGGCTACGCTAAATAATGAGGCCAACGGCCGGTGCCGACGAATGCCCCACGCAACCCATATACCAAAGCCATGACGAGGCCCGGCCAGAATTAAAGTTTGGCGTAACTATGTACCCAAGGACAAACAAGCCTCAGGGAGAAATGCAACCAGAGGACTATGATATTTATGCTGTCGGACTGGACATGAAGATGGCCCGGCCACAGGATAAAGTCGAAATCATGGAGGAGACACAACGAGTGGTCACTTCCGATTTCCTAAAGACTGGTCGCAGTTGAAAAAGAAGGATGAATAGCTCAAGGCAGCCAAGGACAAGGTGAATTTTCTAGAGGCAAAGGAGAAATCCTTAGAGGCGGATATCGCCCGAATGACAGAAAGGGCGCTAACAGCAGAGAATGAAAGGAACAGGCTCCAAGGCGAAATTGCAAAGGCCCGAGTAGCCGACCCAGCCGTATTAAAAGACTTGCAGAATCAAAACCAAGCGGCGCAACAGAGCTTACAATCGATGGAAGAAGAGCTTGAACGCTTCCGCCTTGAGTTCAGACAGAAGCTGGCAGAAAAAGGCGAAGAGATGGAACGCCTACAAGATCAGTATCAGCAGAAGATACAGGAGAAAGAAGCCGAATTCAAGGATTTGAAGAATAGACTGGAGGAGGAGCTCCGAGAAACGAAGACCAAGCTAGAAGATGAGCTCCGAGAAGCGAAAGCTTCATTAGAAGAGCAATCGGCTAACCACTCTAGAGCTGAACAGAATTGGCAGAAACAAATGAACAACTATGAAGCGCTGTGGACATCTGAGAAGAAGAAGAAGGCAGAATTTGCCGAAGCTCTCATTTCACGAGACGCAGAGATTTCTTCGCTTAAGGCCTCCCTGCTACCAGCCCCTGCCCAACCGGATATCATCTCACTGGTCAGGCAATTGTACATTTCTCACTGGGAGAAAATCAAAGCCTTCTGCCTAAATCTGCAGCCTACCCTCCGGTTCATCGACAGGGCGTTAAAACTCAATCAGGAGGCCCATGACACAATGGAACAGTTCCCGCATTTCATCCTGGAAAAGGTTCCTGAGGCTAGGGACTTGTTAAATAAGCTATACTCGGTCTCAGACGAGATCCTCGCCGGGGCAGGTATTGAAGATAGGGACACCGCAGCTCAAACGACAAATAGGTTCATTCATTGCCACTCCGCTTTCCAGCGTACTAAGGCAGCAGCGGCTTTTCTAAACAAAGCGCTGGATGGCATTCGAGGGAGTTTCTCTGAGTTAGGCAGGTTGGGATTACCGTCCCCATTTCTTGAGGATGGCACTATTGCCACGGCTGCGCAGATTACCGAGATCATTGAGCAGAAGGAGAACGATCCAGAGGCATTCAAGGAACTCGACAGCCCCCCAACAACAGCAGATATCGAGACAATCATTCATCCTCTCTCTCAGCTGCTGTTCCACATAGAAGCAGGCGCTGGCCTGCCAGAGGTGCTGCCTCATAAGGAAGCTATTGATCTCCGCGGAGCACAAGAGAATTTGCGCAGCATGGCAAAGCCATCCGAAATTGAATGGGTGCCTTTGCAGGCTGCACTTTCAAAACTCTAACTCCATTTGCCCTAGAGAGGAAGGCTCGTCCGGGCAGAACTGAGTTTTGTTCTCCGCCTTTATTCAAACGCTAGTCGCCAAAAGTCGTTGAAATATTCCACTCCTTACCTTCGTTCCCTTTTTGTATTGTTCATACTGTCTGCTGCCTCCGCTGCTTTCTTTCCTCTTGGCTTCCTGTTGTGTTTTGATCTTTTTCCCCTTTTGTGTGTATCTCCCTTTCGCTTCGGGTAACTTTGGTGCCGGCTTCCCTGGGTTTTGAGATGTCGGGCAATGAGTGCCCACGTTGTCTCGGCCTACGGGTCTTTCATTTTCTGTTGCTTTATGTTTCCTACGGGATGCGAAGCAGGGCCCACATCTCTATACGTGGCGGTGTAGCGCAATCTTTCCCTAGCAGGAGTAGAGTATGCTGCGGCGGGCTGCGAAGGGTCTCTATTGGCCTTCTTTATTTACCGCTGGGTCTAATCTCACCACGGTTTATTTCGCTTTAGAACAATGTGGACGGTAGGGCACTACTTGCCGCTAAAACGCTGCCACGCTTTCGCTTCTTTTCATGTGGCCTTTCCCCGTTTTCAAAGTAGCCTCCGTCCCCTGAACACGTGTCACTTCTCCGCAAGCTCCCGGTCAATGGAGAAGGAGTTTTCATTCGGGCCGCGGTTTGCTGCCACGTGCCTTACATCGATTATCAAAGCAAGCTGTGAGATGGCCGAGCGGGATGGTGTCATTGACTGCTGCTCGTCATGGTTCTCTAAGGCGGTGGATGACACTCGTCGCTTCGAAGCCTGGTTGGGACCACTGCCATCATTCCAAAAGGGCACGCCTGTAACTAACCAACTGGATGTTGTACCTTGATTGGCTGCTCTCATAACGGCATTGGGAATATTCTTATCCGGGCATCATTACGGGGGATTGTGGAATCATTCTGTTACAACTCTCTAGGCGGTGGGATTTTGCTCTCCGGCTATATATACTCCCTCTGTTGAGGGAAAATGGTCCAAGATTTTACAGGAAGAATACTGGTTTTAGCAAGAGACGCCAGACCTCTTTTGCATGTTTATTTGCAAGATACTTTCAGACTGTGCCTATTGTTCGGCCTTTCTGCTTTTTATGTCTTGATTAAACTGTGAACTGTGCTTTTTATTGTCTTAAGCATTTCATTTGAGGAGACTTCTATATATTGAACGCAAACTTGCTGGTCTAAATCATGTCTTAATGACTCTTCTTAGCAGTAAGAATGTATGCGATACTGTTTTATGTCAATTAAATGAACTGTTTATGCTATTGCTTTAAGCTTCTGGTGTTTTGGAACATATCAATAACATTCAGGCCCTTGAGTCTATGATTTATCGTGCCTATCAAAAAGCTTTGGCGCATCGCCTTAGATTAATATTTGTTTCATTATATCTGCTTCCTTTTCCCTTTCCAAAAACCATTATATAGAAGAAGCCGGCTTCTTTAAAATCCGGAGGTCACTCAGTTTGGCGCAAAGGGGTCCTGAACCGAAGTTTCCATATAAAGTATCCCGGCCAATTTTTGGCGTCCAACAAGACACCCACCATTCAAGATTTCTAGTTACTAATGCAAACTTGTGTTGTACGAACTCCCTCTCTCGGGGTCTCAACTCATGGAACATCACCAAAGCAAGGTCTGTCTCGCAGCTGGGATATTCACCAACTGACATCTTTGTATTAATCTCGGGTATAGAGTCAAAATTTTTTTGGATTTCCTGAGATGAAGTCTTACTTTCAACACTCTCTTGAAACATGTCACCCTCAAAGGTTTGAGAATCTACGTCCAGATTATCAACATTGATGTCAGGGATACTGATACATGATGAACAAGGATTTTCTTTGAACTCATTTGAATGCATGGAGTCAAAGTCAGGAAAGCACTTTCTCAATTCATATTCCTGCACATCATCAACAAGAACATGCCATTCAACATCAAATTTATCAGTATTAAGATCAAATTCATTGGTGGATGCTAAGAAAAGACTCTCTTCAACCAACACATTTGAGTAATTAGAATCAAAATAAAGAAAATACTCCTTGGTCTCATTCTCTTCATCATATTGAAGGGATTCAACTTCTGAGATAACCTCTTGGTTGCTTCGTTGGAATTCCCCTGCTTCATCCAAATGTACCTTGTCATGAATTTCTTCAGGGAACACTTGACTGATCTGCACATCTACTTGAACTTCTTCCCTTAAGATTTCATTTTGGCATTTAAGTCCTTGTCTTTGACCACAAGGTTCATTAGCAATTTCATCTTGAAGTGTGTTATCTGTTTCAACCCGTTCACTCCTTAAATCAGTAGAGTCATCTTCTTGCGTTAACCCATCAAAGTGTTTTTCTTCCTCATTCATCATCATGAAAGAATCTATGAATGCATCGATGAATACATTCTCCACTTCTATCAAGCCCTTACTAGGTGGAGGAGTTTCACCAGTTGTTGAATCCATCTTGATGCAAGGATCAAGGCCATCAAAAGATATGGAAGAATTAAACCTCTTCACACAGTTACTCTCATCATTTTGGATGGACTGATTACCATTTTCATGTGTGCCAGTTGTTTCATCCTCCTCGTTGAGGGGATACGTATTCCAAGGATCTTCCATAAGTATTCCTTCAATAGTGATTAGTTTCTTGAAATACAACTCCATCCTTCCTAGGAAGACATGGCAATCCATCTGAGATTGTTGATTAGTTCGATGTATCCTACATCCACTTGGCCCAACAAGTTCTGATAGTTTCAGATCCCCCAACTCTTCTAATTTCTCCCTTATTCAATTTTGCATATGAGGGATATCAATCCAACATGAGCCATGTTCCTTTATCCATTCCTCATCACCCTGATTCTCATCTTGATCAGAAGAGTTGTTCAAATCGTTGGAAGGTATTGTTGATTTCTCATGACAGCAATCCCGTATTAATACCTCATCTCCTTCAAATCTATCATTAGTACTAACATTCTCAACAAAGCTAGATTCTATCTTGAGATTTTTGTTATGCTCTAAATTTACATCCATTTCATGCCTTTAACCAAACAATTCATCAAAATTATATACTTGCTCATCAAATGTTTCATCTACAACTTCATTGCGATGTAATGGACTATGCTTTGGAATATGACTGAAAAGAGATGATATGGTTATAACTTCATTGTCAAGTGGGGTACTTAACTCTATGATTGGATTTTGTAGAGATGAGTTCTCCTAGTGGTCTTCTGTGTGATTGAACTGATGTGGGGTGTTGGAAAATGTGGTGCTTGGGACCTTAGGAAGGTTGTAGCTGCTTGGTGATAGTGATTGCACCTGGGCAGGGACGGTGGGTGAAGTGACATAAGGCTGCAGATGATGGCAGTTTGCAAGCACAAGAGGATTATAACCCTGAGTTTGGCTATCTGAATTTCTAGTGTCACCTCCAAATTGCACCAATAAGAGAGCTTTGTTCAATGCATCATGCAAAGATGTAGCCTCACCACAACGTCTGAATTTGGTTGCAAATGAGAGGTTTAAACCCCAATAATAATGTTCTATCAATATATGATCATCAACAACCAAATCTAAAGATTGAACCCTTTGATACATGAACAAAAAATCTATGATTAAATTGATAAATGTGTTCTAATGGTATCCTTTTTGTAGTTGCAAATTCATGTAATGGGTGTAGTGCATGTGCACGAGGATCAAATTGATCTAAAAATAAGATTTTAACTTCTACCCATGAACAAACAGAATTTGGTGGCAGATTATCATACCATTGCCTGGTTGTACCTTGAAACGTTTTGATGAACAATTGACAGATGACATCCTCATGCTGAACCTGGAGAAAAGTAAATACATGCCTGCAAATTTCAACATGTTCAAAAGCATTTTTCCCACTGTTAGGGAAAAATAAAGGAAGCCTATCATACAGGTGACCAGGGATTTCATGAACAAATCCTAGTATATGCAAAGGGCTACCCATTAGAGCTGGGTTTTCCAAGACCTAACCCACTCCAACTCACAACAATCCAAAATTACTCAAGAAGGCCCTCCTTCTAGTGCCAGTTTCTGTTGACGTGTCTGATGGCACAACAACATGCAAACAGAATATTGCTATTCTGTTTCTCTTAAAAGAGAAAGACGACACATGGATATCTTAGCTCCCAAGGTCTTTGTAGTTGGTTCTCAACTGTGCTGATGTTGCTCAATGGTCAATGTAACAGTAATGTTCAAGGGGCCTGCTGGTGTTGAGCTTTTGGATTGTTCTGAGATCAAACATAAACTTAAACCTACTCTAACTAGCGTTTTTAAAGAAACATAAAAAAAGATAGATCAGAGCTTTGGAATAGAAAAGATTGTTAATTCATCCAACTTAACCAGACTTTTTACCTTTCAAGGAATTCCTAACTAAAATTGCAGAACAAAATTAACTTGTGATTAACACACAGTTTCATTCATTCATAGTGCTGATTTCAATAAAAGATTGCAAATCACTATTTAAACAGAACATAAAATCAAATTTTAATCCTTGAAATTTTCTCAAATCAAATGATTAAACCAAGATAAACAACATTCTGAAACACAATCTGAAGTAGATTTTAATATGGTTGCTTCTACTGTTAGTGAAACACATAAGCAACATTTACAGAGCTGACACAATCACCAGTGTACAGAAAATCCATGGCTCCAGATTATTTCCATCTATCCTAAGAGAACTTGAAAATACATTATAGTCTATATTGAATCTAACTCCTACCCTAAGAAGACAAAAGAAGCTCCTATTACAAAGAATCAAGATGCAACTCTGTCTCCTCTATTTTTGCTAACCTCTATGTATCTGAACTCTCTCTAAAAACTAACTACTACTTTCTACAAAAGGACAAAATGCCATATATACAGAATGTATGAAAAAGAATGCACTGGCCCCCGTTTTAGGGTTTACAAAATATCTCACTTGGTTGCAGGAGGGTCGGCCCTCAAATCTTTTGAATAGAGTTAATGCTGTGTTGAATGTGTATCCTCACTATCCATGTTGGTGAAGGCTTGCTCCGGGGGTGATCTTAGATCTTTTGCAGCTACAACATTAACTCCAGCCTTTGTGTCCATCTTTGAACTCCTTCGTAGAGCTGCCTTGAATGCTCTAAACCATTCTCATTAATACCGATCTGCCCCTTTTCTGCCAGCAAACTCCAGCTGTTCCTGTGACTTGTGGTTGTTTCTTTCCTTTGGCTTCCTTCCTGCTCTAGACCCTTCTGCACGTTGACCATCTCTAGAAGCAACACCGGGCCTCTCTTTAGATCTAAACATCATCACCTGAGCCGATCCATCGCCTTTTGATCTCAGAATGAGTCCATGTCATTTGCATTCTATTGATATCCTTCACAGGGGTAGTCAATCAGTCAAAGGGCCAATGGGCCACTCCTTTAGCTTCTTCTGATTGGTGGCACATAGGCCATGTAAGATTCCCAGGCAGTCAAAGGTTATTCGAATGGCATTGCATGTTGGTGAGACACTAATTGTGTCTCCCCAATGCGATTATGTCTCTTCTAGCAGCTATCGGTGTAACATGTGACAGTCAGTGAGACCTTTTAGCGAGATGTAGAAGTCATATCGATACCACAAAACTACCGGTAAGACAGTCGCTATCGGCCAGAAGTCACGGTGAGCCCTAATCATCCGCTCAGAGCTTCTCTGAGCTCATTCTTGTTCTCTAGGCTCGAGCTCCTTTTCCTTTCGGAAAGACTCCTTCAATCGGAAAAAGGTCATGGCGAGTTCCCCTCGGTTATACCGATATCTCTTTCATTGGAAAATCCATCGCTGTTAGCAAGAGATAAAGCGGTCGGGAAGACCTTATATCGAGCCCCTCTTCTCTCGGCGAGCACATTCCATCTCGGGGAAACTTCTTCGTTTCAGGGAGACCTTACCCCGAACTCACGCCTTGTCACCAAGACATCTCTGGGTTGGCGAGACCTTATAGCGAAGCCGGCCATTCTCCCTGAGCTCATTTTGTATCGACAAGACTTTCCATAGTCGCCCAGACTTCACAGCGAAACCCAAATCCTTAGCCGATGTTGCTCCATTTCGGCAAGACCCTATCAGGTCGGCAAGACATCACGGCGAACACCTTTAGTCATGCCAAAGGTTTGAAACCATCGGTGAGACCATTGCTTTTTGGTGGGACATCTTGGCGAACTCAAATCTTTCGCCGAAACCTCTTTTCTTGTTGGGGAGACCACCACCTGTCGGTGAGACCTTTCACCGAAGGCATTATCTTTTGGCGATCTCATTTCATTTCGGGGAGACAAGCTTCCTTCACTGAGTGCAAAATTTCTTTGGGCCCATACCCTATTTCAGAAAGACTCTTCCTCTTCGGTGAGACCTTTCACCGAAGGCAATACCTCTCGGTGAGACATTCACTCAGTCGCCGAGACTTCATAGTGACCCCAAATCCTTCGCCGATGCCGCTTCATTTCACTGAGACTCCGACAGATCGGCGAGACATTACGACAATATTACCTTATGTCGGTGAGACCTTCTTTCTTTCACCGAGACATCACTATATCGGCAAGACCTTCCACCGAAGTCATTCATTCTCCCTGGGTTCATTGTATTTCGGTGAGACTCTGTCAGGTCGGTGAGATGTTTTGTCAGGTGGAAAGAGTTATAGCGATATCCTCCTTGTCGGTGAGACAATCCCATATCGACAAGACATCCCCCCGAGCTCATTATGTTACACCGAAGGCACACCCTTCGGCAAGACACATGCTAATCGGCCAGAACTCCTGCCGAAGGCAAAATCATTCACCGAGCTTCAAAACTTTTGTTGGGACCTCCTTCTATTTGGGAGACCTTATGCCAAAGGCCTACTGCCTTTGGAGAGCTGAGATCACATTAGGGAAACTCTCTTAGGTCGATGAGACCTCATGTCGAAAGAAAACCCCTTTCCCCGAGCTCGAGCCTCTTTCGGCGAGACCTTGCTTTGTCGGTGAGACCTCACGGCGAAACCACAACCTTACCCCAAAGGAAACATCTTTTGGTGGGACATCACCTGGTCGCCGAGACTTCTCAGCGAGCTCAGACCACTACGCCGATGGTGATTTTTTTGCCGAAACCCTTGCCTCTTCGGCCAGACATCATGCTGAAGGCTTTATCATTCGTCGATTAAAATTGTATGGCCAACTGGGGCATTTCAAAATGAATAGAACCATTGCTAGTCGACAAGACATTTGGAAGATCTTGCCGACTCTTGCCTTAGAGGAATTTTATGCCAAACTGGATTGGGGGATGTTTCCCAACTGAGCTCCCTGACAAATATCACCATGTGCATGATTTAATCCTGCAAAACAAAGTCTCCATTAGTTCTCAAAGGAAAATAAAATACATTATTGTTCATGATTATTTCATTGAATACTTAACAAGAAGAAAACCAACTCAAGCTAAGATAGAACCAAAATCCGATAGAACAATTTAAGACAAAATTAAGAGGAAAATAGAAGAATTTGAAGGGTCAAAGTAAATAACAGAGGCAACGAAACCAAAAGAGAAGGGGGACCCATTTTGTTCCAGAATAAAATGGGGTGGTTATGCAGGGTATAATAGGTCTCACAATGAGCGAGGAGCTAGCGATGAGCCAAGGACCGCAATCATCTACATCACAGGTAATTTTCACTCCTCTTGCTTCACAATCTTTAATCCCTCCTGTTGTGTCCACGACACCCCTCACTTTGAGTGTGGGCCCTTGTTTTTCCACTTTTGTCGCAATAGTTGCGGGAGGTTTCTCCCAATTCTCCTAGACGAGACCATTTTCCTTTACTCCTCCATGAACCTTTCTACCTTTTGTCATTGCCCAATCTGCATCCACTATCGCCTCTCTTTCTGCATCCGCGACTGCCATTGATACCCCTCCTGCTACTACTATATCGGGCCCAACTCAATTCATCCAACAGATGGAATCTACCATGACTCCACTACCGTCACAACACTTAATGAGTCCTCCCGCTGGGCCACTAACTAGGATTTGGAAGATTCCTCCATTCTCCCCACAAACAATCTCTCTTCGGGGGAAAAAGTCGCCTGAAATCACTACCCTCTCGTTCCCTTTTTCCCTTCCTCTTGGCGCACCTTTTGCAGGTGGGCTAGTTAGGTCGTGAGCCCAATTTATGGCAGAGGGCGATAGAACAAAAGAAGTGCAAGCTATCAGGATACATAAGCAAAAGGCCAAGGATGCCAAGAAGCCGACAGGGCCAAAGGTACAAACTGTTTTCAATGAGGCTCAACAATCGCTGCATTTTGCAACCATGTACTCGACCGTCATCAAACCATAGGGAGATATGCATCCTGACAATTACAATATGTACGCCATGGGACTCGATCTGAGCATAGCCCAGCTGGAAGACAAAGTTGAGCTCATGGAAGAGACATAGCGGGTGGTGATCACCGACTTCTTCAAGTCTGGTTGCTAGCTGAAGAAGAAAGAAGAAGAGCTAAAACTTGTAAAGGGGAGGATTGAGGTCCTGCTAGTGAAGGACAAGGAAAAAGACGTTGAAATTATGCGCTTATTAGAGAAAGCACACACAAAGCAGGATAAACTTTGAGAAGAACTCACAAAGTTCCAAGCCCAAGATTCTAGCCTGGTCGCTGAGCTACGACAAAAAAACCAAGAATATCAAGACCAGTTGCCCTGGGTGGAGTACGAGATGAAACGAAAAGATGAGGAGTTTGACCATCAACACACTCAATTGGAGCAAAAAGTATAGCAGAAGGAAGTATACTTTGAGGACCGAAAGGTCCAATTGGAGAATGAAATCCAGGGAATGAAGTCTTCCCTTGAAACAAAATCAGCGAACAAAAATCGGGTCAAAGAAAAATGGCTCGCCAAATGGAAGACTTTGTCTGAACAAATTTCGACTGCAAACAAAAGGGTTGTAGAACTGACACAGGATGTTGGTTCAAGGGATGTGGAGATTTTCCTTTTGAAGAATGCTCCCCAATCCCCTGCTGCCCAGTCGAACCTCCTTCCAATGGCTCAACAATTATACATTTCATATTGGGAAAAAGTCAAGGCATTCTACCTAACTCTTCAACCAATGCTCCAATTTATGGTAGAGGTGACAAGTTTGGGTAGGGAAGTTCATGGAGCGATTAAGCGGTTCCCACAATCCATTGCAGAAAGGATTCTTGAGGCAAAAAATTGTTGGATAAGCTATACAGGGTCTCAGATGAGGACTTAGCAAATGCAGGGATCGAGGATAGGAAGGTCGCTGCCAAAATAGCAAACAAGTTCATCCACTACCACACAGCTATCCTCCATGCTAGCGAGTGCGCTGTTAGACTGGACCAAACCATGAATAGCATGTGGGCTAGGTTCTCCCAGCTAACTCAGATGGGCTTACCCTCCCATTTTCTTTCCAACGACTCAGTGGTTATTGCAGAGTAGCAGAGTAGATTCTAGCAAAGATAGGAGAGAAGCAGTAGGACACATCTGCTTTCTAGAGCTTTAGTCAACCCCCTACTGTAGAAGATATTGAAGGAAACGCCCCTGGTAGTCGCCAAAACCTATGAATGTTAAATTCATCGATCTCCCTCCGGGTGGTTTTTGTTTTCACTAAGTACCAGTCCACGCCTCATCTTTTTGAACTTCATTTGCTGTCGCCACGTGTCCACCAGACACTCACCACAGGGAAGCCTTCCTTTACTCTCGTATTGGCTCCCGCCATGCTTCCACATGTTGTCACTGCGAGCACTTAAAGGCTGCTTCCCTTCACTTTTCAATTGGGCCCCGTCTGCGTGCCACGTAGCTTTCATCCGCATACACTTTTGGAAGACCCCACAGTCGGTGCCGATAGTAAAGACTGCTCCATGTGTCTTCACTACGGGGGATTTTCATTGCAGGAGGAGGAATCAACGAACGGGCCCCGCCCTGTTGCCACGTGTCTCTTTTGCGGGGACTTCATCAAAGGGAAGGAAGGAGCGAGCAACGAGCCCCGCCAGATTGCCACGTATTCTAAACCACCTTCATGGGTGAATGACACACATGTTTGCATAGAGTTTGTTGGGACCATTGCCATCATTCGAAGGGGATGTATCTATTCGTGAAGCGATTACATCCCATGGCCGAAATATTTTTTGTTGCAATGACTGAAGGAAATCATTGTTGCAGGCATCATTGCTAGTGATACGTGATCTTTTCTATTAGTGCCCACCAGGCAGTGGAATTTTATCTATATATACTACTTCTTCCTTCCAAAAATGAGTGGGGAAGATAAAAAAAAATTAGGGGAAAGACACTAGGCCTTTTGTATTGCTTTTATATTATTATATAAGACTCTCAAATTGTGCCATTGTTCGGCCTTTCTGTTTTCTTAAGCTATTTGATAAAACATTATACTATACCATTATTATCTTGAATTGTTTATTTGCATAACTTCTATGATTTCAATATAAGCTTGTTGATTTAGACCATGTCGTTTGACTCTTCTTTTCAGTAAATGTATATGGGAATTATTTTATGTCATTAGATAAATTATTCAGGTTTTTATCTTTGATTTCTATTATTCTGGGACATAGCAGATTGTTGAACGGGCCCTTAAATCTCATCCAAAAGATAGATTTATCATGCCTTTCATCTAAGTCTTGGCACATCGCCTTAGTTAGATTGTTATTTTTTATATCTCCTTCCTTTTCCCATTCCAAAACCTAAGATACAGAAGAAGTCAACTTCTTTAAAAACTCAGAGGTCACTTAGTTTAGCGCATTTGGTCCCCCCATTAACTAAGTTTCCCATAAAGGCTGTTACCTTGCCAATTTTTGGTATCAACAGGAATCTCAACTAATGACCAGCAAGACATTTTTCTCAATTGGAATATTTTGAAATCTCCACAGAATGCATGTTGATTGTTTCTGACGGTGGCAAAAAGAATCTTCTACAACATATTTTGGGGTCCTAAGATAATATTTTGTGACTATTTTTATTAATCCAATGAGTAGTTTTTTCAGCTAGGAAGGAATATTCCATGAATATTTGTTGACATCATCATGATATCATGCTGACATCAGCTATACGGGATATACCTTGCCCCCTCTTAGCCCCCATTTGGCCTAGAAAGGACTTTTTCTTTTTCTTTTTGCTATAACTTGGGTATACAGTGTTGAAATCGAGCAAATGAGATATCGTTGAAAAGAGTTTCGTGTAATTTCCAATGGTGTAGGTCTTCTCATTAGAGTTTTCTACTAGTTCATTTTATTCTTAGTCAAAGTTAGATCATCAATTTTTGCTTTCGAGCTCATATTTTTTTTCCCATATCTTTGATTTTTCATGATTCTTGTGACATTGGAAAGCTATTTCAGAGCTCTTCAAATCCATTTATGCATTTTTTCCAAAATCTACCCTAGGTGCATTTTATTTAGTTTTTGGTGATTTTAAATTTGTGTCAATTACTTGGACATCTTGGCACCAGGAAAGGATTTTTTTGTGTGAAATGAATTTATTTGATTTTATTTACATGCATTGAGGTTTTTCGTCTTTGATTTTCTCATTTGAGGAAGTATCATGGGGTTTTTTTTCATCCTTCTATGGTCATCCTGGAAACGGATAATTATGAGTTTTGGCAAAATGACATCCTAAAAAATCTTAGGTGGCTTGATCTTTTGTGTTATTTGTATAGACTCATACCTGCACTAGACACGCTAGGGAGTTGATCAACATGGGGTATTATTAGTGATTATGTTGTAGGAGTTATTTGTTCTAGTGTTGATCATGACACTATGTGTGTTGTATTAGACATTGATTGCCCCCACACACTTTGGACTCAACTATGGGAGATCCATGGAGACTCTCATATCTCTCTATTCCTAGAGGATCTTGTTGTAGATTTTCTGATTCCTCTTGCAGATACATATTGCACACCCTTTCATGATGATAATTTAGAGGAGCTCGAGTATATCATAGGTCTCAAGTATGTTTTGATGGTTCAAAGTCTTGTCTTCATGTTCCCACTCTTCAAATCGAGACCCAATATCCATCTTCTATTGTTCCTAATCATCTTGGCATTACCACGTACTTGGCCCCTATTGGTGCAATACAATAAGACATTAATCTTCTTCTAGCCACAACTACTTGGTATTTGTATCTTGTAGACATATCATCCTTGTTTGTAGAGTCTTAAATTACAAATATGGAGGATTAATTTGAGGACATTCATCTCCTCTTTGTTGACAACCACATCATCATTATTGGTCCACCATCTTCATTATATTTGGAGCTTGTTCTACATCAATCTTCACAAGATCTTGGATTGACACCATCTCATTTCGACATGTGGAAAATTGAGCAATTTTCATAGGAACACATTATTTTGATTTGAATTCCTAATTCATCCATCTTTTGGGAATGACTTCTCCAATCATTAGTGGATCTATTTCTTCCTAAGTGGAGAAATGTTGTTTGTAGACAATGGATCATGTTTTTTCTTCAAGAATTCATCATTAGCACATGAGCTCTTTCTTTATGGGGGAATTCATATCCTCATTTTATCTCTCCTCTCAAGGGGGACGTCTATTGCAGTTGTGTGACAAAAGCAATCCTTGGGGGGTCACATTGAGTCCTCCTTCTATCCTTCTTTCAATAGTGTGGTTATTTCTTTTTCTCTCGTTTGGAGAGGATTTTTGTCCCATGTGGTTTTCTCCTTTTCTTTGGTTATGAGAGATTTCATTTGTTTTTACATGAGTACCTCATCAAGCCTTGTAGTTGGGATCCATCCATGCATCCATTGTTGCATTCTTCATCAGAGTTTTAGCTTCTTTCTAAGTTGATCTTAAGGGGTAGTGTTGGAATAATTAGAAATCTCACCTAATAATTAATTAGTCATTAATTAATTCTTAGGTCCCTTATTACTTCATTACACTTAAGCTAAACCTAGGAGTATTTTTTTATTATTAGATTAGGTTATTTATAGGTCAAGTTGTCTCATTGCATATGATTATAACACTTGACATAATCTAATCAAATCCTCATTTGGGGTTTGTACTTTTGCTTTTATAAGCATTCATTTGTACTTTGTAATCATTCCATTCAATTCAATAGAAAATGCATATCAGATGCTTGTGTGGATCAATTCTCTTTTCAAGGTTGCATGAGCATAATCATTAATTTTTCTCTTCAAATGTGATAGGTGTTTTGGTTGCAAGTGGTTTCTAGGAGATGCGAGGTTCACTATCAATTCCAATAACCATGTTAGATTCCATTAGAAATGAGAATTTGAGCTAGGATTGATTGCCGATTGTAGATCACATGCATTTTAGTCAACATATGATTGAAGATCAAAATAGTGGAATGGAGAGAGAATCCTAAAAATATAAAACTCAAGGGAAAAATGAAATAGAGTATAAGAAATGCTCACACTACTCTTTCTAACTAATAGAGAAGAGAGGCAAGTGTTGTTATATAACACAAATAAGGGAATACATCCAAGAGGTGTAATAATTCTAACTACCCAAACTAGGTGGGATTTTTACCTACTTGGTAAATGCCAAATTACATGGTTGCACCTATTCAGGTGAAGACAAATAAATGGTTGTAAGAGGTGGCATATAAATCCAAAAGAGGGTGTGAGACTCAACTAGCTAAGTGTGGGTGAGAGTGACTTATGTAACTGATGCATTATGCCATTTGTCCTCATAATAAATAAGTCTAAATAACCTAAGAAAGCTTAATAATATGTGTAGGAAAATAACATCCCTTTAACATAAGGAAAATAAAAAACCTACACTAACAAAAAAGTGTAAAAAAAATCCAATGTGTATGGAATTAAGTGTAGAATGATTTTATATTTTTTTAAAATTTGGATGAGAAAATAAAAAAATATGCAAAAAAATTGATACATGTGTTTTTATAGCACATACGCATAATATTACAATTAAATAAAATCAAAATTACAAAAAAAGTATGGTTTTAAATATAATAACTAACTTGACATTGCAAGTGTGTCTTAAAAAAAATGTGATTAAATATGTAATTCTAGTCATGATGAAAATTTGACATTTTAATGTTGATTTTGGTCATTTTTTGGACCCCCATCTCCATGCACATGCCTTGTAGTTTTTCCCTCTTGTCTTATACACACTTTAACCTTGCAATAAGAGAGGTTAAAACACTTTTAGATCAAGCCCATCCCCACAAATCCAATGTCTTCTATTTGTCTAGTCATTACTCAAATGTGTGAACAAATATTAAGGGGTTGGACAAATAGTGAAGAAAATGAAGTATTTCAACGCTAGTACAAGAAGCTTCAAAAGATGTTCCTAAAACACTACCTTAACCTAGTGCAAGCATCGAAATAGAGGAACAAAATTCAAAGTAGGTAACAAATAAAAATATGGTCACAAATTTCAGACAAAATTATAATTTTTGAAAGACAAGATCTCATTAATGATTTTGTCTGATTTGCAAAGGTCAAAATTATATATGTTCAAAAAATCTAAATTTTATATGCATAATCTAATTTTAAAAATGTGATAGAGGATATATCGCACTATACCAATACATCAACCTTATTGAGAAAGCTAAGCAAATTTCTTTCTTACAAAAACAATAAAATCGATTGTCATGTACAATTTAATCTAATTTATTTAAATTTTTTTTTTTTTATGTTAAACTAAAATAAACTAGTGGAGGGGCTAACCATTGGGGGTTCCTTTTTATTCTTTTCAAATATAGTAAAAAAAAATGTTTCCCTTTCTGCTCGCCCCATTGTGATGTGCTTATAGGAATTATTTGTGAGACACATGCCATGACAGGCACCCTCATATAATGTAAAGACCATATTCTTGTTAATTTGAGATAATGTCTGAAATACAGACCATTTGGTTAATGACCAGAGATATTGTTCTTTTTCTATCACATAATATGGTGTAAACTACATTTGAATCAAGAGGAAACTAAGATCGATCAAAGATTCAATAATTTCCATGCCATGGATATACAAATTAAGCCTGTATCATATAATCTCAAGCCATTGGGCTTGTCCAGTTTGTTTTTTTGGTACAGAGATTTCTTCTAGAAGATGGCTACTTCACCCTACAATCAAGGATGCAGAGGGTTCCTCTTATATACTTACTGATCGTCTGCTTGCAGTGAGATGAATGCTTTTCTTCGTTCTTCAGACTTTCAGACCTGTACAATAGATTTTGTTGTTCTTTGCTTTGATCCTCGGAACTTTCAGTCGTTTTCACCAGTCTCTGAAGGGAACCGTACCTTTCTTTCTCCATGAGCTGGCCAAGAGATCCATGGGTGCCAAAGAGATCCTTCAATGACTCGTGATGCTTTGCCCTCTCAAACTGATCTCTTTTCTTCGTCCTCCTTGACATACCAAGATGGTAATAAACTCGCTTCTCTGCCATACTGCTTACTTCTCTGATAAGCTTGATTTGGCAGTAACCAGCCCTTAAAATCCAACAGGGTTTGTACATCTGAATAAAATCATACCTAATATTTTGAGGAGAGGTGCAAAATCACAACCAATGTCAGGAGAATTGGCCGAAACGTCGATTGCGATCATGATTTTGGAAAAGCAAAATCCATAATATCCTGTACAGATTAGTAGGAAAGTTGGAACAGAGCAAAGATGGTTAGATGTACATATCAGATCGTGACCTCCACCTTCCCTTCTCTTTAAACTTTCTTGGGATCAGTCGCTTTACAATGGTGAGGTGCATATTTCTTGTCGGGTTAGGTGGTCCTGCAACCATCTTTCCGCGCAAGACGTAGCCAATTTCTTTCGAGTAGGTAGTTAGATTTGGTAAGCTTAAACTCAACATATGCTTAACGCTTATGCAATATGACGTTTACCATTAGTCAAAGAGATGTAAAAATAAGATTATAAGAGTTGAATGGGTTGTTTCAAAATGATTTTATTTATTTATAATGATAAATAATATATTTTATATAAAAGGTGAATGAAATGGAATCGTATTTTGTGTTAGTGTTGAAAATAAAAGAGGACAATAATAGTCATATTATTAAGTAGTAAGAGTTATATTAAAGAGAGGAGGAGGGAGTTCATTATCAAGTAATTTAGGAGGGTGTTCATTATCAATCAATTTACTTCAACCATCTAAAGGATCTTTAGGCATTAGGGTTGGGCTACTAGTCTATGATGACATCTTGATTATCTTTTTCTTTTTCTAGATCATTGGGAGTTGTGTGAATAAGTGAAATAGCAAGGTCTAAGAGAGGGAACTTCCCACTATCATGCCAACTAGGAAGGCCATGGTCACATTAAGACATTGATGATTGTCTACATGGTAAGGACCAACCATGACATTGGCATTGAGGAGATCCATGGGACCCATGAGAGTCACATCTTAAATAAACATTATGGCCATGACCATTATGTTGCCCAAGTGGAAAGGCATCCTTGTTGGGGAGAAGGCAACACATGAGAAACAATACAAGAGGCATCAACCTAATGCTCAATAAGTGTTTGCAAGTGGGAAACCTCCAAAGCAACTTTATTGGCCTACATTTGGATTTCTAACATAACAATATAACATATCATGGCTTTAGCATACAAAGAGAAATAATCATCATTATAGAATCTGAAAATAAAATGGTGTTTTTATCTTTCCATATGCTGAAGAGAATTTCCACTTTGAAAGTATGACGAATTTGGATAAACTTCATAGGCATCTGGCTAGTTGCCTAAGAGAATCATATGTCAAGAAAGAGCTTTGGTTGGAAAGGCTTGAAGAAATCATGTATCCAACTCCAAGCCACTTTGGTGTAGGGAAAAACTAGAAAAGGTGGTTTAGAGTTTCCAAACGTTTATAGAAAGGACAAAGAAGGTTTAAACACTTAGATGGATAAGGAAAGATCCAATAGGAAGACCTTGGTACATGATAAACTAAGCAAAATGAGCTAGTTTGGACTCCAAAATGGTAGACCAAATAGTTTGAAACTTGTGGTCCCATTGAGTGGTAATGTACTGCAACTTCCACTTGATAATAAGTTTTTGAACCATAAGTAGGTGAGGAGAAAGCTAATAACACCCTTGAAAAGGCTTACAACTTTTGAAGAAAGTGTCTAAATACCACATCTATTCTTTCCACTAGGCACAATGCATCAAATCCCTATCTTATGCACTATTTTAGGAAGGACATACTCCATAATGGTTTGCAATGACTCAAAATCTTAGATGCTAAGCTTATATTTGACTTTAAATTCTCACCAAGAGAGCCAATCCTTAGTGGCTTTAGAGAATAGGTCTAAAATGAAGCAAATCCCACACTTAAAGAACTTAAGTGCACAAACCTAAGGAAATTTGGTAAATTTTGACTCTAGCAAGTAATTATGGAAGATTGCCATAAAGATTGTTGGTTGAAGGAAATTCATGTCCTAATATCATTCTCTTTCCAAATAAGTCATAGTTTGATGGATTTCCAATCCTTCCAAATACTTTTGGCAAAAAAAGTACTTTGATTTACACTAGTTCCTTGATGATGAGATTGGAGTGAAGGTCTAGATCATGCAAGGACTACCTGCAATGAGGAACATTGGAAGCAATACAATGTTTGAGGAATATTTTCTAAGCTCCTTGGCTTTCTAGGGCTTGAATATCCATTTTTTATGAGGCCAACCCTTGCTTGTGAGTATTTATAAGACCTAGATCACCAAAGTCATGTGGGATGCAACATAACTCCCAAACAACTAAATGGAACCCTTTACCTTGCTTTGAGGAGGCCAAAAGAAATTCCTTGAGCAATCTCTCTAGCTTTTGTTTAGAGGCTTTTGAAGGAGCCCAATAGAAAAAGTAATACATATGAATGACTCTAAGCACTTTAGAAAAAATTGAAATTTCCTAGCTAGAGAAAGGGGTTTAGGAATCTAAAAATGTAGATTTTTTCAATGCAAGTTAGAACAACTTGCAAAAATGATATAGAAGAGGATTGAAAAGAAAAGGGAATGTCCAAAAATCTAAAAATTCCCCATGGTCAATCCATTTCAAACCAAATCAATAGCATTTAGTTTTCTACCACTAAAATTATACTAAAGTTGAAAGCAAGCCAAAAAGTGTTCAAATGCTACAAGGCATGGCTCAAATTTTTCTTGGTCTTCTATGATAATGGGGAAGGAATTTTCATTAATAAGTTGGATATTGGAGTTAGGAATGGATACACTTTTAACCCTCTACTATATAACTATGCTAGCTAGAAAATATCTAATGACTTTAGCTACAAGAACACATAAAGCTAGAGAAACAGGGTTGTAACATGCCAATTGTTCAAGCAAGTAAATTTTCTAAGTTTTCACTTACAAGTAAATAACTATGTTTCATAACCATTTCTATAATTTTTTTCCTTTTCAAAGGAGAACAAATGAACATAGATGACATAAAAAATTCCAAATTTTGATTTTATTTCCAATATATAATAATATTCCACATATTACAATATTTCCAACGGTTGTACATACAAAGTACATACATAGCTCAACCAAGCTTCAAAGCAATAGATATAGATGGTCCAGGAATCTCCTTTCAAATCTTGGTTGCCAACTGAGGAGGAGAAGCATCACTCAAGCGCTTTTCCTCCAACCACAGTCTCAAATGTGGTCCCCCACACATCTATCATCTAACAAATGGTCCTACCCTTTGATGAAGAGATTGGTAGAGTAACCTCGTAATGACAACCATTATGAGCTTAGTGATGTGCCCTACATAACTAGGACTTGTAGACAATACAATCCTAAACTAGCATGCATAAAAAGGAACACAATGAACTGACAGTGTAGCCAAAGGAAATTACACTACTTTGGCCAAAGTATTCTCACTCAGTACTTCGAGTGATACTCTTCCTATTCACATACACTACTCAAGCTTGACTTGACTTTAGGCCATTATAAACTATGCATATGCAATTTCCTTTGTAGGTAGTCAGTAACCTAAGAAATAACCTATTCCCTTTTTTCCCAAAACACAATGGTATCTCTACCAATAAAACATAAGAAAAAGCATAAGTTACCCCGCTTCAATGGATAACCTAATCCTAGGTATAACATATGAGCTTTCTAAGTCTACAAATTAACTTGCATAAAATCACTAGTATGTAATACTATAGATGACAATCAATCACTCCTTAATATGGAGTAAGTACAAACACATATGGAAAACATATCAATAAGACTTTTCCTTTCCTATAAGCAAATAAACTATTACTCTATTTCAAGCAACTAATGCAATTTCCAATTTAAACATACAAGGCAAACAATCTTTCAATAAAATATAAAACATGAAGATAATAGAATCTCATGCTTGTTAATCGCTTATTCCAATAGACTCACTAGATCTCAACTTGGCTCCCTCTTAAAAATCAACTTAACAACAAATCCCTCTCTATTTTTCTTACTAAAAACTTCCTCACAATACTCTCAACAAAAATAAGAATCTCTCAACGAAAATACAACATAATGGAGCAACATAATGTTGCTTAGAAGAATTGTATTCAAATGAGGTGAGAATGCCTCATATTTATACCCAAAAACAACATCCTTAGGCTACAAAAAAGGCTCATACTATGACACTTCTCAACCAAATACCATCGACTCAACTTAATATTAAAAAGGTGGCAAATTTCTATCTCAATAGTCACTTAAACAAGACAACAAATCGACCCAATGTTTTCCAACAATAGTTTGACTGGTTCATAAAGCACATGCTACAATCTGGAAATCAACTTGTAGGCTTAATAGAATTCTAAAAGAAACACATAATTCATAATAAGGAGCCAACTATTCATCACATTTCCTATTCACAAGCTTGTTGTTTAAAACAGAGGAAAAAGTCAATCTTTAGCTAGCTGCATTTCATATAGTCGACTTGGTCCAAGCCAAAGCTATCGACACATCTCAATGCATCAACCTCCTTTATTGTAGCAATGTTTAATGTTTACTTAGTACGTTGCATAATATAGTGCACTGCATTTTATCCTCGTGTTTAATAAACTTTACATAGTAGTCTTAATACTTATGTATTTCCATCGCTTATTATTCATAATGATAAATGTGGTTTAATACTTAATAATGCACTATTAAATGTAGCACTACATTCTCATTATATCGACCATGGCATATATTCTATAAATCGCTTATTAGTATATATAATATATATAAATATATAAATATAAATATACATATATGTACATATATATCAATGAATAGCATTTAACACTATAAATATATGTATTTATTTATATATATTCTTTGACATAAGTTTGTCTAAATATTCCACTTGATATTTGAATGAATGAGATCAAGTTAACATTTTATATACAATATTGTTTGTATGTATATATCTATATTCATGTATACGTACACATACATATATCGACATACTCATATGGACATTCCTATTTGTCAACACATACACGTATATCGACATGTGTATACAGATGTATATATGCATATATCTCATATATATTTACATTCGATTATACAATCACACACGTAAACAATTGTTATCCTATCGATAGGTATATATACATGTGATATATATATACATACATACATGTCTCATTGTCCTCTCGATATCACCATGCCTATGAGCAACTCATCCATAAGTGCGTGTAGGTATGTCTACCTACGTACTCTCATGTTTATATTATCTCGCGTGTATGGATTATCGTTGACATGCATAAGTATATGTATAAATATCTCATCGATCAAGTATAGTAATATGAAGAAGAACTCACACGCACCAAGAACTAAACATAATCCAAGAATTCTCTTAACATAAATCAAGATCCTTCCTAATGCAAACACATCACACCAAAGGATGACTTACCAATTCCAAAAACTAGGAATTGTTTCAACCATTCTATAAGTGAGTGTGTGTGTGTAAGCTCAGTTAGGTTTTGTAATAGGTTACCTGACCAAGTTCTTATCCTAAGTGATACTTCCCCTTGCTTCCAGAGGATTGACCCTAAACCTACATCCAACTTTACACATTTTCATGGTAGTCAACCATTCATCAAAATAATCATTTATACATTTCATAGTTAGAATATAAAATTCAATAACCAATCATTCCAATAATCCATAACATCAAATGAAATAAACATTCATTCATACTTTTCCAATGATTTAGATAAACAAAGTGCAACCATATATATATTTCCATTCAGAATTCCAAATACATTCACAAATGCAATAATTTACCCTAACATAGTAATAGTAAATAGGTAAACACACAACAGGGTGTAACATACTCTCCCCTTGTGAATCATCGTCCCCAATGATTTTATGTAGCAAACATAAACTAAAAAAAGCAAACAAAACATTGTTTTCAAACACTTTCAAAAGCACGTAAGACGTGGAAACTTTTTCTCTATCTTAGCATAGTCTTCCCAAGTGGCAAAATCTTCTACATACTGGTCCCACTAGACTTTGTACTACAAAACCTCTTAGTTATGTAAGTGAAGCTTATGTGTTTTGAGCACCTTGACAGGCTCAATTGTTACTACTATGAGGTCCTATACCTGTAAAGAATTCCAATCAATTACATGATTATCTCTTGGTATATACTTCTTTAGGTAAGAAATGTGAAAGATGTTATGCATTTGGGAAAGAGCTCGTGGCAACACAATTCGATAAGCTACCAGATTTACTTCCTCGAGTATCTCAAAAGGACCTACATAGCACAAAGCTAGTTTGGATGAATTTCCAAAATTGATGGAACTCTTATGAGGTTTAACCCTTAACAACACCTTATCACCTACTACAAATTCTCGGGAACCCACTTTGCATCAACACAAATTTTCTATCTATCATTGGCTTCAGCTAGCCTTTTCATAACAATTCTAACTCGTTCCTCCATTTCAGCCATCATCTTTGGCCCAAGACTTACCCTATCTTCAAGTTTATCCTAACTTATAGGGGTTCAAAATTTTTGGCCATATAATGCTTTGAAAGGAGCCATCTTAATTGCAGAGTGAGGAATTGTTATAAGAAAATACCACTAAAGGAAAGTAATCTTCCCACTTGTATTGTTGATCCATGCAATACATTCTTAGTAGGTCTTCTAGTACTTGGTTCACTCTTTTTGTTTGTTCATTTGTCTCTAGATGATATGTTGGACTTATATTTAGTTGAGTCCCAAGTACAAAAAATAAGGTTTTCCAAAACCTTGAGGTCACCCGTGCATCCTTATCTGAGATAATCTTCCCAGGAATTCCATGCAATATAAACACCGCTTGAATGAATTTTTGAGCTATGACAGGAGCTCCATAAGTTAGATTCCCAGGTATGAAATGTGTTACCTTAGTAAGCTTTTCCACAACTACTAAAATGGAATTGTGCTTATTCCTTGACATAGGTAATCCTTGCACTAAGTCCATACTAATGACTTGCCATTTACTCTCTGGAATATCATGTGGATATAGTAAACCCACAGGATGATGATGTTCAACTTTCACCCTTTGGAACTCTAAGCATCTAGCCACAAACCTAGCAGTGTCCCCTTTCATCCCTTTCCAAAAATATAATGACTTTACATTAGCCAACATTTTTGTCACACTAGGATGTCCAGAGTATGGTGCTTCATGAACTTATTTCCACACAAGTTTTCTTAACTCTTCAAAGTTAGGCACATACATTCTTCCCTTATACCTAAGCAATCCATTGGGTTCAAAGTAAAATCCTTCATACCTTGCATCTTGTGGATTGTTCGCGAGTGCTTTCTTAACTTGCAAATAGTATTCATCTGCCTTGCATTTTTGCAACGCTTGACCTCTAAAATTGATTTGGATTGTCACTATTGTGGCAATATGTTGTCTACGACTTAAGGCATTGGTAACTTGATTTTCTTTTCCCTTGATGTAGCTAATATTGAAGTCATAATAAAATATCAAGTCCTACCATCTTATTTGTAGAGCATTCAGATTAGACTGGGTAAATAGATATTTCAAACTGTGATGATTGGTTTTCATCTCAAAGGGCTTTCCCAACAAGTAATGCCTCCACATCTGCAATGCATGAACCAATGTTGCTAGCTCTAAATCATGTAAAGCATAATTTTTTTCATAACGTTTTAGATTCCTTGATTCATAAGCAATTACTTGCCCTACTTGCACTAAAACTCTACCTAAGCCTTCTCTTGATGCATCTGTGATAACAATGAAGTTACCATAAGGATCCGGTACTTCAAAATTGGAGCAGTAGTCAACTTCTCCTTGAGTAGGTTGAATGTTGCTTGGAATTTTTCTATGCACTCAAATTTCTTCCCTTTCCTTTGCAAAGAAGTAATTGGACATGCTATTCTGGAAAATTTTACAACAAACTTCCTATAATATCCTACCAAACCCATAAAAATTCTTATCTCAGAAACATTTTTGGGCACTAGCCATTCTAGCATTGCCTTGATCTTGACTAGATCGACTGAGATGCCATCAACTGAAATCATGTGTCCAAGGTATTGCACTTTCTTCTGAAAGAAGGTACATTTAGAGAGTTTCCCATACAAATTATGTTACCTCAGTCATTGTAGAACTATCTCCAAATGCTTGCAATGATCCTCCTCATTCTTTGAATAAATTAGAATATCATCTAAGAAAACCAAAAAAAACTTATCTTGGCAATCCCTAAACACGTTGTTCATTAGGTTCACAAATGTTGTCGGTGTATTAGTAAGTCTGAATGGTAGGATTGTAAACTCATAATGCCCTTATTTGGTTCTGAAGGTAGTCTTAAAAATATCCTATTTTTTTATTCTTAACTGGTGATATTCAAATTGTAGATCAATCTTAGAAAATAAAACAACTCCCTGCATTTGATCAAAAAGGTTATTAATGCATGGCAATGGATACTTGTTCTTTACTGTAGCTTTATTAAGCATCCGATAATCTATGCACGACTGCAATGTACCATCCTTCTTCTTCACAAATATTACTAGTGCTTCCCAGGGTGATACATTGGGTCTTATCAATCCCTTAGATAAAAATTCATCTAGTTTTGCCTTAAGCTCCATTAACTCAGTTATTGTCATTTTATAAGGCACTTTGGAAACAGGTTTTGATCTTGGCACTATTTCAATGGAGAAATCGAATATCCTTTTGATGTAGAGTAGGGGAAGACAACTCCAAAACAACTTAAATCAACCAATCTTGAAACCCTAAAGCATCACTTGGTGGGTTTTTCCTCACAAACCTTCAATCTTTAAAGCCTAAAACATGGGGGCAACAAATTGAGTTTTTTGTCCATAACTTTAAGCGAAGACATGATCCCAAAAATATAAAGATAGTTATAGATACCCATTTGGGATTTATACAACATATCTCTAAATCAGGGTAGGTTACTTTGTATGAAATCCTTCAAAAATGGACCGTCCTTCTACCAATTAAGCTTAAAACATGAAAAATTAGACTTAGGGCATCATTAAAACATGTGAAAACCTCAATATGGAACCCTAAAACTTTGGAGCATGGTAATATACAACATTTCAGACTCCCATACAAAAAAAAAATAGAATTCTCCACTATGGAAACCATGAGAAATCATATTTTGAAAGTCACTAGTTACCCTGCCTAGGGTTTATGATAGTTTTGAACTGTTTTTGCCAAAATTGCAATATCTCTCTCTAAAATCAACAAAAATAGATGAGACCAAGTGCATTAGAAAGTATATTCTTATGTATTTCAATCCAAATTGGTCTGAGATCAAGATATGGAATATCAAATTTATACCATGTGCTACAACATACCAGTTACAAATTATTTTTTGGAAGTGGCAGTCACCAATTTGATCATAACTTACATAAAACTTAACGAAAATAAACCAAACCAATTGAAAATGAAATATAACTAAATCCTTTATCACAAATAATCATGAAAAGATATGAAAATTCCATACAATACCATACTCCATCAAAGAACAGTGATGCAATGTTCATATTTGCAGAAAACAAAGGAATTTTATTGCTTAAACTTCAAAATTGTGTCTTCCAACCCTTGCCACGGCCAAAAAAAGAATTATCCAACTTTTACCAATGGTTCTCAACTACATTATTAAGTTACAACTGTTCAAATCCATCTTTTACAACTTTTGACTCTTCATATTCCATATTGTGCAACTTTTTGACAATATTAACAATTTTTACCACATATAGCAACTTTTACATTTTTGACAACTTGACCACACCTATTCTCCTAAGAACTCATATAGACCCTTAAAAACATGAATATGATCCAAAAGGACCATATTACATGAGAGAGACACAAAACCAAAACAATGACAAACCAAAATCTCATGGGTGCTCTTGCACCGTGCTCCCAAGCAAAGAAAAGATTCAAGCTTTGCTTGAATAGAAGGTAGCAACTTGAGAATCATGCTTGAAAAATCTTGTCTGATGTCTTTAAATCCCTTCACATTCTCTTCTTTGAAACAGTTCCATGTGTGCTTCATCTTCACTGTAGGTTTCTTGAACATTTGGTAAAGATATTTGAACTTGTCAATATAAACCTGTCCTCCATTTGTACCTCTACCTTGTAACTTATCCTTTCTTCCCTAATGGATGCCATGCACTTCAATGGTACCTTGTTCCCCTTAAATGGCTTGTTTCATTTTCCCCTTAGGTTTCTTGTCTCCCAAGGCTGCAATCTCATCAAGAGCACTTTGTCTTCTCTCTTTGCCTCTAACATCTGCAACTCCCTTTTGTTGCTCCACTTGGAGTGGTTGCTTGTCTAACTGTCCATCTTCCATCTGCAACTCAGTTTGTCCATTATTATGCTCCATACCTTATTTTCCCTTCAAAAATTTCTTGCTCAACTTTGCAATCTCTTTCCCAGCAATCCTCTTGCCTATAGCATCCAAATTTCTTTCATTTACAACCTTCCAAACAAGTGCATCATTTGTATAGGCACCATCTCCTTCTTGAGACACATCACATTCTTCATTTTTTTTTTGTCATAGGATGATATATATGATAGACCATCCCCTAGAACAAAAGCTAAATAGTGACTAACACCTTTCCTTGGAAGCAAAAAGTCAGAAAATTTATCAACCACTATGTCTACATGATCCTTCAATACATCTTGAACTTCCCAAGGAAACACTTCAATGCTTGTTGATGTCTAAAAAATCCTAGGTTTTCTTACCATTGTATTACTTACCTCTTCCTCTTTCTTAAATGGATTTTTCTTTTCCTTCATCAAAAAAGATTCTTTAATGTCTAGTTCTACTGTCCCCTCTTGCATTCTTCTTCTCTGAATGATCTTCTTGATAGGCCATGTAACCTTCTTATTTATTGGTAAATGCCAACCTCGTTCTTGGTTTGCTTTCTCAAGCAATTGCTGCATCTCAAGTTCCATTCTTTCTTGCATTCTTTCAAATTCTTTTTCCATTTTTTCCAAGGCTTTCCTCAAGTCTATTATCTCTTGCTCAATATTAATTTGTTTTACCTTCTCATACTTCTTCTTCATATCACTTTTCTCTTTTCTTTTTTCTTGTTTCTTGCTTGGTAACTCCTTACTCTGAAAGTCTCCACAAAAAAATCTTGTCAACATTTCCATTCTCCTTTTGCAAACAAGTCTCTTTCACCTTGCTTCTTCTTGTCTTCGTGATACCTCACCTAGGTTTCCTCCTTTCTTCACTACTTATTCTTTTGGCATCCAAGTTCTTCCCGCAACCTGCAAAAATACAACACATAAACTACAAAAAAAAATTGTAGGATAGGATATCTATCCATATATGTGATAGAACGAGGGTTGGATTGAGATAATCACAATCTCAATGCTTTGGGTCTCCGTTGGACAACCCCTTGGTGTTTCACTCCACCACTCAACCTATAGGTCCTAAAAGAGAATAGGCACCCCTGGTCACTTGCCAACCCTGCTATCAATTCCAGTTTGCTGCTGCTAAACAATTCTTGGTGCTTATTTGCCAGTTTGCTGCCTCCAAAGAGTTCTTGGTGTTTTTCTCATTCACTCAATCTAGCCCTTATTTCTGATAAAGACTAGTAAGCTTCTAACTTCTTCCCAATTTGCATTCAGGGGTGTGCATGGGCTTTCAAGGTTTCAAAATATTCAAAAGAAGGTTCTTGCACAAGCGCTAAACTCAATTCTTCCATCGCTTTTCTCATACCCTAGGTTAGGGTTTTAGGCGGGCTACTAAGATTAGGCCTGCTCACACAAGTAAAACACTTATCACTCCTCTCTTTCACCTTATCAAACCAAATATGCTTTTGTCCCCTTGCTCTAATCTGTAACACTAACAAATTTTTCAGGTTCTTGGACTGTTTTCTGTCCGTACAGTTAATGTACCCTGTTCTTGCAAGAACTAGGGTTTTCCTTGGTGCTTTCTTGGAGTGTTCAACTTGTTTTAACCTCCAAAAGATTAAACCAAAAGCTCTACTCTCTTGTCTACCTCGGAGAAGGTCCCTGCAATCCCTGCACATTATGCATTGTCAAATATGCAACACCCCTGCCATGCTTTAACAGTGTAAAGACTGTCTTTTCCAAGCCGGGTACCTATAGTCTCACCTAGGAAAAGACATTAGGAATGCTCCAGGAACTTCTAACAATCACTACTACTAACCTATGTACAAAAAAGGATCTTGGCCACATTCCCAACGTGCCCATGTTGCTGGCATAGAAAAAAACGCGGCCTAAGACCCCATTTTCACCACTTTCAGCCAAAACAAAAATAAGAGACAAAAAAACAAAAAATGTGCAAGAACAGCAAAATTGATGGACTTTCTAATTAAAATGCCACTATAATGATACAAATAGCTTCTCTACGTACTGGAAAAATCAATAAATACTTAACATAATCCTCTATTTGCTGCTTCTAACGCAGAAACAGAAATCTGCAATTTTTCACATTAAAAGAAGGAATAAAAAACGTTGTTTTCACTTCTTTTCACAAAAACTGCCAATACAAAAAGCCTCCAACCCTCTTAACAGCTCGAGATATTTTTTTACATCATGAAAAATCAGTTAGGTTTTGCTGTTTCGGGCTCCAAAATGAAAAAATAATTCGCGTTTGAAAACACACCGTGTTTTCCAGTTTTTCCCTAAAACTTAGGAAACGCCTACAAAAGACTTCCCAATTTATTTTTAATTTTAGATAAGCTCTAAAAAGGTCCCCTTACACATCCTAAAAGGAATTAGGACCTTGCACAACAAAAAGGAAATGATTTAAAAGCAAAACATCAAAATATGCTTGTTTTTAAGGTAGGTGCTCCTGCACCATTCTCCCCCTCTCAGCACAAAGATGAAGAACTGGAATGTGGTATCAGTTTTAGGTCAATTCCAAGCTTCTCAAATTGATCCTCTTGTACCCATGTAGCCTCTGAGTTAGGTTTGCTCTTCCACTTGATAAGGTGCTCCATGTATACCTTATTCCTTGTTGCTTTCTTCACCCTGGACTCCAAGACCTTCTCTGCCTAAGCTTTCTCTTGAATTGGAAGGGGTATATTACTGATATATTTCAAGATTTCCTGACTATTCTGAACTTCATCATTGAATCTACCCTTGTACCTGATCAGATCATCAACGTTGAAGACTGGAGATATGCCCAAATCCGATGGAAGTTCCACCTTGTATGCATTCTTTCCATACTTAGCTATCAACTTGCATGGTCCTACCCGTTTCATTTGCAACTTGGTGGACATCCCCTTCTACAATCTGGATTTTTTGAGGTGAACCATCACATAATCACCCACCTAGAACTGCACATCTCTTCTTGTCTCATCAACTTTGTCTTTCAACTTTTGTGTTGTTGTTGTAATTGTCTTCTTAACCTGCTCATGGATCTCCTTTATGGTTTGAGTGAAGTCTTCTGCATGTCCACTCCTATTCTCCATTGTTCCAAGGTCTCCGAGCTCACAAATTCCTCTTGGATTCATCCCATACACAACTTCAAATGGGATTTTTCCTATAGTTTTGTTCACACTATCATTGTATGCATATTCTGCTTGGGAAATCACCATATCCCAGGTCTGTCCATATTCCTTTGTCAAGCACCTCAATAGGTTACCTAACACTCTGTTAACCACCTCGGTTTGACCATCGGTCTGAGGATGGTAAGCTGATCCAAATGATAAATTAGTTCCCAATCTGCTCCACAATGTTTTCCAAAAATGGCTCATGAACTTCACATCTCTATCTGAGACAATGCTCAATGGCAATCCATGGATTCTCACAACTTCCCTAAAAAAGAGATGGGAAATATAGCTTGCATCATGTGTAGTCTTGCAAGGAATAAAGTGACTCATCTTGCTAAATCTGTCCACAACTACAAAAACACTGTCAAAACCAGATTTAGTCTTGGGAAGACCCACCACAAAATCCATGCTCACACACTCCCATGGTCTGTTCGGAATAGGCAAGGGCTGATATAACCCAGCATTGCTAGCTCCCCCTTTGGCTCTCATGCAAACAACACACTGTTCAACATACTTTCTAACATCTCATGCTAACTTAGGCTAATAATAAAAACTTTGTACCAGCTCTAAAGTTTTGTTAATACCAAAATACCCACTAAGACTGCCATTGTGTTTTTCTTGGATCAGATTTTCCCTCATTGATCCTCTTGGGACACACAACAGATTTCCCTTGAATAACAACCCATTTTGCAATGTATACTCAGCATATTGACTATGAAAATGATTTGCAAAGTCTGAACATACCTTGTAGGCTTCAGAAAAGTCTTCATCATCACCATAGAGATCTTTAAAACTTTCCAATCCAATGCTTTTCAGCTGTATCTCTTGGACTATCAACATCCTCCTGCTTAATGCATCTGCCACTTTGTTTTGCTGTCCCTTCTTGTGCTTAATGGTAAATGTGAAAGCTTGAATGTACTCCATCCATTTCTAGTGTCTATTGCTTAACTTCTTCTGGGTATTGATGTAACTGAGTGCCTGGTTATCTGTGAAAACCACAAACTCTTTGGGCAACAAATAATGCCTCCATTTCCTAAGGGACTGCACTAAAGCATAAAGTTCCAGATCATAGGTGGATTATTTTTGCTTGGCTTCATTAAGTTTTTCACTAAAGAAGGCTACATGCCTACCTTCTTGACTAAGGACTCCTCCTACTACTACTCCACTTGCATCACACTCAACTGTAAACAATTTATCAAAACTAGGCAATAACAAGATAGGTTGTGTTGCCACTTCTTTTTTCAACTTTTCAAACCCTTTATTAGCCTCTAAAGTCCACTTAAACTTTGTTTTCTGACCACCCTTGATTGTATCTAACACTGGTGCACATATACCACTAAAATTCCTTATAAACTTCCTATAGAACTGAGCCAAACCATGAAAACTTCTTACCTCAGTTGCTGTGGTTGGTGTAGGCCAGTTTAGGATGGCTTCCACCTTACTTGGATCCATCTTCAGCGTTCCGTGGGATACCACAAAGCCTAGATACACAAGCTCTTGTTTGAAGAACTCACACTTCTCAAGGTTGATTGCCAACTGTTCTTCTTGCAGCCTTTTGAGTACCATCTCTACATGCTTCAAATGTTCTTTTGCTGTCTTACTGAAAATCAGTATGTCATCCAAGTAAACTACCACAAAAATCCCTGTGAAATCTTTAAGCACCTCATTCATTAGTCTCATGAACGTGCTAGGGGCATTTGAGAGGCCAAATGGAATCACTTTCCACTCATACAAACCATCATTTGTCTTAAAAGATGTCTTCCATTTATCACCTTCCTTAATTATGATTTGGTGATACCCGCTCTTAAGATCTAGCTTAGTGTAGAATTTTTCACCTCCAAGGAAATCCATTAAATCTTCAATCCTAGGTATTAGAAATATATACCTAATTGTGATTCTATTTATTGCTCTAGAATCAGTGCAAAGTCTCCATTTACCTCCTTTTTTTGTTTCCAAAACAACTAGGACTGCACATGGACTAATACTCTTTTGAATCAGACCTTGATTTAGCAACTCTTCCACTTGTCTTGCCACCTCTTGGTTCTGCTCAGGTGTAAGCTTGTATGCTGCCTTGTTAGGCAATGAGGCTCTAGGTATGAAGTCAATTTGATGACTTATTGCTCTCTTGGGTGGTAGAGTGGATGGTGTTCCATCACTCACTATGCTCTTGTATTTGTCAAGCAAGTTTTGGGCTGCTGCTGGTAACACTGTCCTTTCAGCCTTTTCCTCTTCTTTGGGCTGCATCATAATCACATACCCTTCATTCCCTTGGTGTAGATCCTTGATGAACTCCTTACCACTGCTCAACATAATGTTTGGAACCTTGGACTGCCCTTCATCTTCCTCAATCAACGATTGCAGCTTGAAGGTTTTTCCATCCTTTGTGAATTCTATGGTATTCTCCTTTCCATGATATACAACACCTCTATCATATTTCCATGGCCTGCCAAGAAGAAGATGGCATGCATCCATGGGCAGTACATCACAAATCAGCTTGTCTTTGTAGCCTCCAATCAAAAATTCCACTGTAACCTGCTCATTCGCTAAGACACTTTGCCCTTTGTTCAACCATGTGACTTTGTAGGGATTGGCATGAGGCACCTTCTGCAATTTTAACTTATTTACTGCCTCCTCAGAGATTATATTGTCCATAGAACCAGAATCTACAATAACCTTGCATACCTTTCCCAATATCTTGCACCTTGCTCGAAACAAAGATCTCCTTTGCTTGGGTTCTTCCTTGACCGGTTGTCTGATCAAAACCTTGTTGAACATCAGATTTTCACCTACTTCTAATTCTATGTGACTGATCTCAAGTGTCTTTACACTCACGGTGTCCTCTTGTGCATAAGCTACTCTTTTCTCGTTGCTAGATGAAGCTTTCTCCGGACATCTATAAGCTGGATGGCCTAGCTGATTACAGTTATAACATTTCATGGTGGCAAAGTAAGAGTTACTTCTGCCTGCTCCTCTACCTCTATTTGAACCTCCTTGAGGTCCTCTTCCTCTATTAAATCCTCCTCTTGATGAGGTTTCACCTCCATGCTCGGTAAGCTTGGATTCTCCTTGGTTTCTTTGTTCATTACCTTTTCCTTGGTAACCTCCACGCTGTCCTCTTTGATCTTTGCCTCTTCCTTTGCCCTTAGAGGACTAATCATGCTTCCTTTTATTCCTTTCTTCAATCTTGATAGCTAGCTGATAACATTGGTGGACTGTCTTGGGGATGAGCAAAGCCATCTCTTCTTGTATATTCCACTTCAATCCGTTGAGCTATCTAGCCACTTTTAGGCTCTCGTCTTCTGCCACATTTGATCTCAAACAAAGCTTCTGAAACTCTTCTGTGTAAGTGCTAACATCTTGATCTTTTTGTCTTAAACTTTGCCTATTCTTGTGGAGCTGAATTTCATAATCATCTGGCATATAGGCTTCTTTCACTTTAGCAACCATTCCTTTCCAGGTTGATATAGGCTTCTTACCTTGTTTCTCCCTTTCAGTCTGAATAAACTTCCACCAAGTTAATGCTGATCCTCTCAACCTTGATTTTGCAACCTTCACCTTCTGTGCTTCTGTGACTCCATCACATTCAAAGTGATTCTCCATGCCATCTATCCAGTCCATGACCAGATCGGGATCCATCTTTCCATGGAATAGTGGTACACCCTCAAGTCCTTTTCCACTCAAGGATTTTAATGCCTTCAAGAAAGGCTCCTCCTCAAGAATAGGGTCAGGTTTAGGGACTTTGTCCTCCTCTGCAACCTCTTCTTCTTTTGGCACTTTGCCATCCAGTTTCACCTTGTTCAATGCTGCTTCAAGCTGCTCTATTCTTTCCTTTAGAGATTTGTTATCCTATTCTTGCTCTTCAACCATCTTGGATAACTGTACGTTTGTCACCATCTTCGGCGGTTCACTTGATTCAACTTCCTCTGACATATAAGCTGCTTCCCAAATCTTTCATTGCTCTGATACCAATCTGATAGAACGAGGGTTGGATTGAGATAATCACAATCTTAATGCTTTGGGTCTCCGTTGGACAACCCCTTGGTGTTTCACTCCACCACTCAACCTATAGGTCCTAAAAGAGAATAGGCACTCCTGGTCACTTGCCAACCCTGCTATCAATTCCAGTTTGTTGCTGCTAAACAATTCTTGGTGCTTATTTGCCAGTTTGCTGCCTCCAAAGAGTTCTTGGTGTTTTTCTCATTCACTCAATCTAGCCCTTATTTTTGATAAAGACTAGTAAGCTTCTAACTTCTTCCCAATTTGCATTCAGGGGTGTGCATGGGATTTCAAGGTTTCAAAATAGTCAAAATAAGGTTCTTGCACAAGTGCTAAACTCAATTCTTCCATCGCTTTTCTCATACCCTAGGTTAGGGTTTTAGGCGGGCTACTAAGATTAGGCCTGCTCACACAAGTAAAACACTTATCACTCCTCTCTTTCACCTTCTCAAGCCAAATATGCTTTTTTCCCCTTGCTCTAATCTGTAACACTAACAAATTTTTAGGTTCTTGGACTGTTTTCTGTCCGTATAGTTAATGTACCTTGTTCTTGCAAGAACTAGGGTTTTCCTTGGTGCTTTCTTGGAGTGTTCAGCTTGTTTTAACCTCCAAAAGATTAAACCAAAAGCTCTGCTCTCTTGTCTACCTCGGAGAAGGTCCCTGCAATCCCTGCACATTATGCATTGTCAAATATGCAACACCCCTGCCATGCTTTAACAGTGTAAAGACTGTCTTTTCCAAGCCGAGTACCTATAGTCTCGCCTAGGAAAAGACATTAGGCATGCTTCAAGAACTTATAACAATCCCTACTAATAACCTATGTACAAACAAGGATCTTGGCCACCTTCCCAACGTGCCCATGTTGCTGGCACAGAAAAAAACGTGGCCTAAGACCCCATTTTCACCACTTTCAGCCAAAACAGAAATAAGAGAAAAAAACAAAAAATGTGCAAGAACAACAAAAGCGATGGACTTTCTAATTAAAATTCCACTAGAATGATACAAATAGCTTCTCTAAGTACTGGAAAAATCAATAAATACTTAACATAATCCTCTATTTGCTGCTTCTAACGCAGAAACATAAATCTGCAATTTTTCACATTAAAAGAAGGAATAAAAAACGTTGTTTTCACTTCTTTTCACAAAAACTGCCAATACAAAAAGCCTCCAACCCTCTCAACAGCTCGAGAGATTTTTTTTACATCATGAAATATCAGTTAGGTTTTGCTGTTTCAGGCTCCAAAAGGAAAAAACAATTCGCGTTTGAAAACACACTGTGTTTTCCAGTTTTTCCCTAAAACTTAGGAAACGCCTACAAAAGACTTCCCAATTTATTTTTAATTTTAGATAAGCTCTAAAAAGGTCCCCTTACACATCCTTTAAGGAATTAGGACCTTGCACAACAAAAAGGAAATGATTTAAAAGCAAAACATCAAAATATGATTATTTTTAAGGTAGGTGCTCCTGCACCAATATGTCTCTCCAGTTTCCATCATTTTACCTTCTTCCACCTCTTGGTAATCCTGTGACCCACAATTGACCATACCATCTTGAGAAATGACTTCCTTATATTCCTCAAGATTTTACATCTTCACTGCAAAAAGATTACATCCTTTATTCTTATCCCTAAGAAATTGTATAGATGATATTTGGCGTAACTTGACTTCCCTAGGTATCCCTTGCAACATCACTTGGTTACATAAATCATCCAAGCACTCTAATTTTTAGGTATGATAGTCTACCTTAGCTCTATGCTTCCAAAGCCAATTCATTCCTAGGATAACATCATAGGATCCTAAGGGCGCTACATATAGGTTTACCTTCGTAGAGAAACAAGGTAGCTCAATCCTAGCCTTGAACAAACATTATTCCACCATTGCTCTTGTCTGGTTTGCATATTCTACAACCCATGACTTTTCCATATAATTAGCTTTCCTAGATATTTGGTTTTCTATTCTAGGTGAAACAAAAAATTTAGTAGCTCTAGTATCTATAAGTATGGAAATAGGCAAACAAAATAAAATACCTAGAGTCTCCACTGGAGTAACTTGATATTCCGCTTGACAATCATCCAAGTTAGCATGAATCTTCTACTGGAACATCGTTTGCTGGGAAGGAAGTGGGTTTCCATAAGGTCGTGACCCAAAAGGCTTATTGGGATAATTTGATGCATAGTGGTCTCCACCACATGTGAAGCATCCCATTGTTGGCCCTTTCTTCCTTGTAGGTTCACTAGATCTACTGGCATTACCTCCAACATTGTTTACATTACCACCATTGACATTATTCCTTCTGCGTTCCCTCCTTGATTCTTTTCCATTATTTTGGGGTCCCTTATCCCCTTGCTTTGGAAATATTATACTCCATCAAACTTCCTTGGAGTTGGTTTAACTTGAGCTCCTGTGAACTTCTTACAGTTCCTATTCTCTTGGCGGATGGAGATGGTATTGATCTTCTGCTCCTACTTAACAACCTTCTCATAAACTAGGTCCATAGTGGTTGGACGATGTACATCTACCTCACCACCAATCTAGCTATTAAGCTCCATAATGAATTTCCTTATGCAAAAACATTCATCCTTGTGATACATTGGAACATAACGTAACAAGCGGGTGAACTATTCCCAATACTCATATACTAACATCTCTCCCTGTCTTAGATTTTGAAAATCAGAGAGTTTCTATTCGAAAAAGAGTTGAGGTAACCATCCTTTTCAGAATATTTCCACAAACTCATTCCATGTAAGTTTCAAAGAACTAATCCTGAGTTCCATTTTCTTGTTCATCCACCAATTAGAGGCTTCTCCTGCTAATTGATAGGCTCCCCATACTACTTTTGTGACCTCAAAATAGTTTCTTATCTCAAAATATTTTTCCATCTGGATCAACCATGCCTCAACTTCTTCTCCGTTGGTGCTACCTTCAAATTTGGGTGGAGTTATTTTCCTCATATCCCTAGAAAGTTCAGTAGCCAAACGTTTCCTACTAGTTCCTTCAGATTGAGAGTGTGATTTCTCTTTCTCACGTTCGTGAGTCTGAACATGATCGTGAGAATTCTCTCCCTCATCCTCATTGATAGGGACTTCCTCATTAATTGGAACTTCCTATTCTACTCTACGTTTTTCCCTTACTTCTTGCTCAATATTTCCCAACCTTGCATTGGTTTTGTGAATGATACCCAAAATTTGATCCAATTTAGCTTTAGCACCCTCCAAACCTTGTTTGACTTCCTGACACCCGCTAGGATTAGTCCTTGTTCTCACCATCCTTGGAAGAAAAGGGTTACACCTAAAGGTTCATCTTTATTAGATTCAGTCATGTTCTTACTATCTTATGGATAACATTTAAATGAGCATTCATTCGCACAAAATAAATTTCACATAAGATTTGAGCACAAGATTTTGGTAAACACATGATTTTTATTATTCAAGAGGATCTCAATATACTTTCAATTTACCAAGAGTGACTATTCAAGTATTCAAGTGGAGAGTATCCCTCAGACTCACTCTTTGACACATAACTCAACGGGGTATACCCATTAGATTTTTGTTCATTTCTCATTTGCTCATATCTATCCTAAAATGGGTAGTAACCTTGGAATTTATCATCCAATACATAGTTGTAGGGAACATAACCCTCTAATGCATTACTTGAGTAAATTACAATCACTTCTGACATAACAAGAACTCTAGGGTCTCTAAATATGAATTCTAGACTAATACTCCCTTTTGAGGGCATTTCCTTGGAAAGTGACAAGGAATCAGACTTTTCTGGTGAAACTGGAGGTAGATAGTTGAAATTCTACTCCTCCATCCTTCTCTTTACTTCACTAATCTGAGAAAGAGCATGATTGAAAGTTTTAGTATCACTTAACAAAACAATATTATCATAGCTGGTACCCTCTATCGTACAAACAATGGCCTCTTTTTCCTTCTTGGCTTTCAGCTAGCCCTCATTTCTGATAACTGACTTTCTTGCAGTTAACCTAAGACGCACCATCTTGGCACAAGAATTTCCAAACATTAGTCTCATTCAATGTTGGATCGAAATTATGGTGAGCACATAGGTTCCAAAGCTAAACCTGGTAGTTCTGATACCATGTGTAACATGCCTATTGTTCAAGCAAGTAAATTTCCTAAGTTCTCATTTACATGTAAATAACTATGTTTCATAGCCATTTCTATAAAAAAATTCTTTTCCAAAGGAGAACAAATGAACATAGATGACATAACAAATTCCAAATTTTGATTTCATTTTGAAGAAATAATATTCCACATATTACAATATTCCCAACGATTGTATACAAAGTACATATTACATAGCTCAACCGAGCTTCAAAGCAATAGATATAGATGGTACAAGAATCTCCTTTCAAATCTTGGTCGTTAGTTGAGGAGGAGAAGCATCACTCAAGCACTTTTTCGCCAACCACGAACTCAAATGTGATCCCCCACACATCTATCATCTGACAGATGTCCCTACCCTTCGATGAAGAGATTGGTAGATTAAACTCGTAACGAAAACCATTCTGAGCTTAGTGTTGTTCCCTACATAAATAGGACTTGTAGACACTACAATCCTGAACTAGCATGCATAAAAAGGAACACAGTGAACTGACAACGTGGTACAGGAGCACCTAGCTCATGAAATTCCTTCAGAAGGCTAATTTGTCCAATTTGTAATGTTCAAGTCAAAGTGATGAGTGGTCATGAAGTGATGAATTTTAATGTATTTGCACCATGAAATAAGTCACTAGGTTGTAAAAGTGGGAAAAATGCAGATAATGCGATATTGTCAAGAAAAGTTATCATAATGTAATTATGCTAACAAAAGAGCATAAAACAAGAAAACCAAGAAATCAAGGAATACGAAGAGAAAAATCAGTGGAGGAAGTAGTTAGGCAGTTGGAAGTTGAATAGGAAGTTTCCTTTTTGAATGTAAAAAGCTATAAAAACATGTACATGGTGAGAAAAAGCAGATCTTGTATTCCATTTTCATAAAAAATCAATAAAATACCCCTGTTCAGTTATTTTGGAAAGTTTTTCTCTTCTTCTTTTTAGTTTGCATAGTGATTCAAGCATTCTAAGCTTTGATTCTTGTCAAATAAAGAGTCTTATTTCACTCTTGAAGGTTTTTGGAATTGTAAATTCAGTAATAAAGTAAATTGAACTCAAATTCAGAGTTTCGGTCAGTAGATTGTTTTGAGTCATTTAAAAAAATTAAGGCCCATCCCATAGATGGAAACCCAGTAGGAAGGTGGGATGGGATGAGTAGGATGTTTTACCTTGTATATTTTGTTGTGTAGATGTGTGTGTGTGTAGGGGTAAGCATGGAGATGAAAGACTTGCTGTGTTAATGGAGAAAATATGAGTTTTCCAGTCAAAGTGGTTGGTTACTAGTATGACAATGGAGAAATGGAAAAATAATGGACTTGGTGATGATTCCAAAAGTCTTGGAAAATGTAGTTAGTCATGTTCCAAGTGATGGCAGGAGTCTTGGAGGTCCGTAAGTGCTTCAGTCATGAAACCCTCCTTAATTTGTGCTTTTACACCCTATAAACAAGGGTTTAGTGGATCAGATTGTTTTTATGGTTTTTAGTCCCTAAAAATGGTGAAATATTGAGTTCTAAGACATGCTTGAAGACTATTCATGGTTGGTTTGTGTTTTGAAGTTGTTTAAAAGGGGACTCCTTTGCAAAACAAGCCTATTTTAGTAGCCTTTTGACAACATACAGAATGAGAAACTGGTAATTTATTTAAGGTAGGTTGTTGAAAGCTCATGTTATGTTGACGTGGAAAAAAAAAAGGGTCTTTAAATATGTATTTGGTTCTTGGTAACTGCTTCTGATTTGTGAGATTACCCGATCTAGGGTCAAGAGTCCTAATAAACAAAATAGTGTTTTGTTTGCATAAAACATGGAACCCTGATGTAGCAGAGGTAATTATGTTTGGATCTCTGATCAACTTGTTTGTACAGTGGTATTAGAGGTGCATCAATGCTTGGGTAAAGGTTGAGGGGTAGATTTTGATAATGTGGAGGTTTGGATTTGAGAACTCAATGTGCCTAATGGTGTATTTAAGAAAAGTCTGGGTAATTTGATGAAACAGTGAATGGAATGGTTGTATTTGTTTGAATATTGTCTTTTGGATATTGTTACAATTCGTCTCTATGTTGGACAAGGTGTATTTGTTGTTTTGGATGTCTTGAGCAAAGATAGAGCAAGGTGAAAAATTGTGTTTGGCTGCTAGAAGTAAGGTACCTGCTAAAACAGTGACACAATAATAGGATATTGGTCTGATTTTATTAAAGATATGATGTACACAGTAATTTGATGGTTTAATATTGGGTTAACAACAGTGAAGCATGGTTTAGTTGTCTTGATTTCCTTGGAGGATGAGTATTTTGGTGAATGCTTAATGATGTAATTTGTTGAGTTTGTGAACTTGATGAATATTGTAAAGAAGTTGTATGAGTTTTGAAGAAAAGGAAAGTGAATCAATAATTTGATCTTCTCCTAATTCTGTTTGGGATTGAAATCCCTTGAAGAAATGGTGTTTGTTATGATGCTCTGCATCATAGTGGTATCAAAGCCTGAAGATGCTCTGGGAGATTTGTTTAAGATTATGTTGTTGCTGATAATAGGAAGAGATTGTTGGTTGGTTGCAGGTGCTTATCCATCTAAGTTGCATTGAGAAAGTTCAAGAGACTAGGGAAGAGTAAGCAGAACACCTAGGTGAGGCAAGCTGAGTTGTGTTGCAGTTAGAACCTGATGGATTCCCGTCTGAAGAAGCACTGAAGAGTTGCAACCTATTAAAGGATACTCCACTGATGGGAGTAGATGAAAGGATGAAGACAGGTTGGTTAGAGAAGCAAGGTTGGAGTATCTTGCTTGAAGGGAGAGAGAAAGATGAAAGATGATTGTTGAGGAGAAGTAGTTTGCAAGGACAATCATGTGTCCTTGGTTGAGCAAAGAATTAAAGAAGAGTTGAAAAGGACAGTCATGTGTCCTTTTGAAAGAGACAATAGTTTGAGAACCTGATAATGAAGACTGAGAAAGGTATAAGGCAAAGAGATGAAGATAAAGATGGAGAAAGAAGATGACAAGAGAAAGCAAAGTGAAGATGAAGACAAGTGAAAGAGATGAATACAAATGAAGATGAAGAGGACAAAGAACAAGGCAGATTGATTTTTGTTTTGCAGGTACAAATGAAGATTATGCAATGTGATTCTAAGGGACTTGGAAGCTTTGTTGGTTGGTTGTATGGTGCAGGGGCACCTAGGTCATGAAATTCCTTCAAAAGGCTAATTTGTCCAATTTGTAATGTTCAAGTCAAAGTGATGAGTGAAGGTCATGAAATGATGAATTTTAATGTATTTTCACCATGAAATAAGTCACTAGGTTGTAAAAGTGGGAAAAATGCAGATAATGCAATATTGTCAAGAAAAGTTATCATAATGTAATTATGCAAACAAAAGAGCATAAAACAAGAAAATCAAGAAATCAAGGAATATGAAGAGAAAACTCAGTGGAGGAAGTAGTTAGGCAGTTGGAAGTTGAATAGGAAGTTTCCTTTTTGAATGTAAAAAGCTATAAAAACATGTACATGGTGAGAAAAAGCAGATCTTGTATTCCATTTTCATAAAAAATCAATAAAATACCCTTGTTCAGTTATTTTGGAAAGCTTTTCTCCTCTTCTTTTTAGTTTGCATAGTGATTCAAGCATTCTAAGCTTTGATTCTTTTCAAAGAAAGAGTATTCTTTCACTCTTGAAGGTTTTTGGAATTGTAAATTTAGTAATAAAGTAAATTGAACTAAGATTCAGAGTTTCGGTTTGTAGATTGTTTTGAGAGTCATTTAAAAAAATTAAGGCCCATCCCACAGATGGAAACCCAGTAGGAAGGTGGGATGGGATGAGTAGGATGTTTTACCTTGTATATTTTGTTGTGTAGATGTGTGTGTGTGCAGGGGTAAGCATGGAGATGAAAGACTTGCTGTGTCAATGGAGAAAATCTGAGTTTTCCAATCAAAGTGGTTGGTTACTAGTATGACAGTGGAGAAATGGAAAAATAATGGTCTTGATGATGATTCCAAAGGTCTTGGCAGATGTAGTTAGTCATGTTCCAAGTGATTGCAGGAGTCTTGGAGGTCCGTAAGTGCTTCAGTCATGAAACCCTCCTTAATTTGTGCTTTTACACCCTATAAACAAGGGTTTAGTGGATCAGATTGTTTTTATGGTTTTCAGTCCCTAAAAATGGTGAAATATTGAGTTCTAAGACATGCTTGAATATTGTTCATGGTTGGTTTGTGTTTTGAAGTTGTTTAAATGGGGACTCCTTTGCAAAATAAGCCTATTTTAGTAGCCTTTTGACAACATACAATATGAGAAACTGGTAATTTCTTTAAGGTAGGTTGTTGAAAGCTCATGTTATGTTGATGTGGGTGAAAAAAGGGTCTTTAAATATGTATTTGGATCTTGGTAACTGCTTCTGATTTGTGAGATTACACGATCGAGGGTCAAGAGTCCTAATAAACAAAATAGTGTTTTGTTTGCATAGAATGTGGAACCCTGATGTAGCAGAGGTAATTATGTTTGGATCTCTAGTCAACTTATTTGTACAATGGTATTAGAGGTGCATCAATGCTTGGGTAAAGGTTGAGGGGCAGATTTTGATAATGTGGAGGTTTGGATTTAAGAACTCAATGTGCTTAATGATGTATTTAAGCAAAGTCTGGGTAATTTGATGAAACAGAGAATGGAATGGTTGTATTTGTTTGAATATTGTCTTTTGGATATTGTTACAATTTGTCTCTATGTTGGAAAAGGTGTATTTGTTGTTTTGGATGTCTTGAGCAAAGATAGAGCAAGGTGAAAAGTTGTGTTTGGTTGCTAGAAGTAAGGTACCTGCTAAAATAGTGACACAATAATAGGATATTGGTTTGATTTCATTAAAGATATGATGTATACAATAATTTGATGGTTTAATATTGGGTTAACAACAGTGAAGCATGGTTTAGTTGTCTTGATTGCCTTGGAGGATGAGTATTTTGGTAAACGCTTAATGATGTAATTTGCAAAGTTTGTGAACTTGATGAATATTGTAAAGAAGTTGTATGAGTTTTGAAGAAAAGGAAAGTGAATCAAGAATTTTATCTTCTCCTAATTCTGTTTGGGATTGAAATCCCTTGAAGAAATGGTGTTTTTTATGATGCTCTGCATCACAACGTAGCCAAAGGAAATTACACTACTTTGGCCAAATTATTCTCACTCAGTACTTCGAGTGACAGTATTCCTATTCACATACACTACTCAAGCTTGACTTGACTTTAGGCCATGATAAACTATGCATAGGCAATTTCCTTTGTAGGTAGTCATTAACCTAAGAAATAACCAATTCCCTTTTTACCAAAACACAATAGTATCTCTACAAATAAAACATAAGCAAAATCATAAGTTACCCCCTTTAATGGATAACCTAATCCCAGGTATAACATATGAGCTTTCTAAGTGTACAAATTAACTTGCATAAAATAACTTAACAAGCTATTCCCAATTCGTCAATCCTAGTATGTAATACTATAGATGATAATCAATCACTCCTTAATATGGAGTAAGTACAAACACTTATATCGAAATCATATCAATAAGACTTTTCCTTTCCTATAAGCAAATAAACTATTACTCTATTTCAAGCAACTAATGAAATTTCTAATTTAAACATACAAGGCAAAGAATCTTTCAATAAAAGATAAAAATAAGGTGATCCCACAATACTAGTTTACAATTTTTGGCCAAATTGGACACTGAACTGATATTTTCTAACTAAATCTTCACTTTCGGGCACCTATAGCAGCTAAACCGTGAGGAATTTGAAGATGATGCAAACTAGTGATTTGTGAAATTTTGTCTATAGATTCTAAATTTATTTTTTTCAAAATTTTTGGAATAAAATTGCACTTTTTTTTCATCTCCTTTGAAATCTATTTTTTTCAGTAAACACCATTTTTAAGGAGTGATGCTCACCGTATAACACAACTTTTTTTCCATGAAGGATAAAATTTTATTTTTTTCGAATTTAGATTTGTGACTACGATATCTAGTGCTTCCAATTGGTTTCATAGCACGTTTTATTGAATATTTTTTCCCTAATTAAGTTTTGAAGTCAAACCAATTATAATTCATACATAGGCGGACTGTATAACACATAACCTTTTTTTGTATGTATCAAAATTCATTTTTTTTTTGTTGGATGAAAGACTTCAATATTTTTTGTACTCATATTTTTCAATTTTTTTTGATAATCTTCTATTTTTCCACATGTGCAGAACAAAGAGCTTGATTTTCGGTGAAAAACCTTGGTGCAGGAGCACCCAAACCTCACCCTCAATTTGTGATTGTTTGATGGTAAATGGGGAGGTCAATTGGTAAATTTTGGTATGTTGAGGTCTTTTTATTCTTAATAAGGTCTAAATAGACCATTAGAAAGGTTCCAAATGTCTAGGAGAGTCTGATAGTGAAAAGGTGCAAGCAAAAATCAAAACAATTGTTAATAAAGATATGTAATATGGCCTTTAATGGTCATTAGGAGTTTAATATTCAGTTGTGAAAACAATTGGTCATTTTTTGTAAGGAGAATGCCTTTGAAAAGGCATGAAACTTCATCTTGTAACGTTGGCAAAAGCATTTTTTGAAACATTGACAATAAGAATACACTGTAGTTTACTTCAATTTTCTGAATTTTCTTCATTTCCACAGACTTGTATGTATCTGTACAGTCTCATTCTACAATGTGAAAACTTAATTATTTTTGTGTCTTGCATTAACTTTCATTCATTCAAGTTTGATAGGTTTTAGAATGCGTTTTGAATTAGAAATCACTATTTTCTGAAGACAGACCGAGATATCCTATTTTTGGGGTTTTGGTGATAAAGACCATGGAATAAGGCCCCTCACATGACTGTACTCACTGTGAAAAGTGTGAAGGGTCCTAATTAGTTTGTACAACATGTAGGATCTTGTGGTTTGGTGTTAAAAAGGAAATAATGAAGTTGCACTACTGTTCTTATTGTTGTGTAAGGAAAAATATGAGAAAATAGAGGTTTTGAGTAGTGCTTTTGAGAACTAGTGTTGCAATTGAATGTGTGAAGGTGTAGAAGGTATGTACAAACCATAATATGAAATTTTGATGCTTTGGTTGATGGTTATTAGCCTTTTATTGTGAAAAAATAGGGAAACCCTAGGTTCTTGCATGTAGAAGGAGGGTTTAATGGTTCAGTTATGTAGAACCCTGTAACCACAAAAAAATTGGATAATTTGAAGTTTTGACACATATATTTTAACTATTTGAAGGATTTTTGTAGAGGGAAGGTTTTTGAGAGGCACTTGTTTGTAAAACAAGCCTAATTGTGAAGCCTTTCTCAGGGAGGGTCTATTGAAAGTCAACGTTGGTATGAAGAAGCCACCCTTGGATTTGAAGTATGTTATGAAGCAAGGAAAAGGGTATCTTAATCCACCCTTTTTTTGGAAAGTGTTTTGGAAAACTTGTGTGAAAGGTCTCAAAAATTGGGTTCCCACTACTACAAGGGAAACATGGTCAATTGGTGTGTTTTGATGATTTCAATGAATCAGACTTCAAGAGTGTTTTCAAATGATCTAACTTGTCACTAGATACATGTTGAAGGCTTTGAAAGGGCCTTGGTGGATATTTGTGGTTGTTTGCAAGATTGAAGGGTTGAGACCCTTGAGGGTGAGTTGATGCCTAGCAGGTTGGAAGCACTGTAAGAAGTTCTTTGTTTTGAGATTGATATTTCCATTGTTGAGTTTGATCTTCAACTTGGCTCTGCATTAAACCTACATTCACAAGAAATAAAAAATAAATATAATAATAAAATTATACTTTTTGGGAAGCGTATAATAAGGACTACATACTTACAAGAAATAAATTTTAAATGAATTCATTTGATCCCCCAAAAGGTAAATCAAAAGTGGTTTTTTATCAGCATTTTGATAGGTGTAAATGAGACTCTGTTATAGGTATGGTTTAAAATTAGCAGAGTTATATCAAGGAGGTTTGATCTAAGGTAGTTTGATCAAATGCTCTTCAATTGGAATGCTTTAAATGGAAATTTTTAAGGCTTAAAGCATTATATTTTCTAAAAATATGTGATTTTAGCAAAAATCAGAATCTCCCAAAAATTGTAAACTAGCTTTGTGGGATCACCCAACATGAAGAGAATAGAATCTCATTCTTGTTAATCGCTTATTCTAATAGACTCACTGGATCTCAACTTGGACCCCTCTTAAAAATCAACTTAGCAACAAATCCCTCTCAAATTTTCTCACTAAAAACTTCCTCACAATACTCTCAACAAAAATAAGAATCTCTCAACGAAAATACAGTAGAATGGAGCAGTGTAATGTTGCTTAGAAGAATTGTATTCAGATGAGGTGAGAATGCCTCATATTTATACCCAAAAACCAACATCCTTAGGCTACAAACCAGGCTTATAATCTGACACTTCTCAGCCAAATACCATCGACTCAGCTTAATATTAAAAAGGTGGCGGATTTCTCTCAATAGTCACTGAAACAAGATAGTGGATTGACCCAATGTTTTCCAACAATAGTTTGATTGGTTCATAAAGCACATGCTACAATCTAGAAATCGACTTGCAAGCTTAATAAACTTCTAAAAGAAACACAAAATTCATAATAAGGCGCCAACTATTCATCACGTTTCCTATTTACAAGCTTGTTGTTTAAAATAGAGGAAAAAGTCAGTCTTTAGCTAGTTGTGTTTAACATAGTCGACTTGGTCCAAGCCAAAGCTATCAACACATTTCAATGCATCAACCTCCTTTATTATAGATTTGTTTAATGTTTGACTCAGTACGTTGCATATAGTGTGTTGCATTTTATACTTGCATTTAATAAACTTTACACAATAGTCTTAATACTTATGTATTTTCATCGCTTATTATTCATAATGATAAATGTGGTTTAATACTTAATAATGAGCTATTACATGTAGTGCTACATTCTCATTATATCAATCATGGTATATATTCTATAAATTAGCCATTAGTATATAATATATATATATATATATATATATATATATATATGTACATATATATCAATGAATAGCATTTAATGCTATATATATGTGTGTGTGTATATATTTATTTATATATATTCTTTGACAAATAAGTTTTTCTAAATATTCCACTTGATATTTGAATGAATAAGATGAAGTTAACATTTTATATACAATATCATTTGTATGTATATATTTATATTCATGTATATGTACACATACATATATTAACATACTCATATGGAAATTCCTATTTGTCAACACATACACGTATATCGACATGTGTATACATATGTATATATGCATGTATCTCATTGTAGACACTTAAAACGTCTCTATGGATCACATTGGCTAACTAACATCATTTCATCCTAAAACCCATCCTCTTTTCGCTTAATTGATTAAATTTGCCTAGCTATTTAATTAATTGCATCATTTGCAGCTATTAACCTAATTAATCTAATCAGGTTAATTCACCCCCTTTCATGCTAACATTTCGTCTTATTAAATTAAATACATCAAGTTGTTTAATTTAAATCCTTAAGTCCTCTTATTTAATTAAATAACCCTTTAAAGTTATTTAATTAAATGTCATATCATATCTCCCCTTTTCATTAAATCATTTTATTTAATGAATATCATATAATTCTTCTAAAATTGCATAATTAACATTGTTTTAATTATTCAATTACTAATAAATCTAATCCCCCCACTTGGAAGGGAATATTCCTTCTTTGCACATTCCTCCAAAAAGAACATTCCTTCCCCCTTTTGCATATTAAAACTCTGTTTTAATTTGCTAAATATCTATTTCCCTTACCCATGAGATTTCTCCACTCATTTGAAAAAAGGGATATTGTCCTTCATAAAAAACTTACAAGATTTCATGTGCAAGTTAACTAACAAGACTTCTTGTGCAAGTTAAAGGTGTGTTTGTTTGAAGGAATATAAACCCTTGATTCTTTCCTTGATCCATGTGATCATTGATTCTCATCTGTTGATGAGAATATATGATCCATGTTTTATCTTTCCTCCATCCTTGACCATTGATTAACCTTTTTTGATCTCAACCCTCCATTTCTCATTTGTCCTCCTATAAATAGGTCACTATTTGGAGACAAATGGACCCATCTTTTAACATCAAACTTATGTTGTTAAAATCACTCTCACTTGCACTCACATTTAGCATAATTTTAGTTTATTTTAATTACACCATATTAGCTTAGCTTTCATTAATGGCTTCCATGATAACATAAATGCATCCATTTAGTATTGTGTAATTAGGATTTGAATCTTTGTTAGCTTAAACTTCATTTAGAGTAGATTTTCATATACACATATCAATCATCTTAGCATACATCATTTTAAAATAGCTTGCATCATGTTCATTTAGCTTTAAATCATGTTTCATAAAACATATTTCATTGGTTTTATCGATTCTCTTAAATAAAATTGATTGAAACAAGCTCATTATCCAAGGGATTGGGAAAGGGTCACCAGTCCACATCAATGTGACACCACTCCCCCAATAGGATAAGTTTCAATATCTTATATTAGAGGTTTGTCAAGCTTTCATGATTTAGAATGTTAGTTTTAATGGCTTCTTTTTCTTTGTTTACAGTGAATGATCTTATTGGGATTGATGATTAGTGGGTTAAATATGCCTTGAATTCATATGGATCAGGTGTAGTTAACCTATACTATGTCATTGGTCACACTCATATATTTACATTCGATTATACAATCACACACGTGAACAATTTATATCTTATCGATAGGTATATATACATGTGTTGTATATATATATATACATGCATGTCTCATTATCCTCTTGATATCACCATGCCCATGACCAACCTGTCCATAAGCACACGTAGGTACGCCTACCTATGTACTCTCATGTACGTATTATCTCATGTGTATGGATTATCATTGTCATGCATATGTGTGTGTGTGTGTGTGTATATATATATCTCATCAATCAAGTATAGTAAAATGAAGAACTCACACATACCAAGCACTAAACATAATCCAAGAATGCTATTAACAAAAATCAAGATCCTTCCTAATGCAAACACACCATACTAAAGGATGACTTACCAATTCCCAAAACTAGGACTTGACTCAACCATTCTATAGGTGAGTGTGTGTGTGTAAGCTCAGTTAGGTTTCATTATAGGTTATCCGACCAAGTTCTTCTCCTGAGTGATACTTCCCCTTGCTTTTGGAGGATTGACTCTGAACCTACATCCAACTTTACACATTTTCATGGTAGTCAGCCATTCATCAAAACAATCATTTATACATTTCATTGTTAGAATATTAAATTCAATAACCAATCATTCTAGTTATCCATAACATCAAATGAAATAAACATTCATTCATACTTTTCCAATGATTTAGATAAACAAAGTGCAACCATATATATATATTTCCACTCAAAATTCCAAATACATTAACAAATCAATAATTTACCCTAACATAGTAATAGTAAATAGGTAAACACACAATAGGGTGTAACAAGGGCGGCCTTGGAAAATGGATCAAGAAAACTCAAAAGAAGAAACTTCTTGACCATTAATGGTGATACAAGATATGACATCCATAAGATCATCTGAACTAAATTATGAAATTTGGGGCAAAACTCAAGGCCTTGAAGCATGATAGAATAAATGGTCATAGGCTTTAGCAAAGTCTATTTTTAAGAAAATATCTTTTGTTGAGAGTGATGAGATTATTTTGTACCTTCCCAAACAATAATAATAATGTTTAGGATATGTGAGTTGTTAGTGTAGGTATTTCATTTTCCTTATGTTAGGGGATAGTTTTTTCCTACACATATTATTAAGTTTGATTAGGTTAATTAGATTTGGTTAATATGAGACCATGTGGTGTAATCCATTAGCTACATGTGCCACTCTCTCCCACATATGGGTAGTTGAGTTTCACACCCTCTATTGGATTTTTATGCCACCTCTCATAACCACTAGTTTATTTCTATCTAGGTAGGCGTTGCCACATGTTTTGGCATTTACCAAGTAGGTAAAACCTCCCACCTATTATGGGTAGTTGGAGTTAATGTGCACCTCATGGATGTATTTACCCAATTTTTTCTATATAAATCACACTCTACTCTCAACTCAATTAGTTTAGTCAGAGTAAAGCAACTATTCTCAAAATTCTCTTGTATTTGTCTCTATTTTCTCTCTTTCAAGATTATCTCTCCTTTATGCTCTTTTGATCTTCGATCATTTGTCAATCATAGTTGTGTGTGATCTACATCTGACATTAGATCTTGGCTTGGTTATCACTTCTCACAAAATCTAACATGGCATCAAAACAAGTTTTTTTGGTATAGTTCATTTTTAGTCCCGATTTTTTGAGAGATTTGAGACTAATCCAATGGTAGTATTTTTTTTCTCAAAAACCCAATATGATTTTCTCTTGCATCTTTAGATGATTAGGGAATTGAAACAATTTTAAGTAAAATAAGCATCTATGTACTTTATTTGACATATTTGTGTTCTTGTGAGATTTGGGTGATTGCAACCTTTTGGTAATCCTAGAGGTATTTTTAGCCTTTCCATAACATCCAAAAGTCTTGAGAAAGTCAATATTGGCTTTTATTTCACCAAAATTAGATATTAGAGTACCCAATTACAAACATGGGTTTGAAGCATGGTTCTAGAAGGTAGCTATCAAATTGGAGCACTTTCAGCCCAAATAGACTTCGCCATTGCACTTAGAAGTCTCAAAAACATAAATTTCAATTGTTAAATTGTTGAGATTTGTGAAGTTGATGTTTGAGTGAAATTTTTTACCTCCTGAGTGTACGAGGTACGTATCGTATAGATCGTAACAAAAAATATTAAAAAATAAAATCTACACAATGCTTGCACAAGCCATATTATAGCGGCAACATGAAAATGATGTCACTTGACCTCTATCACCTCTTACGTGCACCACCAACGGTGCAACCTCCCCATTGTATGAGAATATTTTGAGTGAATATTCCCCACAAATATTCATAGAATATTCTTCTAAAACAATTATTTTTGACAAAGCGGCTTTGCGATGTATGATCAATGCTTTATGCAAGGAGAGGACAATTTCAATATACAGTCATTGGATTTGGGAAAAATGATGGTGGTTTGGGAATATTTCAATCGAGGAGAATATTCTAGCAAAATATCAAAATATTTTGTTGCTGAAATCATCAAAGCATCATGCTGATGTTAACACAACTTTTTGAAAATTGATCCCCCTCCATTACAAATTTTAATTTTTCAATACAAATTTGAAGGCTTGTAACTTGAGCATACGAGATCCTTTTTAGATGATTTTTTTTAATTGGGGTATAATTTTGTGTTGTACATAATGGTGAAGTTATTTTTCAATTGGATGCTCCATTTTTTCAAAAATTAACCTGATTATTTTAGAATTTGTTGCATATTTCTCATTTTGAAACCTTTTGGGAGCCATAACTTGTGTGCAAATAGACTCCTTTTTGAGTGTCTTTCCAAGGTTTATATTTTTCTATGTACTTTGCACCAATGCTCTTAATTTGATCTCATATTGTACTTAAGCTATAGTTTCAATGTTTTGGCCATTTTTGGCCATGTAAGAGTCTAAATATATGATAATTTTCATTGTATACCATACTAATTATAAAGTGACAACATTGTAATTTATGGTGGGGTCATTTCGAAAAGTAGTGAAAAAGGGGGTGTCTCATGTGCTTGATTTTTGCACTTCTTATTTTTCTACATAACAATTTACTTTATTGCACTCATGGATGTATCAACAGTTTCTATTTTAACACCATATAACTATTTTGAATGGAAATAAAAGATAGTAATCTATCACAAAAGACATGGCTATCATAGGTTTACAATGAAACTTGAAATATAACCTAAAGATGATGCAAAAAAAGATAAAATGGTTTAACAAATGTGATGAAGCTTTGGGTACTCTATCTATGTTTGTATCTCTAGACATACTTTTTCACATTGAATCTATCACTACACCAAATGGAGTGTCACGGACTAGATTGGAAAACATCTTTGGTAAGTAGAATGAGTTAAGGAGTCATCAACTGGAGAATGAAATTATAGGTTTAAGTCCTACCAGTTTTGAGACTATATAAGATTTCTTCACAAAATTGAAAGCCATTAGATTGTAGTGAAAACAATTGGGAATTGAAAAGAAAGATGGAAATTTGATCTTGAGTATTCTTTCTAAGCTTCATCCCAATTATTCTACATTTGTTTCTACATTCTATGCTACAAAATGTGCCCTAGGTTCTACCTACAAAATTTCTTCTCTAGATGACATTGCTATAGAACTCACTAGGGAGCAAGATAAATTGGTTGAAATGGGTACAATAAAACCCTCTAAGTCATATGCATTGGATATAACTTAGGTCACAAATGAATAAAGGGTTTGGAAAATAGGATAAGAAATAAAAGAACTAGTGAGAGAAGAAGAAAGATAAAAACAATTCTTGCTTCAAATGTAATCAAATCTCTTCATCAAAAGGTGAAAAACCTAAGAAAGAGAAGGTCAAGTGTTCCTACTATAAGAGGTATGGTCATGATGAACACAAGTTATTAAAGAAGTAGATTGATCACTTATCGCATCTTGTTGAAAATAACAATATTAAGGTGCCTAACTCAGTCAAACAAAGTTCATCTAAAGGATCTTCTAAGGATACATATAAAAGTAAGGGGAAAGGAAAGGGAAAGGCCCTAGTTGCTATAGCTTCACAACTTGACACATGTATCGTTGAATTGGGTTCTTTACACCACACGACTTCAATACATGATGTGTTTACCTCATTAGAGCCTTGTTCTATGCATTCCATGCTAATGGGTGATGACACTCCTATAAAAGTGTATGGGAGCCTATTGAAATGGGTGAAGGAACATTTGAGGATGTAATTTGTGTTCCATCCTTTTCAACTAATCTCCTATCTATTTATTATATCACTCACAAAGGCTCTAGCAAGTGAGTTGAGTTTACACTAGATATGATAGTGATAAGTGAAATGTACAATGGGCCTTCAATTGTTGAGGGAAAAGTAGATCATCAATCCAAACTATATTATTTTTTCATTTTTTTCTTGAATTTACTTTGATAGTATTACTCACTAATTTATATGAGGTGAGTTGCTTATGGAATCAATGGTTTGGCCACTTGAACTACTGCTACTTGTAGTAACCTAATCAATAGGACATGGTTTTAGGGTTTCCTTCTATTCAATTTTTTGATAGAGTTTTCCAAGGATGCATTCGTGGTAAGCATCCTAAGGAGAAATATGATAAAGGAAAAGCATGGAGGGCCACACAACTATTAGAGTTAGTACACAGTGACTTGGAATGACCATTTTCACACCCATACTTCAATATGGCTCAATATGTCTTAAAATTTATAATTGACAATTTTTCCAAATACACTTGGGTTTACATTCTCAAGTAGAATTTTGAGGTCTTTGAGTCTTTTCAAGACTTCAAATATTTTACAGAGAAACAATCAAGGAATTTCATCAATATTTTATGTATAGGTAATGGGTGTGAATATTTTAACCATCGGTTTGAATAATTTTATGCTTCAAAAGGTATTGACTTAAAACACATAGTTCCATGCAATCCTCAACAAAATGGTGTCAGATAATATAATAATAGATCCTCTATATCACTTTTCCTAAGTCGAGGAGGCCTCTGTATCACTCATCCTAGATCCATCTCAGATCTTCTCATTGGAAGATCCTTAGTCATAAAAATATGATATAAATACAATGGCCCATTCTCTCGGTCATACTCTACTAGTGACCCTCATATGGGAATCTGAAGAATCCACTAGACATCCTCTAATATAATGGTCATCTCCCTAGTTGGTAGATGAAAATTGTTTCTCACCGTGCCATCTCTCCACTAGCTTTGTCATCATTGCACGATGCACTTGAATCTTAGGACATTATCCCACCTTATCTAACCCAATTACCACCAAAAAATCATGCTCTATATTTTTCAGCTACATCCTTAGTCTCATCATCATTGGTCTTCACTCTCAAGACTGTAATGGGGGAAACATCTCCTACACACAAGACATACATGACTTTAAAAAATTAGTTTTAGAGACATATCAAAACTTTCCATCCTATTCTTAAACCTTCCCAACCTATCTCTAAATTCCTTTAGCGTATATTAAACCTTCCCAACCTATTCCTAAGCACCTTCAACATATCCCTAAACCTTCTCAACCCATCCTTAAATGTTTTTGATGTATCCCTAAACCTTACCAACCTATTCTTAAATGCCTTCGACACATCCCTAAACCTTACCAACCCATCCCTAAAACACCTTTGGTATATCCCTAAACCTTCCCAACCCATCCATAAATTCCTTCGATGTTTCCCTAACCCTAATCTAACCTCCAAAACCCTAATCCCAGCCAAAACCCAAATCACACCTCGAAACCCTAATCCCACCCCAAAACCCTAATCTCACCTCTAAAACCTAATATGACTTTGAAACCCTAATCCCACCTCTAAAACCCTAATCCCACTTCATAACCCTAATCCCACCTCCAAAACCCTAATCCCAACCCAAAAACCTAATTCCACCTTAAAACCCTAATCCCACTTTGAAACCCTAATCCCATGTCCAAAACTCTAATCCCACTTTAAAACCCTAATCCAACCTCGAAACCATAATCCCACCTCAAAACTCTAACCCCTAACCCTTAGAAAAAATCTAACCAAAACCCTCTTTTAGCGCTTGCATAGGCGCTTATCCACATATGCTAAAGAATGCAAGGCATTGACATAGGCCTTGTAGAGGTGCCACTTCATGTGCATGGATTGAAAAACCCTAATCCCAACCCAAAACCCTAATCCCACCTTAAAACCCTAATCCCACCTTAAAACCCTAATCCCACTTTGAAACCCTAATCCCATGTCCAAAACACTAATCCCACTTCAAAACCCTAATCCAACCTCGAAACCATAATCCCACCTCAAAAATCTAACCCCTAACCCTTAGAAAACCCTCTTTCAGTGCTTGCATAGGCGCTTATCCACATACGGTAAAGAATGCAAGGCGTTGACTTAGGCCTTGTAGAGGTGCCACTTCATGCGCATGCATTGAATCAGGCTTTGCACAAGCACCACTTCATGTATAGGAGTTGAATCAAGTCTTGTATAGCATGACTTTAGGCATAGGTGTTGATTTAGGCCTTGCATAGGCACCACTAAATGCATAGGCATTGATTTAGACCTTGCATAGGTGCTACAACAAGCTTAGGCACCACTCTATGTTGTAGAGGAACTAATCTAGCCCTAAAACAGACCATGTTCCTCAATTCAATCCCCAAAACCTGAGCATTTGTAACCTTGAACAATGTGCATTTAAATAAGGGCATTAGTTACTCACCGTTAGTCCTACATTTTTTGATTTCCCATACTACCACACCCGCTCAACATGATGAGTATTATGAGGTATATTCACCATCTTGTCTTCTTTAAGTCCCTTTTTCCATTCACATTTGCATCTCATTCACATCATTCCCCCTTCACCTATTTCATCAATCCTAATATCAAAATGAATCCTAATCCATGCACCAATCATTTAACCTTAATTTTGATCTTGTCATTGATTTTCTCCAAAATCCTTAAGCCACCTAATCCTCATTGTTGGGATGTATCCTTCCCAATATTTGTGTTGTTTAGGGAAATATTGTTCCCACATCAACAACACCCCATCAATCCATCTCAAATTTTAAGCATAACTGGGGTAACATTGTTGAACACTCTCTCACAACATCCTCCATCTATCTAACCTGTTATTCAAGCCACCATCTTTCATTCTCTATTTTGAATGCATGTACCCGTGTTCTCTTTAACTTGCATGTCCTCTCAAGGGGGCATCATTACACCACATTCTTCTTATCACATAAAAAATCAATTGGGGTAAATATTCACTATCTTTGATGCAATATCACTTCTTTTGGGCGTGACACCACATCAAAGAGAGGCAAAATGTGGATACCCTAAATTGACTCTTTCTTTTGTAATTAATTAAATTTAAATTTAATTACTTATTATTTTCATTCCTCTTAATTAATCAAATAACTTATTTGATTAACTATTCTCAATTAGTGCAATTAATTAAATTATATTTAATTAATACCACATTTAATCCATAATTAATTAAATTAAAAATTTAATTAATTTTTTTTTTTTTGATACCTAAGTGAGCTATTATATTGACATGGAAAAAAAATTACAAGGTTTTCATCTTGCAGAGATTCTGCCAACCCAACTACACCTGCAACCTGGTCATCCTCACTATATAGAAGCATATGACCACGCAGGGTTGACTAGTATTAACACCATTACATTACACAGATTACCTCAAAATATGGGAGTGCAATTTAACAAAATTCCCACGACACCCAGGACCCTATACATTTCTGACCAGACAAGGAGACATTAACACCACCTAACACCTATGAAACATGGAAAATCAACTTTCCCAGAAAACACTAGAGCTAAACCTAGTTGAGGAAGCCATTGGCACCCGCAAAAGACTTAGAGTCTTGAACTCTGCTATGACCAAAGGTTTGGGAAAGATTCACGCCATTTTTAGGTAGTCCACTCCCACCACCACAAGTTGCTTGTGTTCCACCAGTGCCAGTCCTTTCAGGTCGAATATGAAAGGATAATATTTGAACACAACCTCTCCTGGCACATAAAATGTGTCCAAATCTCGTGGCCGAGGCACCCCCATTTTGGGAGAGATGACATGAAGGATTTCTTCCATACCCACTAGAAAATCCGAGTAAAAGAGTCTCTTCACCAGCATCTTCGTGTTCTTTTTAACCATGCAAATTTCCAACACGACGGTTAGGAACAAGGACGCTATATTTGTGTCCACCCTAAAATTCTCACAGTTCCACAGGAAACCCTTGCCCAAAATCATTTTCATGACTGCCAATATAAGAGGATTGTATTTTTTCAAGATCTACTTGAGATGTTGATCTGTTATCTCCCCACGAAATGCCATCTGACGAACTAGGCTGTCCAAATGAATTGAATTGTCCACTCCAATTTTTTTGAAAGTCTACACAAATCTTTACGACAAATTTAGAGTATTCCCCCTTCGAGCTGAAACAACAGAGATAACCTTCACCTCATAAATTCTCAACCTGTTTCAACGATGAAATGAATTGATAACCCCAACAAACCATAAATAATGTGTTGTTAATTGCCATCTTATTAAGCCATTATTAAACTGGCATGTATTTACCATGTCGTGCAAGGAGCCAACCTATCACCACTACAGAAACACCATCTTGCACATATGCAACAACTCAATAAGTCCCAATGACGATTATGATATGACAACCCCATCTCCCAAGTGTCGGCTTTGTAAATCGCCTTACAAATTCATCATTGTGTCAATACGATGATCAATTTTGATAATACCATTTATGTCGCTTGCTTCTCATGTCAACTTAGCTTACTCCACATTGACCCGTCCAATTGGTCATCCCCAGAATTATCGCCACCTCTAGGAGAGAAGTATGTTGTGCCAACTAAAGTAGCCAAATATAACTGCCACCCCTTTTAGAAACTACTCCAATGCCAAGAAAAACTCCAACCTTTCCACAATAATATGTATGGAAAGGCGCCGTCCCTTCCACCCACTATTTAATTAATTATTATTATTCTTGATTAATCAAATTATTTATTTGATTAATTCACCTCCATTGATACATTTAACTAAATCCTTTATTCTTCAAAGATTAATTATTCAATTCATTTTAATTTAACCTTAGCCTCTATTTCCTTAAGTCCTCCAATCTTAATTAAGTTAATAAATCTGTAATTAATTAACTTAGCCCACTTCCTAATCCTCATTAGCATTTCTTCTAATTTTTAATTCCTCCCACTTCTCCAAATTTGTAGACATGTGACTTTGTCCTACAATCCCTCTTAAAAGCTTTCATGCACATGTCAATTTTCCTCTCCAAGATATCCTTTGACCTCCTTTTCTATTGGATGCTCACACATGTGTGAGATCCTCTTCCTCATGGAGCCACCCTACACTTTCCATTTCTTCCTACTTGTCACACTTCCAAACCTACACCTCTTACACTTTGCCACTTTTGCTTCCACTTGTCATCTTTTTGTTCTTCCTAATGTGTACATTCATACCTTGCTTTCTTCCCCATGCCAACATTTCATACTCACATGCTTCCATCTTATGAAATTTATCACAAGGCTAAGTCCTCACTATCCCCTTCAATCCCAACTGTCCATCTCACAAGAATTTCTCAACCCTCCTTTCATCCTTACAATAATCTATAAATTGGAGCCTTCCCATCCCATTTGGATCATCACACATTTGCCAAACTTATGTTGTTGAATTCACCACCAAATCCTCTTCTATACCTAGGTTATGCTACATTGGAGAGCAACCATATAGTTACATCAACAAGGAGTACATCAAGTAGACAATAGGTTTATCTACTTTAACTCAATCTATGAGGCGAGAAAGGTAAAGGTAAGGTAATTGTTCTTCATTTGCATTTATATTCATATTTCTGTCTTTTATCCTTTTAATCAACTTCAAAGGATAACTCAATACATCTTCACAATAAGTGCATCATAATAGCTTCTTTTTCATAATATTTTTTCTAATGTTCAAATGAAAAGAAAACTTGTTTATATATGCATCCCAATTGATATTTGTGATTATAGATCAACCCGGGGTTGTTTTATAACACACAAGGCTGACACCCAAAATGTTAGAATTTGAAATAGGTCACCCTTAGGTCAGGACCACCCCCACCCTTGACTAGGTGATTTTGCACCAAATTTGTCAAGATGTCGGGGAATTTAATATATTTTCAAATATGGCCCCAAAATAAATAAATTATTAATATAATTAAGTCTATAGGAAAAATAGGGTGTCCATGTAGTGTGAAATTATCAATGTCAACAATTTACGAAACTACAATAGTCTAATCAAATATTTAACTATATAATTAATGTAATATTCCAACATTCCCCCCTTATTACATTAATCGAAACAAAGGAAAAAATGTTACAAGATCACAACCACCCTTCTGAAGACTTTGATAAAGCATCTCTCCACCAATTCTCCTCGCTCACCTAAGAAACACCAAACTGAATGCATCAACGAATCTCCTAATTGTCAAACCTACAAGATACCTGTGAATCAAGACATGCTCAATTATCCACAAGTATGCTACTCCTCATGTGAATTGAGACAAACTCCATTATCCACAAGGAAAGACACCAACTAACTATGAATTGAGACTAACTCAATTATTCATAGTATGACTCATCCATTTGTGGATCGAGACTTACTCAATTATCCAAAAGTATAAATCTGCAAAACTATGGATCGAGACCAACTCAATTATCCATAGATACCACTCACCAAATATGCAGATCGGGGCACAATTAATTATCTATAAATTAAAACAAAAATTTTATGCCCTCCTTTGCTCCATGTAGTGAATCAAGATAAAAGATGAAACTAGTGCTTCTCATGCAGTATATCATCTCTGAGTGAGAAGCTAACTCAAGATTATAAAATACCTCCATCCCCCATTGCCTCCAATCTCCAATTGGAAATTGTTACACTCTATTCACCTAATTGCACATGTGAGTTTTTGAAAGTATTGAAACCCTAGCCAGAAGTAGCACATATGGCCCCAAGAATATAGACAATGTTTGATACATGTGTGGCCATAATTAAAAGCAAGAATTTTGGTGTCAAATTTGATCGATAATATATCTTTACAATACACCTTTTCAAATAGTACAAAATTCCACATCATCCTTGCAATCAAAACAAATTTCTCTTTTATAGTTTATATAATGTACTATCTTCAAAGGTAATATGACATTTGAAAGGTTTCAAAGTTTTGTATTAAATAACTATATAATCTTGTAGAAAGAAATTGCTAACCTCAAGATCTTTTCTTTCCTTCCCTTTCATAAACAACCCATAAAAATCTCTATTGACTCTAAATTTTAGAGATTCAAACCTCCTTTAAAAAAATTATTCCCCACAAACTATTCTCAAGACCCTTTGCAAATTCAAAAGAATTCTTCAATTAGAAAAATGTATGCAAAAAGGGTTACTTTTCAATTATAAACTACAAATAGAACTAAAGCCTTGCACAAAAATCTTCACACCTTATGTCAAAGTATTCATATCCTTTCAAATTATTCACCCAACATATACAAATTTGGTGAAATTAAAAACACAAAAAACAATGTTATATGTGGACGATTCTTCTGGTTCTCATCAAATAAACACATACAAACTAAATATGCATCATAACCAATTTAAATACGAATGGCTTGTTATGAGGGTCAGCGCATCAAAACAACTTTATTTCAAACTATTTCTAGTCTAATACCTAACACGGTTATAGGAAAGAAAATTGCAGAATTGTCAATTATCTCCTCCACATTGGCTTCTATTCAACACAAAAATCAGTAATGAACTTTCAATTGTGACATGGTACTGCCACTGTGTTCGTTTCATTCTCTCATTCCGTAGACAATTTAAATAATATTGATATCCTTTGGCAGTTCAAAAATAATCAATGGAAATTGATATCTCTCACACAAAATCTCTCCTATATGCCTAATAAAAGCTTCCCACACATGAAAATGCACACCGACACTTCTATACTGCATCAAATTCTTGAAATGCTTGACAAAACTTCAAACACTTAGGCACAATTCATTTATGGCATCCATAGCAAACACTTCTCACTATATTGTAGGCATAACTACCTTCTTCAAGACCACAATTGTAGCAAACACTTCTCCCTAGATTGTAGGCATAACTACCTTCGCACTAGTGATCTTCTCCTCCATAGCATGGGATCAAATATCGTTCTGATACCATGTTAAATGGTGAGCAAATAATTGCAGAAGTGGCTATTATAAAGAAATTATTTTCTCGTATCAAACCAATCTATAAGAGAATAACTAACTATTAATTACTAATCACTAACTATTACTCAACTTATAATATTTAATTATATAATCTTATCTGGTAAAACTATCTAATTAATGTAATATTCCAAAAAAAAAAAAAAATTATAATTTATTTTTAATATTTAAGAGATGGCTATGAAATGAGTGGAGGAGAATAAAATAAAATTTATAATTCTTTAATTATTTTGGATGTTATTTTGGATGGTTGAGTGGAAAGTAAAAAAGATTTAATAGATTATTTTTTATTAAACTAGAATCCTAGGACTCATGGAAGTGAATTGGGACTTGAGGAAAATGATCTAAGAGCTTGGTGAAATGGGATAATAATCAAATGAATTAGTATAATTTATTCAATTAATCAAGAATAAATGGTATAATGTCCCTTCCATATTTTTTTCAACAACTGACCACTTTTTCAACTTTAGTTCATAGGTATTTTGTTAAACATTTGGTGGAACGTTGAAAACCATTCAATATTTTTGAGTTTTATGATTAAGAACAGCTACAACTCTTCTTTCAAAACATGAGAATATTCATATGTTTGTTATGCAAATTAAGACACATAAGAATTTTAACAAACAAATAACAAAGAGCTCAATAATTGATTTGAAATTTGGAATTAATTTTATAACTTCATTTGTCAATTAGTTGTAAATGTACATTTTATCATACACTTAACATGCAAATGAAAATTACAATAGAATGAATACCCATAATGATTGTTTACATCACAATTTAGTTGAAATATATTGAATTGATTTAATCTTCAAATTACTAATGATTAATTATGTAGCTAGTCATACAATAATAAATACAATTAAAATATTTGCTTTAGCTTTAAATGAAGACTAATTCTTATTAAAACTCATTAAAAACTTCCTAAACAATATTAAGATATGATAATAATAATAATAATAAAAAAAAAAACATCATCATAGACTGCCCATGGTGAACTATACAATCCAATATCACCCTTCACAAAGTGTTGTGACCACCCTCTAATTCAATGTTTACCTCCTATGAAAGACAACTATATTTAAAGGCATCGATAGTTTACAAAACTCGAGTTGATTCCTTCTTTTAATACTCAAGCTCCTTTCTTTGATTATGTACGACAACCATATAGGGTAAATTTGGTATGACAAGCCTTTGAATTGTTAATATTACTATAAAATAGTATGATTGGTCTTCAAGATCAATAAAATGTATGAATATATTTTCAAATTATTATAGTAGAATTATATTTTAATTGTTTTTATTCTACTCTATGTATTAAGTCATTTAGATGGCTATGTGTGTTGTAAGGTGTGCGCTTTTGGTCTTTTTGTGTTGTGTAGTGCAGTGCTTGGGTTCATGACATGGCTTAACCGCGTCCTATGGATTCATTAACTCCGGTAGTTGTATTGGGCATTGACAGGTCGATCTTTTGGTGCAACAACAACAATTGTCTATGCAACAATTGGTATCAAAGCATGGGTCATGGGTTCAAACCCCTCGCTTGTGCTTGGGGGGATTGTTGCAAGGTGTGCGCCCTTAGTCTCCTTATGTTGTGCAACGTAGTGCTCAGGTTTGTGACATGGCTTAACCGCCTCCTGTGGATTCATTAACTCTGCCGGTTGTATTGGGCATTAACAGGTCGATATTTTGGTGCAACAACAACCATTTGTGCAACAATGTATCACTTAATTAGTTAGTTAGATATGTGACACTTCTTATTTTCCACTTAGTGGGGCATTCTTACCACCTTGAGTTGAAAACTCTTATAGTGATTCAAACTAATCATGCTATATGTATAATATTTCTCTCTGAGAATATCATCCTATTACATTCTATTTTTGTATTGCATTCTTGATTGAGAGTGTGCTTGCTTGACTTGCATGACTCAATGATGTCAGCATTCAAGCAGAGATCTCGTTAACATCAACATGATATCAAAACCTTTTTGAATTTGATTGCTGGTTTGATTTTTTCTTTGAGTTTTAACAGTACAATGCATGCAAATTTTGGTTGGTGTCTTTGTCTTGTTTTTCTATATACTGGGTAATGCATTGGCAGAGATCATCAATCTGTATTTCCTACTTGATTGCAGAGGACGCTTGAGGTTTGTAAAGGTTTATCGAGATTATTGATCTGTGAACTTTGATAGCATGTGAAGGCATAGGCCTCCTTTGTGAAGGCATCGATCTTCTATGTAAAGGTGTTTTACGTGAAGATTTGGCATATATTTATAAGGAAAATTAGAGTGTGTTTGAAGAGAGGAGTTTGTTCATTGCTGACCACAAGAGATCGTCGACCATGCTTTGATTCTCCCTATATAGGTCGAATAGAGGTCTTCTCGGTAGCTCCCACATGCCATCACACATCTTGTTCATAGAGGAGAATGATGGAGCCAAACCTCAAGTAGGTCGAGTGTTATCTCTCTGATTTTCTTTGAAGGTGCAACTCTTTGTGGAGCTTTCTTTTTCTTCTAGACTTCTCGTTGTTGTGTAGAAGCTTCTACAATATGCAATTGCATATTGTATCGTTGTTTGTCTTTTTATGCTGATGCTTAAACTAATTTAGCAGGTGGATTGATTTTTTTAATTTTTATTTGGGAGTTTGCTGTTCCCATGTCTTCCATCACTCCTGCGCCATACCACTCCCAACGACTCACTACCCCACTCCTCGACATTAGGAATCATCAGCAAGCATTTTGTATGCGAAAGAAGGCAACATGGTGAAGAGTGTATTTATTGTACTTGTTGAAAGGCACAAATCTTTGAGTGGCATATTCGTTGGTGTAATTTATTGTGATTGCTAAAGAAGGCAACATGGTGAAGAGTGTATTTATTGTACTTGTTGAAAGGCACAAAGTGGCATATTCGTTGGTGTAATTTATTGTGATTGAAGACGTCAATGGGTGTACACCTCCCTCCAAGCCCCACACGGTCCCCAAAAGAACAGGTCAAATCTCCCTCTCTTGGCGATTAAAACAAACACTTTACATTTATTGTATAATTAGTTTTTATACTAATAACATTTAGTGCAATGTTGTAAAAATCTAACCATTAGTGGTTAAGATAAATTGTAAGTCTTTATTCATGTTTGAAGGGGGGAGTCATTTTCAATTTGGCATAATTTGTAAATCGTAAGATAGTTTTTTGAGTATAACTAGTCAATAGAAAGGTGGTTTCATCACCAACACTTTAGCATCAAGACAATTTAAAAATTATGTTGCTAACACATATTTTGTCTCCTTTTTTAAAAGGAAAACTTTAAGTTTCAAAGTGCAAATTAGGCAAAAATGATTATTGTATCTTTTGATTAGCTACTCAAATTAAGTATTGATTTTTTGAAAGTGAATATGACTTGTCCATTTCATTAGAAACTATATCATACTCAATTATAAAGTTTCATTATTCTTTCCATTGAAATTGTTATATGCACTAAAACATATAAAGTGCCAATTCAGGAGGTATCAAAATCATAATCAAGGGGGATTGTCTTGTTTGTTACTTTGCAAAATGGACATAATCCTTACTCCATTTAACTTCTTTGAATGGAAGAAATCAATGGAGATAAAGCTTAAGAAACTAGGATTACTTTGTGTCACCATGGGTTTGAAACCTAAATCTACAAGAGTAGCTAAAAAATGAAAAAATGACATAATCGAAATGATGAAACCTATGGAACATTATGTACATTTATTTCTTTTGACCTTCTCTTTCACATTGATTTTTCCACAACAACTAACGAATTTATGGACAAAATTAGAAAATTTGTTTGGTAAGAAAGATGTAATGAGGGGACATCAACTAGAGAATGAACTAATACTTGTCTTAATCCACAATACTTTAACACAATTCAGAAGTTCATCAGTAAATTACATTTGTTAAGGTTTCAACTCAAGCAATGTGGAATAGCAAAAAAAGATTAACAATTGGTCCTAAGTGTCTTATCAAAGTTAGGTCCTCAATATTGAGTGTTTGTTTCCACTTTTCATGCAACAAAGAATGCTTTTGGTGCATGCTACACTGTGCTATCACTTCCAAATTTTGTTGTTTCTCTCACAAAGGAGAAAGATAAACTAATTCAAATGGGTGCCATGCAACCTTCAAAGCCATAAGCTCTTGTTGTAACTAAATAGAAGGACAAATAAATAAAGGATGGTAAATCACAACACAAATGAAGTGTGCTTTTTGCAAGATATTTGGGCATAATAAAGATAAATTATGTATGAAGAAAAAGATTCACCATCTTACACATCTACTTGAGCAACAAGGGATTCCTACATCCATCAAAGATTCTTCATCTAGTTCATAATATTCTAAAGCAAAGGATATATCTAACTTAGGAAAATAACTTATGGCAATTGCAGGTTCAAAGATTGATTAATGGTTCTTGATTCAGGAGCACCGTATCATATGTATCCTTATCCAGAAGTGTACACGTCCTCTTATCCTTTTGATGAAAACAAAGTACAAGTAGTTAATAAAACTTTCATACATGTGTTTGTGGACAAGGTATTGTTGAGATATGCAATCTATGTACCCCTAATGTATTGTTTGTTCTTGAATTGGAAAACAACATTTTTTTCCATTTTTCATCTTATAAATGATGGGAAGATATAGTTGAGTTCACATCCACTTTAGTGACAATTCAAGATTCAAAAAGAAGAGAGATTTTTGTAGTGGGAAAGATAAATCATCTCTCATGTTTACACATTTTCCCACTTTCCTCCAAACGATTCATACTCACAAATTCATTCTTCCACTTCTAGTATGGACAATTCATCTCCCCCACTATCTCCTGTTGCATCAAAATTTAGAGGTACTTCACCAAAAACATCCAAAGGTTCTTTCTAGTAGAAGATCACAAGGATTAATTGAACATCATATTTTGGGGCTTCACATTATCTCTACATTGTACTTTCATGTTATCATCTCCTTTTTTGGAGAGTAGTTTTTCCCATAGGGTTTTCTACCTTTCTCCATTTTATGAGAGATTTTCATTGTACATGGGTACCTCATCAAGCCTAGTTACTAAGATCCATCCATATTTGTACCCACCTAAGCTGAGCTTAAAGGGACCGTGTTAGAGTAGAATTATTATTTAATTATCTTTATTTTACTTTATGTATTAAGCCACCTTAGATGGCTATGTGTAATTTAGTCAATTAGTTGTATATGTGACACTTCTTATTTTCCACTTGGTGGGACATTCTTTCCACCTTGAGTTGAGCTCTCCTATAGTGACTCAAATTAGTCATGTTATATGTATAATCTTTCTCTTTAAGAATATTGTTCTATCACGTTTCATTTTTGTATTACATTCTTTATTTTCAATCTCATAGATTGAGTGTGTGCTTGCTTGACTTGCATGACTCAATGATGCCAATATTCAAGCAAAGACCTTGTTAACATCAACACAAATAACTTCACATATAGGGTTCCATCAACATTTTGAAAATTATAAAATTATTTCATTTATTCAACCACATATCTCATTACTAGAAATCAATTTATATTTTATTGCAAACGATTTTCAATAAATCTCATTTAACTGTAACTCCATCATAAACCAAAATACCAATTTAGAAATTATATTTTAGATATTCCTTTTAAATTTCTTTTCAATATTTTAACATTCAACACATTAGTGAATCTTGTATGAATCCACTTGATTAGCTAGGTGGGTTTTTGTCCATGAAACTAATTGTTAGAAGGGTTTTCATCCTTCGACTGAAGAATGAACCAAGTTCAATCTCTCCATACTGGAGTTTGTAAAATAAAATGTTAAGTGAATCATGCCTTTTCCATTTTTGTTTTATCTTTTTATACCCTTTTATGTTGTTTTTCCAAAAAACACTTTTTTACTTTTATGTTGCTTTTTCAAAAAAAAAAGCTTTTTGCTTTTTTTTGTTTGTTTGTTTTAAAAAAGTACTTTTTGCTTTTTGGAAAAAGTGAGTATTATTTGTTTTATTCTTCCAAGTGAATTTTTAGTTTAAACTTTATATTTTTGGTCCCCATAAAGTCACTTTTCACTTTAATTGTTCATTACCAGGGCTTAAATTTGACGGCCGACCCTGCCTGTCAAGCATTTTTTTTATGACAGTCATTTATTTGAAGTTACCTTTCAAATATTAAAGGTTATCTATTTTTAAAAAAATATATGTAAATTGAAAAAACATATATAGGAACAATTACATAGAAATTTTGACAGTTTAACTAAAATTTTGCCTTTCAACTGATACAGTCTTCCTAAAATTTTAATTGTATTTTACAACTAAAATGACTAAATACAGCCATACGGCCATCAAATTTAAGCCCTATTCATGACATACAACAAAATAATTAATTAAATACAAGTTGCTTGCAATTAGACAACTTGATTTGATTAATTAATCATTGCCTTTTTACTCCCAGTTAGCCTTCATAAATTAAAATATGCTAAGGGTCCCTGGCTAGCGCTTATGCTTGCAAAGGGGACATTACAAATGTGTAGTTAATTAGGACATGTTAGGATATGAGTATTTTTAAATGTTTACACCCAATATTCACCATAGGTTTAGAAACCAACCAAATATTTACTAATAAAGTGTATCTTGAATTTTATGTTTAGTAGGTTGGAATCAAAACATGTGAACTAGATTGATGTAAGGAACTCATTAAGATAAAAGTTTTTCCTACATAAGGGTAGGGGTAAGCTAGATAATTCAATCCACATTGGACTTTCTAGTTTAGCTTTATTAGATACTACAAAGTCTTGGCCCTAATGTGAGAAAATGATATGGGTGTTATGAATAAATTGGGGATTGTGTTTAATAATAATGGAGTGATTGGTTTGATTAGAAAACCTAAATAAAAAAAACTTTGGTCATGTTTTGGATCACCTCTAACTTGATGCCATGAGGCTTCCTAGTAGCTTAAGGATATCTCTTAAGCATATTTTTATACATAATATAAACAAAAAAATATGTAGTGAAGGTACAATGCTCGAGCCATTCACACATAGAAAGAGATTCACTGGCTCATAGAATACTTTTGAGACAAATATGTAAGCTCTTTTAGGAACCATAACCATCATTGATAACTCAAGCAACAATAACATTAAATGCTGCATTTAATACTAAAGCAACCATTATACATATAAAACAAAACACCTAAAATAGAGGATAAATTGATTCAATACACTAGACACAATTTGTATTAATAAAAAATGATATATAATGTGACACAAGAGAAAGCTCAAAACCCTTAGAAAACCCAAACACATGAATTGCAATCAAATTACTTTTTTAAAAATAACCTTTTTAATTTAGAATTTCAATAAAAATAGATTTTTCAAATGAGATTATAATTTTTCTATCTAATAATATCAATGTCATTGTTTTTGTTTATATATATACAAGTCTAGATTAACAAGGTGGTGTTAAAATTCTAGTATTTGCAAGACCTCCTTAATCATTATGAAGCATGCCTTGCACTATAAGCATAATTCCTTTAGACATGTATATTCAAACCACTATGTCTCGTATGATAGTGGAGTCGCTTGATCAATTGCAATTGCTTCTCATAATAATTTGCATAATAAAAAGATTGGTTAATATCCTTACATACTAATACTTCTAAACAAATACATGCAAGATCTACAAGATAAATTGACAAGCTTTAATTCTATACCTAATCAACCTTCTTCATAAATAATTTAAGACATAATAATTGTCCCAATCACTTGAATAGGATAAAGTTTCAATTGCTGCAGTTACATGAAAAAGATTCTTTATGTTCTAAACAGCTTCAAATCATGGTTAAATTCAGAATCTAAGACAATGTCTTGTGATGTATGGGATATATTTATGGAATAGTTTTGTTGGTTGGTTATTGATTTTACTTGTATGACAGTCTGTTGATTGTCCATTTATTTATTTTTATATGTAATTTTCTACTTTGATTCAATATAAAAAAACAAAATTATCCCACCACTTCTAAAAATTATTACATTTATTTACTTTTTCATTCATATTATATAAGATAAAAAAATAATATTTTGATCCCTAATGTTCTAATAAACCATATACACCATCTTTTAAATATACTTCTCACCCTGACTGTAACGACCCGACATCTACGATAAATTTTTTTCTATCTTTTACAACTTTTAACCAAAGTAAACGAGTAAACAACAGCATAACAAAAATTTTCTTTTCTTTTTGAAATAAAGTACAACATCTAAATATGATTTCAAACTTTCCCAATTTAAATAACTTTATCTTTTTAATTGAATAACAGAGTATAAGAGTATAAGAAAACATACACAGCTTTAAAAAGCTTTTGCACAAATAGAAGTAAGACGGTCTAGGTTCTTCCTTGCAAATCTTGGTTCTTCGGTTGTCAGGTTGTGGAGGAGAAATATCACTCGGGTGCTTTTCCGCCATCCACGGACTAATAATGCGGTCCCCCGCACATTCATTTTTCAATGAATGGCCCTCCCTTCGTCGAAGAGATTGGTTGAGTGACCGATTCCGTTAACCAACTGAGCATAGTGCCGTGTCCTACATTACTAGATTCTTGTGCCTTACAATCCCAACCTAGTATATGTGTTTTGGATCACTTGTGAACTGACAATGTAAACATCTTCTTAAACAAAGAGGATGTAGGTACTTTACATTACTATGGCCATAGTGTTTGATTCAGTAAACGACTGACAAGTCATCTATCACTACACTACTCAGGGCCGATTTGCCTTCGGGCTACCTTACTCTACGCGTAGGTCGTGTCCTTCAGTGGGTTTAGTTTACCCCAGACTACCTACCACAAACAGTTTACTAGAAATGAGTTTTTAAATGAGTGTTCGCTATCCTATCTCCTGTTTCCGGAATTCTTTATCCTAGGAGAGAGCTTCCTAATGTTAACCTAATAACACAAGCTAGGATTACACTTTATTTTAAACATCATTTCGTTCCTAGAAATTATTACGTATTCTACGTATTCTCCATATACGGAGATCATACAAGTTTAAATCTTCAAACGTTTGCATAATCATTTATTGATACAAATCAACTGTCATACACAAAAGACAGTCTTGACGTGCAATGCATATTATTTCCTATCAATGCATATAACAAAACATAATTCTTTCCTTTTCCCAAGATGTCCATTTCTACTAAATCATTCTATACCCCCTTGAATCCATTTTATTCAAATTCCAAATGCCATTTTAATCTTTTAAACTAAAAAGAATATAATGAACTGTATTAAGCTAATTCCCTTAACCACATTGTACTTCCCTATCCTTTCCCATGCATAAGGAGAAATTCTTTTACTCTACAAGCAATTTAAGAATATCAAACATGCTTGACTACTACCATACTTCATTGTTACCAGTTTAACACAGTCAACAATTAACACAGTCAGGAATTAACACAGTCAACAATTAACACAGTCAGGAATTAACATTTAAAAATTAAAACTTAAAACTAGAACCATGCCTGTCTTAAGCTCCTTTTTCCAGTAATGCCTCTTCAAAATTCTTCTATGGTTGTTCTTAGCCAACAATATCTTTAAACAGAAATTTCTTCAAATCACAGTCTCACTGAAAAATTACTTCAACACTCAATAAAACACTTTGAACAGATACACAGCATAATTTCACAATAATTGCTTTCAAATTTGCAGTGTCAAGCTTATTCTCAAAACGTCAGAAATCAGAAAGCCAGGATAATTTTGAATGAAGGTTTCAGTGGTATTTATAGGCCGCAGTAAAACGTTTTTCCCCATTTCTGGGCATGCTCATTGCCAAATTTCATTATTTACCCAGTCAAATTGCTACCTGCCATGCATCTAATCCCTTAGTCATGTTTTATAAAGGTGAATCGACTCATTTACAACCAACAATTCGAAGAAACTTTCAACTTGAAAGCAAAACGAATTTAACAAACACGTTTTTCTGCCAGGCGTCAGAATTCTTCATTATCTCCTTGCTGCGTTTTAGGTTACATTTAAAATCGACCCAGCTCAGCTTTTCTTTGCTATTTTCTGGTTTAATCTTTTGACATTGTCTTCTCCCATTCCCAGCTGTGCAGGAGTTCCGCCATTTTCACGGCAAGCTCTTCATTTTCTCTTTATTTCATATTTCGATTTTTCCACTTTAGCTTTGTAAAAATTTCAAATGATTAATAAAAGAATTACTTTATGTTTTCCAATGCGAATTTCTATCATTCCAGAAAAATGCGAACTTCTTTCATTTTCACAAAATGCGAATTTTATCCTTTTCACAAAATGCGAATTTTATCTTTTTTACCAAATGCGAATTTCTATTTTGTATTTTATTTATTATTGTGTTATTTAAACATTAATATTTATTTTTATATAAACTTATTTACATATAAATAAATATTAATTTTAATATTAACACATTTAATAAATAAAATATATAAATTTATACATTTATTAAATTCTTAAGTGTTAATATTTATATATATAAATATATATATATTAATAATCTCCTTATTAATATATATATATATATCATATATAAATATATACTTAAATTCTTCAGATAATAATACTTGAATATCATTTATCGAGATACCAGGCTGAATGTGTATGTGTAAACATGTTTACATGTTCTCTATGTATATACATATGTATGCGTATATACATGTCGATACATATGTACGAGCATATCCATCTGCTTATATGTATACGTGTCGATATGTCTATACATTTAGATATGTGTATACAGTGTATATATGTGTACACGTACCTATTCATCCTGCATCACATTCATTTCATTTACGTTCATTCACAGGGATTCACAGTAAAGTCAGATTAACATTCAATCACATCATATAAAGCATAGGGAAGTAAATCTTACTCCTAAGCCTATGGATGTCTAACTTATCTGACCTGTTTTTCAATGTACTGTTCATAATGTGTGTGTATGCTCAACTGATTAACTTTACCGGTCAAACGACCAATACCCCTCTCCCAAGTGATATTCCCCCTCTGTCTTGAGGACTGATTCCCATCCTGCATTCACAATTATAAACTCACGGCAGTTAATTGCTCACAAGATTATCAATACGTATAAATTTCATAAGATATAAAAATACCACACATAAATCACATTATGTACGTTTTCCACCATGATTAACATCAAGTAAATAACACAAGAATGAGACGATCAAAAGCTCATATTGAAAACAAGGTGATTCACATCTTTATTTATTCATGGAATTGTCTTTACCAACACATAATCCTTATTCAATTCTAATAGTCTAATAGCTATACAATTCGGGATGTAACACTGACGCCGATGGACACAATTATTCTACATGCATTGTCACCCCCACTCCGTGAGGACCAACCAGTCAAATAGCATCTAAAATAATTGATCCTTGACGCATTTGGGAAACAACAATTTACAATCATGTGTCTGCATTTTTTAAAAGTAGTTAATCTTAATGTTGTAGTGGACTAAAACGCACCTAACCCGCCAACATCTTCTTCGGGAGACGGCATATTCCGTCCACCAAGACATTTCCATCTAACATTCAGATGTAGTTGGAGTGGGAAGGTAAACATAGCCACTTTCATATTCTTCGCAACCGTATTGAATCTGGATTAGAATAGAGTTGAATAATTTGTTAGAAGGTAAGAAAAATACCTCAGTATACAGAATAGCCAGTCACGCCAATCTAACCTTCTGTCATCTACTGTTTTTTTTCCTTGTTCAAAGTGATAATGAATTTTCCAACTTTCACAATTGTTTTCAAACGTCATCAACCAAAATACATACTTAGCCTTGATATCCTTGTACTGAATCTGGATTGAAACTGTACTGCAATTGATTTACACCACTTCATTTCACGTTTTTTCTTATTGATATTTGGGTTCTTCGTTGCTTTTCGGACTTGGATTTGTGGACTCTTAAATTGCTTTGATCTGAAGTATATGAGATAGTAAGAGTGCCTATGGATTATACCTACTAGTATATGAGATTTTATTAAATGTTAAAATTCATTTTCTAAGCTATGAAGAATGAATATCTATTAAAAGCATGATAGTTTTGATTATAAGAAATACATTGGAATTCAGTTAATGTTAAAATTTATCCTGTAAGCTCGGTGGGCGTTGTTGCAGGAGACTGTTTTAATTCTTTGGTGACACATTTGTGCAATGGATGGTGAAGCAGTGAAGAGTGTGAGAGAGGTGGGATTAGATGACATAATCAATGCAGGCTTACCACCCCACAGAGCAGAGGTTTTTTACAGGCAACTTCAAGGAGCCATTGCAGACATTGGGGGATCACAAACTTCGCTGTGGCAGAGAGTTTCAAAGGAGCTTTTGGCACCTCATTACCCGCATGCTCTGCACCAGCTCATGTATTATTCCATTTATAGAGACTGGGATACTACCAGGAATGGACCACCCCTTTATTGGTTCCCTACCCAGTAAGTTCCTCCTAGTTTTAAATCAAAATGTTCAGAAATTTCATTACAGACAGGAGTTCGGAGGTAGTTAAGCTCTTAATATACTGAAAATAATTATTTTCGTTAATATTTTATGCGTCTAGTTCTCGTTGACATGTCATTTGGTAGTCCTATTTTTCGGCTGTCTAATTAAATTGGGAAGAGCTCAGTCTTTTTTAGTCCATTTTCAGATTCTTTAGAAACATGTTCGAAAATCTTTTCACAATTAGTTAGATTAGTCAAAACCAATCGGATTATACTCTTAATTTCTTGGGAATATTTGATCACGATGTATAATCTAACGATTCCTATGTAGTCATCGCTTGGTCTCTGGCCCCCGTCTTCTCTCGCAGGAGACGCTGGTTAATATATGTTAGTCATATGCCTTAACTGCATGACCAGATAAAAATTTCATCTGGGAAGTTGTTTGGCGATCTTCCCTTTTAATAAAGCAATGTGTGCTTTTTCTTGCGAAAGCTTTTGTGGAGGGCCTTTTTTTCAGTAATTGTCAGGTAGCGATGTGTATAATATTTGGCTTTGCTTGGGTTGTGATGGTTGTAACGTTTGATAGAACAAGTGTTTGGGGGTCCTCCAATTAGTTTTGTCTCTGAGATTCTTCAGTTGAGAAGCCATAAATAAGTGGTCTGTTTCATCAAAATAGATTATGTCCTATGCTTGTCTCTGGGTATATTTGATGGCCACAATCCATCTCATCTCTGTTAGTGAATTCTCAAAGAAAATAAAAAACAGGGATTTATATCTGACAATTCACCAGATGTATATTAATTGCCTGTGAGTTCGCCTGGAAAATGTATAGAAACATAAATACATCCACTTTGTGATGCAAACAAGACCGACATATGGGCTGAATAGACAGCCTCTCACACCTCTCTATCTGTTTCTCAGCTTGGGAAGAAGCATGATAACTTCTACTATCCTACTTATTCTATACATCTTTCAATCCTCAACTGAGGAGGAAGATGTTACAACACTGCACTACTACACTTCCCAGTCCCTCTTCTGTACCTGTTCTCTCCACTGTTTCCTTTCCCTCTTCTGTACTCATTTTCTCCTCTGTTTATGGCCTTATGGTTTTCATTTCAAGTAAAGCATCTCAAGGGGTTTCAATCTCCAAAAGATTGTTGCCCTTGCCCCCTACCTTCAAAGCCTTCCCTTCCTCTGAAGTTGCCCTTCACATTCTTGCCTTCTTCTGGCTATTCACTCATAGTAAGTTCAAAAGAAACCTCTTTCCCTTTATTTTGATTGCCATAACCTCTTTTACTCACTATTTTGTTTTTCTGGTTTAGTTTCTTCTCCACCTTTAAGGCATAATCATAAGCCTTGTCTGCAGTAGGTATTTTCACCAATGTGAGTTCATCTTAAGTTAAAACATTAGTCCATTCACCTATCAGGTTGCTGCCCACCCTTCACTCTCTTGTGTATCCATCCAAATTTGAAGCCTCATAATCTGTTCAGTATAAGCCTGCACTGATTGGGGTCTTTGTTTAAGTTCTAAAATTCTTTAAACAATCTTTGCTTGTAAACAATTGAGTTCTTAGATGTTTCAGCATCTTATGCAAGAGTCTAATATTTTGCTTTCCTTGTCTTCTTCTCAAACTCTACAAGTTCACCCACCATAGGGCTGCATGCGACTTCAATTTAGATGCAGCAATTTTCACTCATTTTGGATCATCCTCGTCAATGTCTTCCATCTCAAAGTACTTCTCCAACTCCTAGACCCAGTCTAGAAATACATCAAGGCTGAGCTCGCCTTTAAAATTGGAAATATAACCTTTACTTTGAAATTTTGGCTTTCAAGGCTTCAATAAGCCTCTCCAAAGGATTGAAAACCCTAGCAGCACTTCTTTGAGGGCCTTCATTCCTCCTAACCTTCCTTCCCCATTTCATGCAGATTCCCCTCAAGGCTATTGCAGACTGCTTTGATACCACAACTGATGCAAACTAGACCTATATGTGGGCTGAATAGACAGCCTTTCACACCTCTCTATCTGTTTCAATCAGTTGGGGAGGAAGCATCATAATTTCTACTATCCTCCTTCTATACGTCTTCCAATCCTCAACTGAGGAGGAAGATATTACAATGTTGCACTATTACACTTCCCTGTTCCTCTTCTGTACCTATTCTCTCCTCTATTTCTTTTCACACATATTTGGTTGATTAAATACAGGATACCAGCTCCCAGATGTTAAATTTAGTGATCAGATTAATGTACAGAATTTAATTCAAAAAATCAGACACAAAGACAGCAGATACCCTGGGAAAACCCTCCTTTTGAGGGAGAAAAACCTAGCAACAATATATCACTTATATATTGATATGTAAACACAAGAGTCTCCTCTACAAAGGCCAATATGAAGGCCAACAATAGGCACCACAAACTGATGCAAATACAGAAGTAATATGCTGCAAATCTCCATGATAATACACAGCCTTCTATCAAGAATTGATCTGTACTTGAATACAAACTCGCACTTGAGAATATCGAACTTTTGAGAATAACCGAACTGAATATGAATGAATAGTAAGGAGAGAAACATCATCTATATATACAATATGAAAGGAGACGTGACCCTTCAAGAACACAAGTTGGCCTCACATAGAAAGATGCGCTCCTCCATAAAATCGCGTCCAAGAAGATAGTCGGCCTCATTAATTTGGGCAAATTAAATATAACAACCAATGAATGTATTATAACAACCAATGAATGTGTCTCTTCAAAGATCGATATCATATAAATTAAATAGCCATAGGCTATAATTTAATTTATCTCAAATGTAGTAAGGGAGATCGCTAGAAGAAGACCACGACGCTGCCATAAAACATCAACACTCCCTCTCAGCTAGGGAGGATTCTTCCAGCTGCACAAGACATATCACCTCAACGTGATGTCTACCACAATGGCTACAACCATAAGTGGAAAAGAAGAATATCACCTCATCGTGATATTAGATATCACCTCAACATGATATCAACCATACTGGCTACAACCATATATGGTATGTCCAAGTGTTCATCACTTGCGTGATGTTGTCACCTCAACATGACTTTTCACCATGGGTCTCCCAGAGGGTGAAACACAAGTACAAAAAATCATCACGGATTCTCTCATGTGATGTTGTCATGGAGTCACACACATGACATCCACCATGACTCTCTCAGAGGGTGGAAACAAGGGATTTCACCTCGAACTTCTTTTATCGAGAAGAACTCATTAATCAAGGGATTTCACCTCGAACTTCTCTCACAGAGAAGAACTCATTAATCAAGGGATTTCACCTCGAACTTCTCTTCACAGAGAAGAACTCATTATAGGCTATCACTGATACTGAGTCTCTTTCTCAGTTAAGGCTAGATTCTCCACCATACCAAGCTTATCTCAAAAGTACACAAACTTTATTTTGGAGAGAGGCTTGGTGAGAATGTCTGCCGTCTGCTCATCAGTGCTAATATACCTCAACTGTATAGCCTTCCTCAATACCATATCTCTAATATAGTGGTATTTTATCTCAACATGCTTGGTTCTGTCATGAAACACAGGATTGATAGAAAGCTTCACACAACTCTGGTTATCACAATGAATGATAGTAGGCTCCATTGATTGTCCATACAATCCTGCAAGGAGCTTACGAAGCCACATTGCTTCCCGAGCTGCCATACAAGCTGCAATAAATTCTACTTCTGCTGTACTCAATGCTACAGATGACTGCTTCCTGCTACGCCAGGATATCATAGCTGATCCCAAACTGAAGCAACATCTAGAGGTGCTCTTCCAATTTGTGACACATCCTGCCCAATCAAAATCAGTATAACCATGCAACTCCAAGTTAGCATCTGAAGAATATCTCAACCAATATCCAACTGTGCCACGCAAGTATCTCAGGATATGTTTAGCTACAACAAGATGTATCTGTCTCGGTTCACACACGAACTGACTAAGTGCACTCACAACATAACATATATCTGGTCTTGTGTTAACTAGATACATCAAGGACCCAATCAGCTATCTGTACATTGTAGGATCCACCAAGTTTGAACTAGCTGCAACCTCCTTCAATTTATGTAGGTTGTTCTCCATAGGTGTAGACATGGATTTGCATACCAAACCTCTTAAGTACATCAATGGTGTACTTCCCTTGACTTAGAATCATCTCATCTGGTTTCTGCCAGACTTCTAAGCCAAGGTAGTAGTGCATAAGTCCAAGGTCTTTCATCTCAAACTCAGAGGCCAACTCTTTCTTACATTTGATGATCAAGTGCTCTTCTCCAATAAGTATCAAATCATCAACATATAAAACCAAAATCAATGCTTCACCACCTATTACCTTAAAGTATAGATTAGAGTCAGCATCATTCTTCAAGAAGCCCAAGCTTGACAGGTAATGATCAATTCTTTTGTACCATGCACGAGGAGCCTGCTTAAGACCATACAAGGCCTTCTTCAGCTTGTAAACATGAGACTCCTTCCCATGTACCTCGAACCCATTAGGTTGCTTGATGTAAACTTCTTCCTCGATCACACCATTTAGAAAAGCTGTCTTCACATCCATTTGATGAATCTTCCATCCTTTAGATGCAGCAATGGCAATGATGGTCCTGACAAAAGTGTAGTGAACAATAGGAGCAAATGTTTCTTCATAATCAACTCCCTCCTTCTGTGAAAACCCACGAGCCACAAATCTTGCCTTGTACTTCTCAATGCTCCCATTAGCATGCTTGCTTGATCTTGAAGAGCCATTTCGAAGATACCACAGATTTTCCTTCGGGTCTAGGAACAATGTCCCAAACATCATTCTTGAGAATTGATTGGTACTTCTCTGACATAGCATCTCTCCAAACCTGTTGACTGGAAGCTTCCTCCACACTAGAAGGCTCAGATTCAATAATCTGACTCATCAAGGCAACATAACTGGAGAACATATGTGGCCTTTTACTTTCTCTGAATGTACCTCCAGGAGCTGCGAACCTCTCAGCCTCTTGCATAGTTTTCCTAGCCCAAAGAGGTCTCTTTCTTCTAATCACAATATCAGTAGGCCCATCAGTAGGTTCCAAGGGCTCAACTGGATCAACATCTTCCTTCGGTTCTGAAGTCTCCCTCTAAATCTCAGGAGTATGGTCAACTTCCATATCCTGAGGAGACTCATCATAGTCAATCTCCACATGAGTTCCCTTGGATCTTCTAAATGCAACATCTTCCTCGAATGTGACATCTCTACTGATTTCAATCAATTTCTGACGTGGAACATATATCCTGTAGGCTTTTGATGTCTCATTGTAGCCCACAAATATTCCCTTCTTTCTAGAAGGTTCCAACTTAGTTCTCTTTTCTTTTGGAACATGAACATAGACAGGACATCCAAAGATCCTCAAATGACTAACCTCAGGCTTCTTCCCTGTAAAGGCTTCTTCCGGAGTCATATTCTCCAAGACCTTGTGAGGACTTCTATTCTGAACATATACTGCAGTCCTAGAAGCTTCTGCCCATAAAAAGGTTTGTAGATCCTAATCATGAATCATGGCTTTTGCTGCTTCCACGATCGTCCTATTCTTTCTCTCTGCATCACCATTCTTTTAAGGATTATAGGGAACTGTTGATGTGTTTTTCGTGACCGCACCAACGCAGAATAAAGTTGCCAAAGGCTTCCCTATTCTCTCTTGATCAAAGTATTCCGCATGCTAAGATTGCAAGAAAGTTCATGCGTTCAACTCCAAGGTTCTTTCAGTGCGAATAGGCTCAGTTTGGCTCGATGTGATTTGCTGGTATTTCAAGGGGACTTACGGAATTGTTTAGCGGGAGAAGGAATTAAAATGCTCGAAAGATTTGCCTATGAAGCGCGAGTTTCCTATTCTAGTCAGAAAGTACTGAATTCAAATGGGGTAGGGTTAGAGAGTCTAAATCTATTCTAAGTGTGGGATATGGAGCTCAACTTCAGCAAACTTCTAACCGGACTTCGCTTTGCCTCGCATCGGACAGCTTCCACGGAGTCGGTGCAATCTTCAAGGGAGATGACTAAAGATGTTCAAACCACCACTTGACATGAAGATACCATCACAACGACGCATACCATCATTCAAACTGTGATTGAAGTTAAGTACATGATATTCCAGTTGACCACACAAGGCGCATTCACCATCAGCAAATACACTAGTGGTATGGATAGACGAATTTGCTTAGATCAAACACCACATTCCACAGTTAACATCTACTTGCATGAAATGAAACTTATTCTACTTTAAGTCACTACTTGAATCAGAAGGACGAAGAAACCTTGCTAGCTACTCACAACAAAGACGAAGTTCACCATCAATGAAAAACTCTTTTATTGAGAGAGTGTTCACAACAATTTCTTACAAAGTTTTCAAAGGGAAAACTTTCCCTCTTCTTCAAACTACACTATCAATCTATACTACTAAGTTGTCTCTCTATTCTAACTTCTACTGTCTAACTTCTAAGCTAATGTCCACTGTCTACTGAAGGTACAAATGAGGGGGACTCCCCCTTTTATAGTTGGCCCAGTCCAACGGACGGCTCAGATTACAAATGGCTGGATGGCCCAGATCGTGCCACCTCAGCCCTAAACATGATTTGCCCTAAAAACCGCCACCAAGAGGAGTGGGGTAATAAATGAGCCATTAATGGCCACCATCTTCTAGAAGATTCCAGCCTCGAAACACGTTCACACTGCTCTGTTGTTCACGTTCAGCCAATTCTGTTGATTGCTTGGAGGAGGGTAAAAGAATCTATAAGATTGACTCCTCAAATAAAATTTGATAGAATTTGGAGTTCAACTGCTCTTGATTTTCTTCTTGATCCTCGCTCGAACTTCCATTCTTGAATTTGAAGGATTTTCAGCTTTGGACTAGATCATTTCCGCTTTCCATCCGTCTGACTGTGTTGGGCGTACATTGGATTCTTGAGGAGAAATTCCAACACTTAGCCATTTCTTGCAACTTTCTCTTCCTTCATGTGAAACTTATAACTTTATTTTCCTCCGAAGGTTGTACTATCATCGTGCTTCATCACTTCAAGTCATCGGGCTCTGGCTTCAACATTCCTCCTGCAAAACAAGCGAGGAGAAGAGTATTAGAACACTTCATAACATAATCCTAACTTACTTACCTGATTTTCACGTTCATCGCCCCCCACTAGCAAACTTTTGCCATCTTCATAATTCCTCATGCCTTAGCCAAATTTCATCATCCTTTGGACAATATCAACTTCAACTGCATCCCGGAGAAATTCATTTCACCCGCTGGAGCTTCGACAACTTTGATTTTACTCATCTCTGGCTCGAGAAAACTATCTTCATGAAGGATCTAAGCAAATTCACCTAGGCAGTTTCTTTCAAATTCATCATCTGGAGAATTTCACCTTGAAAACCCATTTTCTTCACATTTGCCTTAGAAAATTTTCAAGTTTCCCTTAGGAAATTCATCAACCTGGTGCCTATCAAAATATTCACCCCGAAGGCCTCGACAAAGTGTAGAAGATTTTAAAATCCATTCCTTATCAACAATCTTTAATACCCAGAAGAAAATTTCTCTTAGAACGCCTCAAATTCATGGGTATGCAACGAACGGGTTCATTTAATTTTTTTAATTTTGAACCTTAGAAAAAAAATGATTTTCAACAATTTTAAATCCCGTTCTTCACATCTGTGAACACCTCTTGTTGCTCCAACTTGAAAATATTTTATCCACCTCGCGAAGCAAGCACTCACTAACTTTTCCACTGGCAAGTTCACTCGGACTACAGGAAAAAGATTTTATCACTTCAAGCCCAGGCGTATTCTCTTAAGGAAGAAAATATTTTGTGCCTTAGAAAATTTTTTGAATCACTTTGCATTTTGAAAATTTTGCCTTAGAAATATTTTTTATCTTGGTGGAAACTTTTGTCAATTCATCTTAGAAAATTTTCTTTTAAAGCACATCATGCTTTATTTTATTTATCAACTTGGGCGCACGTTAGACTTCATGAAGGACACTTTGTTAAACAAAAATCCAACGCCCAACTTACTCTTTATTTTTCATCGCTTAGCAATATCATTCCCTCAAGTTTAGGCGCATCCCATACTTCATGAGAGAATACTTCACACTTCAACGCCATAGTCCTTTGCACTCATTAACTTTACCACGTTTCACTCTACACCCACCTTTTGCATGGCGCATATCACATGGTGAACTTCAAGTTTTGGCGCCTTAGAAAATTTTTCCATCCTCCCCAAGTCAGGCGCATATAACCTCTCAACATTCAGGCGCAAATCTCATGGGGAGCATCCAATTTGGGGCGCATTTAACATACAAAGCTTTTAATTTCAAAACTAAGGCGCGTTTCACATGTGCACTTTTAACTTCGCCTTTGAATATTTCAGATTATCCCTCCAACTTGGTGGGCACATCTAGGTCATAGAGCTTCCAATTTGTGAAGTCTTAGGATATTTTCAGGTCACCTTCTTCCTTCAAGAGTGGGCGCACTTATATCATAAGCTTTTAATTTTAACGCCCCCTTGGTTTATTTTAAACAATTTCTCTCTTTAGGCGTACTTGCCTTCATATTTTGATTTTAAATCACCTTGATCTTGGGCGTATATCTCATGTCAAACCTCAATGTTGAGAGCGCATTTAGCACATGATACTTCCAATTTGGATTGGGGCGCACATCATAAAAGGGGACGTTTAATATTTATTTATTTCCTCTCTTTCTTTCATAACCAAGGCACAAAACATAGGTGGAGGTTTCATTTTTGAAACATCTTCATCTTACCTTGCATTAAAGCACACGCTTTTTAGGAAAATTAAATCATACGCCCCCAGGAAAATTAAATCATACTTCAAGCTATGATTTTTAACGCCTTAGTCAATTTTCTCTACCCAAGGGCGCAAATCATACATCGTGCTTTAAGCTGAGGGCGCATATACCACGTTGAGGTTTCAGCTTGGGCGCATTTAGTGTATTCTAGATCCTCCTCCAGGCGAAAACTTCTCTGTTCAAAGAGGGGCGTAAATGATCCTCAAAGCTTTCAGTTTTCTTTTTACATGGGCGCATATCATATACCTTCCTTCTAGTTTCAACCCAGGCGCATATTGCAGGGGTGACTTTCAGCTTGGGGCGCATTCAGCATAGCCTACTTTCAATTCCAATTCCCACGCCTTAGCCAAATGTGTTATTTAACATCAAGAGCGCATTTTACTATGTGACTGATGAGGCGCATTTACCATATGATGCTTCCAATTTGTGCCTTGGGCGCATTTGAAGGGGCCAACTTCCGTTTTTGAACTTCCTCCTGCCAAGGGCGCATATCACATGTCTGACTTCTATGAAGTGGGGCGCATTTCAGAGGGTCAACATTCAGTTTTAACACTTTGCAAATATTCTCCAGCTCCCTCCCTTTTGCAAGGCGCAAATGAGACCATGGGCTTTTAGTTTCGACACTTAGTGAAATTTTTCATCACATCCCTTTGAGCTGGGCGCATATGAAGGGTGGAGCATCATGTTTCGACACTTAGGCGCCAACCAATATGTCAACTTCCAGTTTAGGCTTTGGGCGCAAATCTCAGAGTGTGCTTTAAGTTTTTAGCCTGGGTGCATATGGTACTAGACACTTAGAATATTTCCCAAACCTTTTCACCAAGGGGCGCATTTACCACACTGAGCTTTCAATTCCATGCTTTAGCCAATTTCAAGCCATCCCCAGGCGCATTTGACACTTGCAACATTCAGAGGGGCGCATATAGCTAGTGGTGTTTTCAATTTAAAACACTTAGTGAAATTTTCATGCTTTTTAAAGAGGGGCGCATTCAATGTCATGAGCTTTTAATTTCATTGCTTAGACGTTTTTTTTATGTTTCCACCTGCTGGGGCGCATTTAAGTGCCTCATCTTCAAGGTTAGGCGAATATGACAATGCTTACTTCCAATTTCAACACTTAAACCTTCTTTATTTTTCCTCCCAAGCAAAGGCGCATATGATGGGTCAAGCTCTCAATTTTGCAAGATGGGCGCATTTTAATGGGTCAACATCTAATTTTAACACCTTTACACACTTAGGCGCATTTGACCCTTGGAGGTTCCAACTTCGAACACTTGGGAACTTTCATCAACATCTTTGGAGACTCAGGCGCACTTAGGAAATTTCCAAGTCACATTCTCCTTCAATACCCTCAGGCGCATTTGATAGGTCAAGCATCCAATTTTAATGCCTTAGAAAATTTCACACCCTGTGACTCCAAGGGCGCATTTCACCTTGCCTACTTCAAATTTCCCAGACTTAGAAGAATTTCAAGCCACTCTTCTCAACTTTAGCTTCAAGGGCGCATTTGGCATGCTGGGCTTCCAATTTTTATACTTAACCATTTTTCTATCACTCCAAGCAGCTAGGGCGCAAATGAAAGGAGGAGCTTTCATTTTGAGACACCTAGAATTTTCTCAGGCCACCTCTTCAACTAAGGCGCATCTGGGGTCCTCTACTTCCAATTTTGCAGACTTAGTCAAATTTCCATTACCTCATCCTCCTCAAGGCGCATTTTGAGGGTCAAGCTTCAAGTTTTTGTGCCCTAGTGAATTTTCATCCCTGTCAACCTCCCTCAAGCTTCTTATAGCAAGTTTTTGGTGCCGGATTTGAAAATTTATCAACTTCAGTGAATTTTATGCCATTTGTCGAATTTAGAGTGACTTGATCGTGCTTGCCCTAATTTGCTATTTTTAGAAAGTTCTTCAAATTTTGTGCTTTGAATTGACTTCTGACTCCAGAAAACCTGATATTGCCTTGTTCTAAACCTCGGGATGTGATTGTGCCACTGACGCCTGGTATTTGTCTGTACCTGCTATTTTTAGTGACTTACTAAAAATAGCAATTGCTCAGAAAGTCTCCGAATTTTGTGTGTTGAATGCCTGAAGCATGGTGATCGTCACTGGACGTTGTTCTTGCTTGGATGTCGGGTTCTGCCCTCGATTTTAGGAAACCCTAATTGACCTGCTAAAAATAGTAAGCGTCTGACTTTTCATCCTCTACAGTTCCGTTTGATTTGAAATTCGCGCCATAGGGTCTTCATCACATGTTTAACCTGTTTATACTGAGACTTGACTTTGAACTGCTATTTATAGCTGCTTGTGAAGTGACTTACTATTTATAGTAAGTGCCTGTTTCTGAGACTTCCTTAGCTCCGTTTGTCTTGAAATTTGGACAGTGTGCCCGTTGTTGGTGAATTTGCCCGTCTATGCTGACGCCGAGATCAACTTTCTATTTATAGCCTGCGTCTGGAACACTTACTAAAAATAGCAGGTTCTCCGATTGCCTTCAAATTTTGCCAGCAGCTTCTCGGAAGGATGCCGATCATGATGGATACCTCAGTTTTGACCATTTTGACCTTTGACTGCTCATTTTTAGCGCTGAAGCTCGAAACCCTAATTTTGTGCATGTTGCTCAGATGAGCTCCGTTTGACGTTGTTTCAGTTGTATGATGATCAACTTGCATTTCTGAAGTGTCGAGTAGCTGCCCAAGTGATACCTGCTAAAAATAGAAAGCGGCCTGAAAAGTGATCAACCGGCTGCCGGATGATCTTGCATGTCATACTGCCCGAAAAATCTTGAAAAACCCAGAAAAACCCAGAAAAATCTTCAACATGCAAGCACTGGCTAAAATAGTAAGTTTCCGAAAAGTGGTCAGCTCCATTTGCATGTTACATCGTTGCGAAGCTCTTGGAAAACCCAGAAAGAAAATGCCGACATGCGCCGAAAATATCTACATGCAAACCCTAATATTGGCCTCCGAAGGCCGAATGCTGAAAGTCATCATCTCGTTTTGCATGTCATATCACTGTGAAGGTCTCGAAAAACCCAGAAGGAATCTCCAGACATGCATCAGAAAATGTATCATCGAGACCCCGAAATCTGCTCTAGAAGTTGTACTGCTAAATATAGCAGGCTGTCCGTTTTAGTTCAAATTTAACTTGTGAGTAGCCTGATGTGCTCTGGACGCAGAGTGACCATCGAAATCTCAAAAATACTGAAGGATTGCCTGTAATTGCACACTTACTAAAAATAGTAAGTTTGCCAGAATTCGATGAAATTTCTGTGGAGACCTGCTGGAAACATACTAACAACAATGTTAGTCTCAATTTTCAATTTATTCACCTCATTTGACTTCAAATTGGCCGGAAAATTCAAAACCCTAATTTTCGGACTTGGCCAAAATTCACGCTTAAGCTCAATGACGGGCACAATTCTCGAAAGGCAGACAGCAGAAAAGAGAGACAACAACAAAACAATTGAAAAGCAAAGCCAAAATTAAGGGGTCCCCATTTGCAATGGGGCGATGTGTGAAAAAGGTCACAACAGGAACACAAAACTCCCTCTTAATCCCAGCATCAATACAAAAATTTCGAAAGCTACCAGAGGTGTATTCTCCTCCATTATCAGATCTGAGGATCTTGATTCTTTTACCGAAAAGATTCTCTACAAGAGCTTTGAACTCCTTGAACCTTTCTAACACTTCCTCACTCTTTAGTTTTCAAAAAATAAATCCAAGTCTTTCTAGAGTGATCATCAATAAAAAGAACATAATACAAGAAACCACTCGAACAAGGAATAGACATAGGTCCACAGAAATCAGAATGAATAAGGTCTAAAATACACTTAGATCTACTTTCTCTACTATGGAAAGGAGCTTTTGAATTCTTACTCATATCTCATCCTTTGCAAGTTCCTTCATGCTCTTGATTGAACTTAGGAAGTCCTGTGACCATCTTCTCCATGATAGGTAAGGCTCGAAAGTGGAGGTGAGCCAATCTTCGATGCCACAAATCACATAGGCTTGAAGAATCATGAACTAATGCTTGTAGAGGATGCGTACATAGCCTATAGAGGCTTTCATGTCTAACACCAATTACTTGAGCATCCTTGAAATTGGAATTCTCCATCCACACAAGAACTTTGCCTTTGGAGAAGGCAACTTGATATCCTTTATCGTCTAGAGCTGAAATAGAAATAAGATTGCGCTTGATTCCTGGAACATAAAGAACATCTCTCAACTGAAGTGTAATGCCGGAATCCAAATGAAGAGTAGAGGTCCCAATCCCTTTCACGGAGTAGCCAATATCATCTCTGATAATAACTTGTTCAGAAGAATCTTTCTCCACCAAACTTGATAAGTGCTCCTTAAATCCGGTAATGTGCCGAGAAGCACCACTGTCGATCAACCAAGTGTTGGTATCTGTAGGAACATTGCTTGACAATGCTGAATAGAACAAGTATTCACATGAATCCTTCTGTGGAGAAACATCATCAACATTTGCAATGGTGGCTTGTTGCTTAGGTCTAGTAGGACAATGCTTAGCAAAGTGGCCAAACTTATCACACCTAAAGCATTGAATCTTGGACATGCCTCTCTTCTTCTTGGAGGCAGGTGTATCATCATTTCCCTTATCTCGATTCCTCTTGAAGAACCCTTTCTTTCCATCTTTTCCTTTCTTCTTCGAAGCATGGGAGGCGAGAACATGAATATCTTCATTCTTTGAACTTTGGCCAATGCCTCTAGCCACCAACCTTGATTCTTCTTGAATGCAGTCTGCCCTTAGACGATCGAACTTAGGCAATTTTGATCTTGCACTGATTCCCTGAATGAAGGATTCCCAAGACAAAGGAAGACCATTGAGAGCAAGCATAGTCAAGTCTTTGTCATCAACCATATGGCCAATTGTCGAGAGTTGATCTCTCAAAACTGAAATCCTCATGAAGTAAGCAATCACTGATTCTCCTTTCGCCATCTTCACATGGTGTAGTTGTTGCTTCAGTGCAAGTGCCCGACTGGTATTGTTGATTTCGTACATTTCTTCCAATGTTTTAAACATGTCTCTAGCCGTCTTCAACTTAGAGACAATAGGAACGATATGATCCTTAACGGAATCAACCAATATTTTCATTGCCTTGATATCTTTCTTCATCCACTGCAACTTCTCTTCTTCCTCCTCAGGTTCAGGAACACTGGACTCCACAAACTCACCCAAGTCATTTTCACGCAAGGTAAGCATGATCCTGAATCTCCATGATGTGAAGTTGGATGCTCCCTCGAGTCTATCCTCAATCTTCAAACCGTTCACCATCTTGAAAAAGGTAGAGATAGACAAAGAAATACAAAGAAGAGAATATAGTATCACTTTAAGAACAAATCTGATCACGATCTCCTCAAACCTGCTCTGATACCATGTTAAATTTAGTGATCAGATTAATGTACAAAATTTAATTCAAAAAATCAGACACAAAGACACAACAGATACCCTGGGAAAACCCTCCTCTTGAGGGAGAAAAACCCAGCAACAATATATCACTTATTTATTGATATGTAAACACAAGAGTCTCCTTTACAAAGGCCAATATGAAGGCCAACAATAGGCACCACAAATTGATGCAAATACATAAATAATATGCTACAAATCTTAGTGATAATACACAACTTTCTATCAAGAATCGATTTGTACTTGAATACAAACTCGCACTTGAGAATATTGAACTTTTGAGAATAATCGAACTGAATATATATGAATAGTAAGGAGAGAAACATCATCTATATATACAATATGAAAGGAGACGTGACCCTTCAAGAACACAAGTCGGCCTCACATAGAAAGGTGCGCTCCTCCATAAAATTGCATCCAAGAAGATAGTCGGCCTCATTAGCAAATTGGGCCTCTTCATTAATTCGTGCCACTTCATAATTAAATATAACAACCAATGAATGTATTATAACAACCAATGAATGTGTCTCTTCAAAGATCGATATCATATAAATTAAATAGCCATAGGATATAATTTAATTTATCTCAAATGTAGTAAGGGAGATCGCTGGAAGAAGACCACAACACTGCCATAAAACATCAACACCAGAAAGGCACCATTGCTGTGGATATTATTGCCCACAACCTCCTTGAAAACATGTCAGCAGTAAAGTTCACTGCCAGCGAGGAATCAGTATTCCATGTCCTAGTAATCAGAGATGCCTATCAAATATAGGGGATTATTGATTGAAGCACATCACATCCATGATCTGTTGAAATAGAAACTGAAGGGAACATTAATTTTTTTTTCTTTTTTTTAGATTGCAGGAATTGGTCGGGAATCCGTCCCCCTATAAACTGCAGTGCGCCTGGTAAACTTTTTTCACGTGAGTGGTGACACTGGTGCCACACACCCTCTAGTACCACGGGGATGGTGGGGAGACTAGACCTCGTGACCTCTTGCTTGCAACAGGATGCTTTAGCCAATCGAGCTAGGCCCACCGCCCCCAAGGGTACATTAATTTCTATCAATATTCCAACATAGAAAATTTTCTCTGCCTCTTGTTCAGGAGAGAGCTTAATAATTTCTTATGGCTTAAACAAGTTTGCCACATTTTTTTCAACAAGATTGGTCACATTTCTATCTCTCCATCTTGTGGTTTGACCTTACATGGATCTTTTGGTGGCAAAGTTTCATTTCTCAAAATGTAGTGCTTGTTGCATAGCTTATTTAATTGTCGAGGTTCTAACAAATGAACATCATGCTTAATTTGGTCATCAAATCCATTGATGTAGAATTGTAACCTCTGATAAGATGTCACAATCTATGTTTAGATTGCCAATCTTATAGCTCAACATTACATTTAGCTAAAGACACAATTTGTTTCAAATTTTTCAATTGGGAAAAATAGCTTTCCTTCTATGATTGCTCATAGTGGGTTGCTAAGTCATTAATAAATTGCTTCCAACCAAGCAATTGCCCTTGTTTTCCACTTATTATCCACTATTACCACTGATAAGGTTCATATTCTAAATGTAGTCAAGCTATGTCAACCATTGCATTCTTTGGTATATTATGAAGCTTAAAATATTGTTCCATGGGACTTATTCATGAAGTGGCATTTGTCCAATCAAACTTACAAATATCTATTTTTAGTAGGTCCAATTTTGAACCTTGAAAATATTGTTCTATTCCTTGATTTTGTTTGTTGGTGTTATACTCACCCAGGTGGTTTGGTTGGGGCTTCGATTTTGATAGTAGTTCATATTTAAATCTAAGTTGCCAGTTTTGGTTCGGGTTGCTAGTTCGGCTAAATTTTTTGCGGGGTGGGTTCGGTTTGTTTTGGGTTCATTAGTGCAAAAAACATGTATATATATATGCAGCCTAGAAGCATGAATTAGGATTAGAATATCACATAACATCATATAAACAACAAAACCACCATAAACTTGAATATCATTTAAAACATGCATGATAAATAGTCATCGTTCAAACTTCAAGTTCAATATTACAACACTTTTAAAGTTTTAATCATCAAATGGATTCTCTAAATCATCAATATCAATGTCAACATTGACATTAGATGAAGTAGGAAGACTAGATGAATCACAAGTAGTGTCAATGGCACTTATTGTGCCCATGTTGCTGTTGGATATCAGACTCCTCATATGCAATATGGTGGGAAGTGGAAGCATCCAAGTCAGTATCCCACAACTTCGTCTCCCCTTCCTTGTAGTCACATTGTTTGTGTGAAAGGAGGCACAAGTTGGAATGCACATATACTAAGTCCTCTGCTCTTTTTGAGAGAAATTTATTGTGCTTTACTGAGTGGGTGAAAGAATATATGCTCCAATTCCTCTCAGATGTAGATGAACTAGCAACCAATGAAGACAAAGTAAACATATAAAAATTTAAAAATTATAAATCAAATTATGAAAATTCTAAAACTAAAATATGAAAATTTATTAAACATACTTGTGATAAAAATTTGATTGCAAGGGGCTGCAAATGTTAATTGTCCATGGAAGTACCACCAACTATGAGCACCCTTTAAGAACCTATCATGAAGAGCATCAAAACCTAGACCATTTGAGTGCACAAAATCAATGAACTCATTCGTGACTACATTTCGCAAATCAAGATCAGGGAAGAGTCTCATGAATGTTGCCTTGTACCCTTCAGCCACTTCAAAATCTCTATATGGAGGAAGCCTTCCTGGCATTGAAAGAATCTGACTACTATAGTATTTTGGAGTCAATGCAAAGGCAAGAAGGTGTAATGGAGTTGTCATTTTGTTCCATCATTCTTCAACAATTGATTGCACTTGTTTGAAGAAAATCTCTTCAGGGTCTTTCTCTTTCGCATTTATGGTGCACTTGATCTTCTCAAGCATTGAGTCTATACCATCATATATCTCTCCAATGCATGGCTTGTCCATGTCAGTATAGCGAATCGTACTCAAAATGGGCTCAGTGAAGCTAAGGAGATACTCCACATGATCCCACCATGAGTCATCTAATATAATGTTCTTATTTTTTGTTGCTTTTGCAGTGCTGCTTTGCCTCCATATAGACCAATTGTTGCTAATCACCATGCTAGAAAGTGCCTCTCTAACTTTCACAAGTTGTCTCAAGACAATTGTGTTAGAGGAAAAGCGGGTCTCAGCAACCTATTGCAAATTAAAAAAAAGTTAAAATTTAAAAATAAAATTTAAAGAAGAATTTAAATTAGAATACACAATCAAATCACGAAAATCCGAAAATGTAAATATTACTTCACTTACCTTCAATAGCTCCAATTTTGAAAATGATCTAAACTCTAAAGATCCCTTGAGAAAAGTGGTGGTTGGTGACGAACATCTGAATGTCCTCAGCCTCAGCATACAATTCTTTGATCCATACAATTTTATTCCCAATCTTTTGCAGCATAAGATTGAGTGAATGGACCGCACAAGGTGTCCAAAAAACATGTGAATATCTTTCCTCAACGAACAACTCTGCAGCTCTACAATTCTTGGCGTTGTCCGTTACAACTTGAACAATGTTGTGGGGTCCCACTTGCTCAATGGCTGCAATGAGAATATTAGCAATAAATTGTCCATCTTTTACTTGCCCCTCACAATCCACAGCTTTCAAAAACATCGACCCTTTAGGGGACATTGCTATGACATTGATCAAAGGCTGATTTTTTGAGTCCTTCCAACCATCCGAATCAATGGACACACCTGTCTCAACCCATGAGTCCTCTTATAGGCTTCAATGAATCTTCAACCAACGAAACCTCCTTTTCCAATAAAGTGCCACACACCTTCTCATAACACGGGCCCTTGTACCCTTTTGGAGCTTCATTAACCATTCTCAACATCTCTTTCCAATATGGAGAACGAACATTAAAAGCTAGTCCATTGGCATATATGCATCTTGCTACATTTTGGTCGGCAATGGCTCTACTCTCATTTTGAAATGCAAGTTCCAAAGGCCCCTTTGTTCTCTTGTTTGCAATAGGTTGTGCACTTTAAGCTTGAGACTCCGAAGTGGCCATAAATGGGTGGTCTTCTACCACAATATTGGGATTAAATGGGGGCTGCATTCCCTTTGATTTTTTTTTAATAAAGGTGATTTCCTTTTTGGGCTTCTCGTTCATCTGCTGCTTCTTGCTCCATAATGTATTTTGCAACTGTCTCAAGTGGAATAGGTACATTGTCTTTTCTAGGGCAAGGCTTGATGCCTTTTCCAGTTATTCCACACAAATGTGCTTTCGCCCTAAAATATGAACTAGAATATTGAATATCACATACATTGCATTTCCAAACCTAACTACCACCACCTGGAACCGGTCTTATCATTTCAACATACTTCCATAGAGGAGAATTTGGATCTGTTTTGAACTTTGGTTTAGTTGCAGAGCCGGAGGTAGAACCAATTGACATTGTGATTCCTATGGCAATTTGTTTTGCAAACAACACATTCAAAATTTGAAATTTCAAAACAAAAACAAAAAACTTGAAAACAAAATATTGATTTATAAAACCTAGCTCTTTTGAATCTTGCTTACATTCATAGAAGAATGGAAAAACATAGATAAATCATAAAATGAAACAAAACAAAGTTCAGGTTTGTAAAACGAAAAAATGGATGAAAAAACTCAAAAAAAATGAGAAAAACTTACCTCTTTGCAAAAATATCCTTCAACAATCTTTGTGGCAGCCAATGATCACTTGCAAATCTATAGGAATGGCAATGCAATCATTTGTAGAAGCTTCAATGATCAATCTTCAACTCCTTTTGTCAATCCAACAAGCAAAAATGAAAACTCAGCCTCTTGGAATGAAAATGCTTGTTTGCAAAACAAATGAATAAAAATGAGGTAGTTTAGGTGTTTAAAGTGATTTAGAGGTCACTTTTAGGGTTTATGTGGGCATGGGTCAAAGTCAAAGTGCATAAAACATTTAAAAAATGCCAAAAAAACCACTTTATGGTCACTTTGGGTTCTACCCGGGTTCGCTCGGGTTCTTCATGGGTGAATCCAACCAAGGAATGCCGAATGCTGGCCGAGCCCATAGGTGAATCGAACCAAGATCCCGATCCGAGGCAAATACGAACCCGTACCCTACCTTCAGGAGGTGAATCTGGTAACTTAGGTTTAAATCTATCCAAATGCTCATGTAAATATGTTATAGATGGTTCAATCAAGTTATCTTCAATAAAATCTAGCACTGTTTCACAACCTGCTGGAATTTTCCCCTTGACTTTAGGTTGTGGACAGTACGGTGCATCACTAAACTTAGTATTTGTAGAAAAATTCTCTAATCCAAAACATGATGTGGCTTTTAATGTATTTGTTTTTTGAATTCTAGATTTTGATTAGGTAAGGGAGGGAAGTATTTGGTGCAAGTTGTAACCATAAAAATTCAATACATGAGGTATAATTGAATTTGTTGTCCCTCCTTTGACCTCTAATTTACAAAAAATATTTTTCGTCCAATTGGAATAAAGAACTATCCCTACCTATTTTTTTAAAAGCTTTCCAAAAATGCAAAAAAATATAAAAAATTGTGCTCTTTAGAGCAATTCAATGAAAGATCATAAAACTGCAATAACTCATTCAAAACCAATCATAGAAAGCTAATTTTTTTTTATCAAATCTTCCTTAGATATATTACTCAAAACCTTGAAGATATCACAGTCAAAATCAAAATGGTTTCTAAGTTATGACAAAAATGAAATTCCTGGCCCAAATTGTGGTACCACTTGTTTAAGATACTTCTTGGAAATAAATGTAAAAATCAATAAAATGTCAGGTCAGTTTAAGGGGGGAATCTCTAAAAATCAAAATATGAGGATATGAAATTAACTTTACAATATGATGGTTTGGAAGAGCCTCTCTTTCTTATTAATAGACACAATTAAGTAGGGACACCCCTTCATCCTAATTAGGCCAGCCTAAGGAATTAGCTACAGCTAATAAATGAAAATATCAAGGTTAAGCATGCCACAATCGGTTAACCTTATATCACTTAGGAAGATGAATATTAGGGGCATAACAATCTGCTTTGTAACAAGAAGAATAATTAGATTTGCTACTTCCTTCTCATTTTTCTCAGCTGCGAATAACGAAAATATTGCTTACATTTGGGATCCAAAAACATAACAAGGTGACAAAAATATCTCCGTGCAGTTACCTAGCTCCGACAATATGCTTTTAACCTTCCTGCACAAAAATACCAATGTTTACTTCCAACACATAACAAATATTAATCTGACAGCATTTCTGTTAATTGCACTCTCTTCAAATTTGAATAACGAAATATATTCACTTTCATTTGGGCATCAAAGTGAATAGAAGAATAAATTACTCCACTCTAAAGATAATTGAGCAAACTATGATGTCTTAGTGCAAATGTTTTGGCTCCCAAAGTGTAGTTTTTTAACTTTCCGCAAATGTCCAAAATTGACCTTTTGATATTTATAGGATGTAACTCACTAAATCTAGTTAAATAGAATGCATAACATCATCCAAGCATTAAAATTTAATGCTCCCCTTGGCATGTTAAACGTATGTGCACGAGTACCTTAAGGCTTAAACAAATGAACACTTAACAAACCCCACATAAGTTTGGGAAAATCCACCATTCTCTTTGATAATATGCTTAAGTCATGAAGTTCCATCGCATATTGTGCCCCACCACACTTCTCAACGTATTGGTGTATGAAAACAAGTAATGAAAGGTTTCCCTTCATTATGCTTGTTGCTCACAATTTTGAATAGTGTTTTCCCCTCTTTTAATCAGCTACTTTTCTTGTCTAGTGGGCTGAATTGATCAAAATGAATATCCTAAACCCTGGGACAAGTTTATGCCACGAAGAACAAGTCACCTTTTAGACATTGAGTTGTTGTCATGAAGAAATCCAAATGCAAGTGCTTAGCATGGCAAAATGCTAGAGTATCAATGGAGTTATCATGGTTAGGGCTTTAAGAACCCCGAAGGGTTTGCCAGGCATATTTCAAAGGATCTACAAATTTTAGTGAGAAGATTTTTTTAGAATCACAGAGGCCACTTATGTTCAAATTTCTATTTTTAGTAGCAGCAGCAACCAACCAAGTGGCCATTCTTGGTGTTCTATTTATAGGTAGTGGATGAAAGCCTGTTATAGGATTTTTATATTTTATTAGTTGTTTTAGAATTAGTTTGCTTTAAAGTTGTTTTCTTTCCACTTTTTTTGCAGCTAAGGATAGGTTTGCTTCAAAGCAGTACATCTTGGGATATTTTGTTATGATCTTTTAAATCCCTAAAGCCTCTTTATTGTAATTTATAAATAAATGCTTTATGCACATAAAATCTTAATGATAGTTGAAGCTAGGCTTATGCTGTAGAGATTGTCGTTATGCTGAAGTGATTGTATGTTTGTAATTTCATCAAGTAAATTGAAAGGAGTTGTTTTGAGTCAAGCTATGTATTGGAAAAATTTGTCTGTCTAAATTGTAGCTTTGTATGCAGTTTAGTTGTTAACTTTCTAAAATCATGTGTTGTTCAATATGTTTTCCATTCAAATATCTTGTTGCAATGGAATATTGGTTTCTATTTTAGCCAATGGGAAGTTGTTATATTTGTATGTGCTTAATAGTTTACTCTCCTTAATATTTAAAATTCTTGTTGCAGGACTTGACTGTTAATAGCTTGGTGCATGCATGTGGGACAAAAACATAGGCAGTCTCATTTATATAAACCTCCATTGAAATATTGTATGGTGTGCAGACTTGTAAATTTTGTCTGTAGCTCTAATCTAGGATTAGTTTTGAGTTTAGTTAGGTCTTAGGGAGCTTCCCTTACAATTTGAAGAATGGTTCTATTGTACATGCTGTTCTGTTTTGTGTTGTCTTGCAAGAGACAAATTAAAAATTAAAAATGTTAAAATGTAGGCTTGCAGTTAATGCAAATATTGCAATTGAAGTATGTACATTGCCTTGTGTTTGCTACAGTGATTTTATTGTCAATCTTTTGAATAGCATTCCAGTTAATAATCATGTTTGTAGTGTTTTGAACTTAGTTACATATATTCCTACAAGATTTTAGTGCAGATTCTAAATATAATTACCTGTTCTGTTACAAACCACAGAGTATCAGCTAGACTCACAAATCTGGGACGGATGATGGAAGCCCATGGACCACAGCTTTTGGGACCATCTTATCATAATCCTATTACAAGTTTTCAATCATTTCAACAGTTTTCTGTAGATCATCCAGAGGTTTGTCGCTTAACTTATACCTTTTAGGATTTCTGCAATAGTGATCTTATTTAGTGGCAATGTAAAATATCAGTGAAGTGTGACAAAGCTAAGTTTATGATATTTTTCTGGGGATGAAGATGCTGATTGTGATGGTCATTCTAGTATAGTGCTTTTAGTTCCCTGCTTGACTCTGTCTTTTCCAAATAATATTCTAGGGAAGGCCAGGGTTTGATATTTCTGTTATTAACATTTTACAGGTTTACTGGCCACTTGTTTTTAAGGAATTATCAGTTGTCTTCCATGAAAGACCTAGGTGTATTCTTGATACCAGTGACAAGTCCCGACCTGGTGGGATATGGCTGCCTGGTTCAGTTTTAAATGTTGCTGAAGGCTGCCTCTCAGCGAAGGAGAGTATAAATAAAACAGACAATACCATAGCTATTGTGTGGAGACAGGAAGGTCGTGATGAATATCCTTTGAATAAGATGACATATAGAGAATTACGTGCTAGAGTGATGTAAGATTCCATTATCTTAAAAAATACACCATTTATTCATAATCAGTTATTCTATGTCATTTTTTATATTCTCTAAATAATAGTTTCTAACAAGGAAGGTTGTCTTTATTGCTATATTCATATTGTTCTGACATGCATCTTAGATGTCTGATCACTTTTTGGTATCTTAATCTCCCCAATATATTAGAATTAATTGGGCCTTTTTTCATCTATTTATTAATAGCTCTGTCAAAACAAGGATATCCATTTATTGAAAAACCAATAGCTGAGATATAAAATAATGGAGAAGATCCCAGGGTAAGGGAAATTTTCCAGATTAAATTTATGGGAAAACTAGCTCTAAAATATATATCTTTGTTTTTGTGAATGGCTTGCAGGCGAATTGCAAATGCACTAGATGCAGTATTTGCAAAGGGTGATGCAGTAGCAATAGACATGCCCATGACTGTAAATGCAGTGCTTATATACTTGGCACTGGTTCTTGCAGGATATGTGGTTGTATCAATAGCAGACAGTTTCGTTCCCAAGGAAATTGCAACTCGTATCCGAGTAACAAAAGCAAAGGGCATTTTCACCCAGGTGTGCAGCCACAACCATTTAAAATTTTAATCATCTAGCATTATTCTAGGAAGCACAGTGATTACTTTTTGACAAGACATAAAAGATAAAATTGGAATAAGCCCATTGGATATGTGTGTGCAGGACATGTGTTTTATTCAAAGAGTGAGGTTTAATAGACGGAAAAAGATTCAAAGAAAAAAATGAAAAAAACAGTAGTGGTTGAAGAGCACTAGCAATACTCTAGTTAAGGGGCAGCTATCTTGGAGAGTTGTGGATCTGTAATTAGTATAAATATTCCATTACTAATTCACCAACACAAACTAGATCAATGAATTGGTTGTCTTCTCTGTATTTATTCGGAAAATATTCAAATTAACTTGTTGGCTTTGGGTTAGTTGTAGTGGCTCCCAATGGCTTTGTTCTAACTAACAATTGTTGGCCCCATTATATTGAATAATCATAGACAGGCAGAGTGTATGATCCCAACGTGGTCTTCCTTGAACTACTCATATGTAAGTAAACTCTATTTGAGTAAAGCTTCTTTTGTGTTACCCTATTTGGTATGCACTTTTGAGGAAAGTCTTTGTGTTGTGTGTTGGAAATATTGTCATTAATGTCAAGAAGGAAATCATAACATAAGTTTGTCAAGAAGGAATTCATTATATAAGTTTGTCATTGATGTCAAAGAGAAATTAAAGATCAGATGACATGAGGAAATTGATGAAAAGAAATATGATGAGATCATCTCGTAAGGCAAAGATCAAGGATGAGATGCTAGAAAAGGAATTGTTAAGGAATGTGTTGAACACATCATGCTTGTTATATACCAACAATGATCAATAGAAAGACGTTTGGAAATGGTTTTCAGTTTACAAAAGAGAAAGCTCCTTGTATTATCTTATAGATGAGGTTGATACAATTAAAGATGTGTTACAATATATATTCAACTGAGACACTTACAATGACCATGAGAGGAGGCTAGGGTGAAAGTGACTAAATTATTTGATATAGCAAAGACTGACGCCCAAGACAAAAAGTCATGAAGGAGGCATATTGGTATAAATATATTTGCCATATTAAGATATGGAGAAGCAGTGACTTGAACATAGGATGCAGAAATTAAAAGACAATGAGTAGCGGCTTGACTATAAGCAGTGATCACATCTGTTAAGACAGTGATGACATATTAAAGGAAAAGACAACGACATTCTCTTTAGCAAATAAAGTTTTGTGATATAGTTTCAAGATAACAGTGCTGTGTACTATGAAAGAAAACACATTAAGTGTTGTGCTGATCGATCTATACTAGTCAACTATACCTTGGCATCCACAAAGATGTAAGAATGCATAGCAGCGATGGATACAGATTAATTACTATTCATAACAGCAATGATCACTGTTAGAGAACAAAAGCAGTGATTATATGAATACCATGAGTATAAAGCAATTCATATAAAAGAAAATGCAGTGATCGATTGAAAAGATAAAGGAAACAATAAAGATTAAGTAAAAATATTTATCATGGAAGCTAGCCGATCTCCTCTAGAAGTGGTGCACTCATTAAAAGGTGTTTTAAAATTAAAATTAAATTAATTTTCTTTTACATGGGCCGACCCCCCTAAAGTTGAGTGCCCAAGCATGAAAAGGTGTATATAAAGGTTGCAATTATTATGAAGAGTTGCACATTTTTAAAAAGACACCTCCCTAGCATGATATAAAAGAAGAATTGCTTGAAGGGTTTCAAGCAACAATTAAAATGAATTATTTCTGAGAAAAAGAGCAGATCAAAAGATGACTAAAGGCAGAAAATATGAAGTGTAATTCAGACTTATTTTGAGTATATATGCAGCACCATGTGTGAATGATAAATACAAATTTATATAATGAATATATGTGAAGATTAAGAGCAGATTGTAAAGTAAATTTGAGCAGATGGTAAGGCAGAAGATTATGTGAAAATAATGCCATGATTATGATCAGTTGAGTGAAAAGATTTGGTGCATGATTTGGATCAGATTTACAAGGAAGAAAGTTTGGATCGGATTTGTGGGGGTTGAAGCCTCCAAAGGTTGGAGCCTCCAATAGATTGTATCCTATTGAGTAGATGTTGGAGCCTCTTGCTGAGTTGGAGCTCAGTTAATATTGAGAATTTGATAGTAGGTTGAAGCCTACAAGAAGAAGAAGATTAAATATAATATATATGCAATATTGTGCCATGGTTTTCTCCTAAAAGGGTTTCCATGTAAATCGTGTGTTCTCATTGTGTTCCAAATTGCTCTATCTTACTTGAATTTTTTAATTGTAATTGTTTAAGATTTGAAAAGAAAAAGATTGTTTGATACTGGTTCACCCTCTTCCCCCCTCCTGCCCTCCCCGCCTACCCCTTCTTCTTAGTATCACCTTGTGCTCAACATTGAGAGGGAAGCATACGAAAACAATCTTTGTGGTATTGAAGAGTTGTTGATTGAAGAAGAAATTGAGCAAAAAAATTGATGTAAAATATTGGAGGGGAGAAAAGAGACTGTGAGGGCACCACTAATCTATGAACTATTGAGCCTCTAGATGAATCAAGGATTCTAATGTGTTTGAGAGTGTTAGAATGTCTAGTCCCAAACTGAATTTTTTTATTTTTTTTTGTAAATTCACTATGGACAATACATGCAACCTTAACACCTTTTGATCTCCAAGATCTTGATGTGGGCAAGGTGAGAGGGATTAGATTGATTATCATAGAAAAATGCTTATTGGTAGCAAGCCACACAACTCAATATAACAAATGATACATCTAGAAGTAATGTATTATTTTTTGGTGGCAAGCCTTCTAGATTAAATACAAAAACTGAATTTGGTGGAGAACTGCATAGATTATCATTCAAAATAATAATGCTAGAATGTAAATGATTTTCTAGCCTCATGGCGGCATAGCCATCCATACTTAAAAAGAGAGACTCAACTTCAGAAATTTTAATATTTTTGGCGGTAAACCACATAGAAATTTACAATGAAAAAAAATATTATTTTACTGATTTGAAATACTGATTTGTATCAACAGAAATATGTTGACAAAATATGAATTAGAAATCACATTCCAAATATGCAACTCCCCTTGAGGGTATAACTGCTTTTTGAAATGAATGACAAGCTGAAGAAAGATTAAATTAGTATTAGTAGCCTTTTTAAGACTATGATTCCCTTTTAATCACCTACAACAACAACCAAAAGTTCAAATATAAATTAAGGTGTCTCTTTAAAGGAATTGGACCAGCTTTTTGTCATTGCCTCTTATTTATCATTCAACATAACATAGAATCCCACAAAAATGATTCGCTGCCATCCTTAGCAATCAAGTAGCCATTAAACATATGAATATGGAGTGGCCAGAATAGTAATTACCATAACTCCTTTTATAAAGTTTAAGAAAGGTTGCGATCAGCCAAAGGTGGTACGGTTGTACCAAAAATAACTATAACATGCCATCAATTAAAATGAACAATATTCGCTACAATAGCAGCTGAAAAATGTTACAGCCGACATCAAGCATTTAAATAAAATATTATTACTAATAGAAACCAAATTTTAAAGGTATAATTAGCAACACATATTTCCAAACCAAAATATAGAACTCCACATACACACACACATACTCTGAAAAAATTGAAATATTCACATCAACTGAAACACACTAAAAACCTGCAACTACTTAGCTCAATGGTAATCCTTGAATGGAATTAGTGAAATGAATAGGAGGGTTTTAGTCTGAAAATCCATTCTTTGCTAAAGGATTTTCATTCTCAAGTAGAAAAGATGAATAATGTTCAATCTCAAGAGAAACGGAGTTGAAATTTGAAATTGGTAACCCTCTTCATTCTTCAACTCCTTATATAGGCTTTTTGAGGAAAAATAATAATAATTTTTTTTCCTTCTTTTCCATCCAAACTTTAATTTTTGAATTTGAACCCATTCCTAACGTCACTTTTGGTCCCTCTTTTGAAACAATATTTTTTAATAATAAAGCATAAGTTGTCTTTTTGAATATACTTGAAAGTTATTTTTTTGGCAATTTAAGTTAAATTATTCAATTATTTCCATTGCACCACCCTATTAGCCTATGGGAAATAAAATAATAGGCTAAGGGTCTTCATTGGACTTATGCTTGAGAAGGGGACATGACAATCCTTCCTTCTTAGAATTGCTTGCCCTCAAGCAATTGCAAATTTGGATGCTCTAAAATCTGCCCTCCTTCCCAAGTGGCATACTCTACTAGAAGAACCCTCCAACAAACCAAATATTTTGAAATGCTTCTATTTCTCAATTTTTTCTCACGCATCCATGATAGATTTGAGTACTAGAATCAACTTACCTTCGTCATCAAGTGGAGGCAACTCTACTTAAAGTGTGATATGTTGACCAGGTGTTTGTGAGGCATGAAACATGAAACACATTATGAATTTTACTTTGTTCTTGTAACTCTAGCTCATAAGCAACCTGTTGTGACCTTTTCACACATCGCCCCATTCAAGATGGGGACCCCTAATTTTTGCTCCATTCTGGTCTTTTGGCTTTGGTTTTTTTTTTTCTCTCTCTCTCTCTCTTTCCCTCTCTTTCTGCTGTCTGCCTTTCGAGGATTGTGCCCGTCATTGAGTTTAAACTTGAATTTTGGCCAAGTCTAGAAATTAGTGTTTCCATCCTCCTTGCCAATTTGAGGTCAAATGAAGTGAGTAAATTGAGATTTGAGACTAACATTGCTGTCAGTATGCTCCCGGTAGACTCTCAACGAAATTTCATCAGATTCCAGTCACTTACTATTTTTAGTAAGTGTGTAATTCCAGGCATTCCTTCAACATTCTTGAAGTTCCGATAGTCATGCGGCATCCAGAACACATCAAGCTACTCACTGGCAAAATTTGAGCTAAAACGGACAACTTGCTATTTTTAGTAGTTCAGTTTCCAGAGCAAATTTCAGGGCCTCTATGCAAAGTTTTTCAATGCATGTCTGAGGATTCCTTTGGGTTTTCTGAGACCTTCGCGATGGTGTAACATGCAAAGCGAGATGGTGACTTTCAGAGTTCAGCCTTCAGATGCTATTTTTAGTGTTTGCATGTTTGCATATTCCTTGTGGGTTTTTCGAGAGCTTCGCGATGATATGACATGCAAAGTAGGATAATCACTTCTTCAGCAACTTGCTATTTTTAGCAGATGCATTTCGACAGCTGCTTCCCAGCACTTTAGAATCACAAACTGATCGCAATGCAACATAAACGAGGACAAACGGAGGTCGTTTGATATGCATGCAAGACCAATTAGGGTTTCTAGCTTCGGGACCCAAAAAGAGGCGTAAAAAGTCAGAATTTTCAAAAACTGGTGTATACCACTGCAATCAGCATCTTTCAAGCTATCTGCTGGTAAAATTTGAAGGCAAATGGAGCACTTACTATTTATAGTAAGTCATTTCAGAAACGGGCTAAAAATAGCAAGTCAGTAGCAGGCGTCGATGTCAGCAGGCAAGTCACGTGGTGAGGAGCACGTCATTCAAATTTCAAATCAAACGGAGTTGTGGAGTCATAAGAAACAAGCAGTTACTATAAATAGCAAGCCACCTCCAGAAATGTGCTATAAATAGCAGGTCAGCACGAGGCGTCAGTATGAACAAGTCAAACAGCTAATAAAGATCCCATGGCGCGAATTTCAAGGCAAATGGAGTTGCAGAAATCAAGCACTTACTATTTTTAGCAGGCCTGTGTAGAAGAATCAGGGTTTCCTAAAATCAAGGGCAAAACACGATAGCTAGGCAGAAGCAGTGTCCAGTCACGATCAATACCCTTCAGGCAATCGGCACGCAAAATTTGAAGGCATTTTGGGCAATTGCTATTTTTAGTAAGTTGCTAAAAATAGTAGGTGCAGGCAGGCATTAGGGCTCGATAGCTCAATCACATCCCAAGAGTCAACACAAAGCAAAATTAGGCTCTTCAGAGTCAAAAGTCAATCCAAAGCACAAAATCTGGGGAACTTTCTAAAAATAGAAAGTTGGGGCAAGCTAGGGTTAGCATGAACGAATCACTCTAAATTTGACAAATGGCATGAAATCTACTAAATCTGATAAAATTTGGAGTCCAACCAGTAAGGAACGCCATTAAAGCTTGAAGGTGACTCAGAATTTCCTAAGCGTTTGAAAATTGAAAGTTGACCCTTGCAAATGCACCCATGAAGGAGAAGATTGGATCTTGAAAATTTCTAAGTCATGGAACTTGATGCTCACCCCTGAAAGTGCGCCCAAGGAGAAGAAAAGGAGATGAAAATTTTCTAAGTCCTTAAGATTTGAAGCATGACCTCTCATATGTGCCCTCCCCTTAAGCTTGAAAGGTTGATAAAAGTTTCTAAGTATGAGTCTTATCCTTCACCACCCTCCATATGCGCCTAGCTTGCTTGATCAAGATAAGTGGAAATATTCTAAGGCATAAACATTCTTCACATCATGTCATATGCGCCCACCTCTCAAAGAAGGAGAAGTCAACAAGTCAAAGGTATTTCATCCTTCATCACATGCAATATGTGCCAAAACTAAAGGCATGCAAGGTTAGAAAAGGACAAAAGTATACATACAAAGGCATATAAGGACAAAAGTATACATGCAAAGATGCAAGATGAGGACAAATGAAAAGATTCTTGGACAAGACTTAAGTCCACCTTGATATCTAAAATGCGCCCATACTTGAAAGGCTAGTCAAAGGAGTCAATGGCGTGAGAACTTTCATCCTTCTCACTATACTAAATGCGCTCATCCTCTTGCACTTGCTATATGCGCCCATGCTTGGAAGAATCTAAGAAGTCAAAGCTAGGCGTTGAAAAGTTTATTCCACCTCCCGTGCTTAAATGCGCCCAAGTGAGGGCATGTGAAGACAAAGGAAGGGAGGTCAAAAGTCACAAGGTGGCATTGGAATTACTTAATCCTCGTCTCCCTCTCAAATGCGCCCATGCAAAGTCAAAAGGTGAATAAAGAGTGTGAGGGTAAAATTAAAAGATTAATGTTGCCTAGGCGTTGGAAGTAAAGTCTCCTTGCAGGTGTGAAATGCGCCTAAGGTAAGGTGAATGGGAGTTGACAAGTGAAGGTGCTGGAGTTTTTCTTCCACATATGCTAATTACGCCCAAAGTTCATGATGTTAAAAGATAAAATAACTAAGGTGTTGGAAATTGCCATGTGATAAATAACTCCATGATATGTGCCTTCAAGACAATTTTTCTAAGTGAGTTAAAAAAAATAAAAAAATTTCCTCACAGACAAGATGATTGAAGTTGAAGAAAATTTTCCAAGGCACAAGGAATTTCTTCCTTAGGAAAATCACGCTTGGACTTGGAAGTGTGAAATTTTTCATAAGCACGAATGAAGTTGCAAGTGGAAAAGTCAGTGAGTGCCTGCTTCATGAGGTGGATAAAATATTTTCAAGTCAGAGCAACAAGAAATGTTCACAGATGTGAAAAACGGGATTAAATTTGTTAAAAGTTATTTTTCCAAAGTTCAAAATTCAAGAAAAATTAAATGAACCCGTTCGTTGTATACCCATGAATTCGACGCGTTCTGAAGAAAATTCTCTTCTGGGTATTGAAGATCTTCGACAAGGAGTGGATTTCAAGGTCCTCTGCACTTCGCCAAGGCACTTAAGAAGGAGAATTTGATTGGCGCTTGAACAATGAATTTTCCTAAGGAAAAATTTAAAAAATTTTCGAAGGCAAGGGATAAAATGTGTTAAAAATGCCTTGGCAGATGAATTCGAAAATGATCGCCTAGATAATTTTTGATCAAATTCCTGATGAAAGGATTTTTTTTCTTGAGTCTGAGTTGGATGAAATATCAGAGTGAAGTATGCCTAGGCAAAATGCAAGATGGGTTGGAAATTTGGCTAAGGCATGAAGAATTTGAACGCGAAGTTGGCTAGTGAAAATGATGAACCCTTGGAGATCAAAACATGAAAATCCTGGTAAGTAAGTTGAGTTTATATTATGAAGTGTTCTAATACTCTTGTTTTGCAGGAGGAATGTCGAGACCAAGCGGTGATGACTTAAGTGATCCAAGATGACATTTCAACCTCGAAGGAAGAAAAGTTGAAAGAAAATGGCTAAGTGTTGAGACTTAGTGACAGAGAAGAAATGTTTTCAAAACTCAAGATGGAGAAAAGAATGGAAGCTTGAGCAAAGTTGAAGAACAACGTCAAGAAGAAAATCAAGAACAGTGTGAACGCGTTTCAAGGCTGGAATCTTCTAGAAGGATGATGGACATTAATGGCTCATTTATTACCCCACCCCTCTTGGTGGCAGTTTTTAGGGTGAATCTTGTTTAGGGCTGAGGTGGTACAATCTGGGCCATCCAGCCGATTGTAATCTGAGCCGTCCGTTGGACTGGGCTATCTATAAAAGGGGGAGTCCCCCTCATTTGTAATTCAGTAGAAGTAGAGCTTAGAGATCAGACTAGAGAGTAGAGCAGAGAGACTTCAGTTGTAATAGCTTAGCATAGCATAGTTTGAAGGAAAAGGAAAGTTTTCCCTCGAAAACTTTGTAAGAGATTGTTGTGAAAACTATTATAATAAAAGATCTTTCATTGAATGGTGAATTCATCTTTGTTATAAGCAGCTAGCAAGGTTTCTTCATCCCTTCTACTTCAAGTAGCGTAAAGTAGAGTAGTTTTCATTTTCATGCAAGTAGATGTTAGCTGTGGATTTGTGGTGTCAATCAAGACAACTTCATTTTTATCCATACCACTAGCGGCTTGCTGACGACAAGTTTGCCTTGTGTGGTCAACTGGAAAACATTACAAACTTAACTTTGATTGTGATTCAGGTGTCTGTATGCGTCGTTTTGATGGTACTTACATGTTGAGTTATAATCTGAAAAACTCTTGTCACTCCCTTGAAGATTGCACCGGCTTTGTGTAAGTTGTCCAATGTGAGGCAGAGCAGAGTCTGGTCGAAGTTTGTTGAGATTGATCCCATGTCCCTTCCTTAGATAGAATGTAAAATTCTTAGGCCTTACACTCATTCTAAATTCAGTTCATTTCTGGTTAGCGTTAGGAAATTTGCACTTACCTGCCAAATCATCCAAACTGCATGAAAGCCCTTAATCCGCTGTCTGATGTCAACTGCCAAACAATTGCGTAAGTCCCCTTTGAAATACCAGCAAAACACATCGAACCAACTGAGGGTATTCTATTGCATTACCGGAACCTTGGAGTTGAAAGCATGAACTCTCTCGCAATCTTAGCATGCTGAATACTTTGTTCAAGAGAGGATAGAGTATCCGTTGGGAAACTTTATTCTGTGTTAGTGCGATCACGAAAATCACGTCAAGACAACCTCTTTGTTCCTCCTCAAGATCATGTACATGGCTTAAGCTTTTCAGCTCCACTTCCCTTTAGGGATGATTGCTTATAAGGTTGCAACCTTAATAAAATCAAATCATCAACTTCAAAAGTTCTCCCTAATTTGTGCCAATCTACATACATCTTTTGCTAATTTTGAGCCTGTTGAAGATTTTCTTTAAGCACCTTCAAAATTTCTTGGCTTTGGCGAACCAAGTCTTTTGCTCCTAGCACTCCATTGTTAGTGATGATCAAATCTATAAAAGATAAGATAAACTAATAAAGTATCATATCCATGCAAATCTCTGAAAGGAATCATACCAATGGATATGTGATGGTTGGTATTATAGCAATGCTCTCCAAGATAGAGCCATTTGATCCATGCCTTTTTCTATCCTACTACATAGTGTCTCAAGTAACCCTCAATCCATTTATTCACAATCTTAGTTTTCTTATTGGTTTGAGGGTGATAACCAATAGTGGAAGCAAGCTGAATACTTATCAATTTGAAGAGCTCTTGTCAAAAAAGACTAAAGAACCTACTATCTCTATCACTTACTATTGATTGAGACAAACCATAGTCTAAATTTTTTTTTGAAGACAATTCAGCTACTTCAATTGTCTTATATTTAGAAGAGATAGTGAAGAAATGTGCATACATGGTAAATATTTTTGATCTGGAATGGGTAGAGGTTGAAATAGACATGTTGGAAAATATTGCTCAATCTTATTTTGTTAAGAAGTGCATTCTCTGATGTGTTTAAGGACATCCTATGAGTCCTTTCCAATTGAACCTTTCCCTAGTTTTTTTTGTATGTTTTGAAATACTCTGAGTATCCTACCAAGGGGGTATCAGGGAACACCCTTAAAATTTTATCCTTTATTTTTGACTTATGGAAAATATATACTTTATCCTTGTGGAGTATGAGCTCATTTGCTACTCGGTATCTATCATCTTTCAGCTTACCTTCCACGATGTTAGTAGCAAATGCATTCTTAGAATATTCTACTAAGATTTCAGCTTTCCAATTTGTTGAAATATCAATCATAGAGCATAGAGTGGGCTTTTTTGACAAGGCATTTGCTACTATGCTCTTTCCTTTAACATATTCAATATCAAAGTCATAGGATTGAAGTTTACTTATCCATTTCTATTGTTTTTCATTCAAATCTTTCTATTTGAGAAAGTACTTCAAGCTATTGTGGTCTATTTTCACTAGAAATTTACCACCCACTAGATATTTCTTGAACTTGGCTAGTGCATGCATGATGAACATCTCTTTGTCATAATTGATAACCTTTTGTCCCCATCTTTGAGTTTGTGGCTCTCAAAATCTATTCGGTACTTATTTTGCATCAAAACTACTCTAATCCCTTCGCTAGATGCATCACATTCTAACACAAAGGGATGTGAAAAATCAAGAAAAACCTACATAGGACATGAACTCATCATCTCCTTGAGTTTTTCAAAGCTCACTGTGTTGCATTAGTCCATGTGAAGGCTCCCTTCTTTATCAAATTAATAAAGGGTGCTCCCAATCGCGAGAATCCCCTAACAAATCTTCTATAGTAGTTGCAAGATCCAAAGAATCCTCTTAGTTGTGTTAAAGTCTTTGGAGGAGGCAAATCCAAGATAGCTCGTATCTTCTCTTGATCAACTTGAACTCCTTGAGCACCAATAACATGACCTAGATACAAAGTATTGTTCATTCCAAACTCGCACTTGGACTCCTCGGCAAATAATGCTTGTGCCTCTAGAATGCCTATAACTTCATCCAAGTGTTTCAAATGTTCCTCCCAAGTCTTGCCATAAATTATATCATTGAAGAAAACCAAAACAAATTTCCTCAATTTCTTTTTGGACACTTGGTTCATGTAAAATTGTAAATTGGTTGGAGCATTAGTCAAACCAAATTGCATGACTAGAAATGCATAGTGTCTAAAGTGACACTTGAAAACTTTCTCATGAATGTTCTAATCTTGAAACCTGATATGATGTTATCTTGATTTGAGGACTATCTTTGAGAAATAGACTACTCCATTTCACTCATCAATAAGCTCATTGATCTTGGGAATTGGGTATTTGGTCTTGACGTCTTTTTGTTTAAAGCTTTGTAGTCTATGCACATCCTCATGGTTTCATCCTTCATCTTCACCAAGACTACAAATGAAGCAAAGGGGTTTGAACTAAGTCCGATGTGATCCATATCCAAGGGCTCCTTAATGGCCTTATCAATTTCTTCTTTATGCCTTCTAGGATGGTGATAAGGAGTATTGATGATTGGTTTGGCTCCTTCTTTCATCTCTATGACATGCTCAAAACCTTTATCAGATGGCCTTCCTAAAGGTATATCATTGAAAAAATTGTTATGCTTATCCAAAAGAGATTGTATATCCACATGATAAGACTTCTTGCCATTTGAAGAAGTGGTGGGAGTTATTAAACATTGGGCTGCCTAAGCAACCTGACCATGTAGAGAGTTCTCTCCATTCTTTTGGCAAAAAACAATTCTACGAGCTCCATTTGACATTCCTTGGAGCACTACCTTCTTCCCATCAGCTTGAAATGAGTTCAATGGTCTAAATTTTTTGAGTAAATTTCCCAAGGGAATATTACCATTGAACTCCCAATACTACATCAGTATCTCCTATTTCAATGTAATGAACCAGACTAATTTTTTTTTTGTTTTTTCCAATTACAATTACAATCAACACGCACCCGTTAAGGTTAACTCTAAAACCAAAACGATGCGAAAGCAACTCTAACCAAGGATGTACACCAGGATCCCGATGTGGGCAAGGTGTGAGCATATGGTCAGAGGATCTAATGTAGATGCAGAACTGGAAGGGAACTCTAACCAAGAATGCGTCTAGGATAGATGAGCATATGGTCAGAGGATCTAATGCAAGATGAGCTGAAGTAATTCTAACCAAGGATGGCGCTGAGTGATGGCGAGCATATAGTCAGAGGGTCCCTACAACTACTAACTGAAAGTAAATAGGTGGCAAGCTAGCCTCTTCTACTTATTCAGCGGGAAGTACAATAAAGTAAGTGAAAGAGAGAAAGAGAATTGTTGATAGTACTACTAATCAGCTTACAATATGATAGAATTCTTGCCAAAACCCATTATTAGAAGTTCTCCAATGCTGCAAATCTAAATATGATTTCATCAATGCTTAACAAAACTCTCTAGACTCAAACTCCTCACAAATCTGCATTCATCTAAGACTGATATGACAGACCAGCAACTGAAATGAAGTAACCAGCATCACTAGAACTCACTAAAATGCTCATAAAATGCTCAAATCAACCCCAAATGACTTGAAACTGAGTGCAAATGACCCTAGGATTAATGGCGCCCACATCACAATGAAGAAACTCCCAAATGCAACCCCTAATAATTTATGGCACAAACTCCAATGCTGCTACAAATGGTACGGCCCTAGGAAGGGCGACTTTGCTTAGAATAAATTCATTTCTTGTTAATAAAATCTGCAATTTGGAGCATAGGGTCGCCCCTGTCCAAGAAACTCAATTCTACAACATCCAGAATGATAGTATTTTGATTTCATGAAATATGAGCAAAAACTACAATCAGCTATGCTTATCAGCAACTCTAAAATATGACTAAAATGCAAGATAACTGAACTAATATGCTAAGAAACTCAAATACAATGCTGAATAACTCACTACAATCTACCTCTCAACTAGTTGCTATCTTTCAAGCAAGAAGATGAGCCAAGCTAGGAGGTGTACTTTCCTCGAAGCAATTCTGTCACCATTTCGACAGCATAACTTTACTGAAAATATGAGATGTCCAAATGAAGGGAAGAGGTCTCCTTTTATAAACTTGAAGAGCATCTCTAGAAAGTGCGCAAAAACAAAAGTCAAGGGAATTCAAATTTGAGTTGACTCATTTCCTCCAAGGTGGCGTCCATTTCAAGAAGCAATAATATTAACTTTTCTTCAAAATAATCTCCCCTTCAAGGTTGGCGTCCAATTCTTCCTTTGCATTTTTTGAACCTTTGAAATATTTAAACTTTCTCCTGATGAGGCATTCACCCATAATGTCCCCTTTTTCAAAACAACATAAAGTTATAATGCTAGGCCAAGGGGTTATAATATTAAAATATAACATTATAATCTGAAAATAACTTATCTCTCCATAAAAATGCCTCAAAAAGCTAGAAACATCAATACCAACTGAATTGTCTGAAGAAGAAAGCCAACTGAACAAAAACCAACCCGTCCACTGCCAAAAATAGAATTTACTAAAAATAGTAAATTCATGAAGTTGCTCGGATCACCACACAGGCTATACCATTGCGAAGCTCTTTAAAAACCCAGAAAGAATCCGCAATCCAATCTCCAAACTTCAAGCAACAACCTCCTCAAAAACAAGAAACCCTAATTTCACCATCTGAGTAGCCTACGGGTCTCCGGAATAGGCCAATGGTCAACTAAAGCGATCACATTTGAGAAGGGGACATTACATCCAACAACATAGTAGTCATTTGTCACTTTGTGATTTCCCAAGGAGAAGTTCAATTGGGAAATTTTCTTTGTGCAAATCATGGTGAATCCCTCAACAACCATCACATTAAACCCTTCAAATTCTTATGTTTCAAGACCTCTCTTGGCCACCAAACCTTCATCAATAAAATTGTGGTTTGCTCCATTATCAATTAGAATTTTGACTATTTTCCCATGTAGGACTTGTCAAACTCTAAAAAGATTGTATTTGAGAGTATTGGATAATGTGGAAAAAGTTCCTCTTGGAAGTACTTTTTCATCCTACCTCTTAGGTTTAGACTTCACTTCAACTTTCTTACTTTTTGAATTAGACTCTTCCCATTTGGATTCTTTATTTGAAACAACTTCAATATAGTGGACTTGCCCATGGCCAAGACATCTTTGGCTTGGCTCTCATGTTTCCTTACAAGAAAAATATAACTTCTTCCTTTGAAGCTTATTTCTAGCATCTTCTTTTTTGTTTGTTTTCTTCAGCCACTCCTTTTGAAAAGGTTTCTTATGCTACTTTGCTCGAGGTGCCTTTGGATTGAATTTTCTTTTAAGAACGAAGGGCTCCATGTTTCTAGCTCTTCTGATTGCATCTTGCAATGAAGAAGGATAAAAGGCTTTAACCCAACTTTGAGGGTCAAACCTTCTATAAATAAAATAAGAAGCCTCTTTTCAAAGACATCTAGAACCATAATAAATAGTTTCTGCAACTCCATCATGTAGTTGTCCATTGAACCATATTGTGTCAATTGGGCCAGTTCTTTAAAATAAACCTTAGATCCTTCTTGTCAAATCTATCAATGATTCTTTGATTGAACTTAGCATAAGTATCAATCAAACTATGGCCTTGAGTAATCATCTCATGGTATCACTATTCATGTGCCACTCCCTCCAAATGGATTGTAGTATATTTGATTGCTTCTCCCTCAAACATAGGGTTTGGAGAGAAAGAAGTGTCCAATTTCTTGATTCAAGCATGATATGTACACTTATTTGTACCATCAAAGGTTGGTATTGACAACTTACCCAATCATCACTGCAAATCTTCACTGTTTAGTTTGTGTTTCTCTCGCTCCTAGGCTGATTTCTCATTTTCAAGTTGTAAAAATCTTGTAGAGATATGGCTGCATGGAACTCCTCTCCCAATGATTGGTACTCATACAAATAATCCACAAAGTTGTCTCCATTATTTTGATCATGCTGCTCTACTTTTCGCTCAGTTCCTACTTCTCTTGTCAAGAATTTGGGTTGGAGAGGTCTAGCTCCAAAGCCAATCACCATTTAGTGTGGTTATTATTGTTATTTTTCGTTGCACTTCCTTGACCATTTTGATTTTGATTTGCTCTAGAAGCATTCAATTTTTGTTAACCTTGTATGATGGCACTAAGCTGCAAATTGGTTCTTTCTCTTTCATTAGGAATTCTCATTTCTCTTTTTTCCATATCAATATTCTTGATCTCAAACTCTGCAATCAGAAACTTTGCTTCTGTGTTAAAGGGATTAGAAGGTTGAGCTCATCTTCTTTCCCTTTGACGGTGTCTGATTTCTCTGTCACTGGGACATGTGGTGTGATCTTCTGCATCAAATGGTTAACTTGTATAGAAGCTGACAAGATCACAACTCTAATACCACTGTAATGTCTTCAACAAAAAAATTTCTAATGTTTTTTCAAATTCACAATGCACAATGCATACAACTTTAACACACTTGATCACCAAGACTCCAATGTGGGCAAGGTGACAGCATATGGTGAAAGGGGTTAGACTGATTATTACAAAAAAAATGCTTGTTGGCGACAAGCCACATGTAGCACCCCTCCATTTTGGCTCTTTTGATCGGACAGTGTTCTTCGTTGTTATGTTTGTTTCTGTTATACTTTGACTATGGTACTTGGTTACTAATTGATCGCAAACTGTTAAGCGATGCGAATGTTATATTTTGATGTGATGGTATTTTACTTTGATGTTATCATTATGGCATGCTTTGAATTAGCTTAGCAAATATTTAATTAATGATGCTTTATGCTTTTGAGTATATTATTGATGTTAGATTCGTCAGTTAGTAATTCTGTATTGGTAAAGGGGACGGGATTGTATCACTCGCTTGCGAGCGCCCTACGATTTCGATATATATATATATATATATATATATATATGCATGTTCGATGTATTTTTTGTTCGCAGGTTGACAGGTACAGGACATCGACTCCACCTAATTTCTTAGGTTTGAGTGTGTCCATTGGCCAATGGTATTCGATTGGGAGATAGTAGCTAGGTTTTCTGTGCCAAGTCATCACCCTAGTCATAGTGTGTCGTCAGGTTTAGTCGGGTTAAGTTGCTTATCTGTTGTTCATCTCCCTGATTTATTTAATTTCAAGTTGAAAAAAGGTAAATAAATGGCTTTTTGTATTTGGGTTGTTTATTAAATAAATCTAGTTGTAGTGTTAGAAATGTTACTTAAATTATTAATTAATTTAATTTAATTAATAAAATAATCTAATCTTGGATTAGATTTATTTTATTGATTATTTTAAATTAATTGTGTGGAATTAAATCAATTTATTCATGTTGGAAATTATAATGGTTAAATTCTTTTTAAAATGAAATTGTAAAAGTGTTAAATTTTTTATTTGAAAAGAAAATTTTTAATGTTGAATTCTTTTTGGAAATGAAAATGTTTAAAAGCATTTAAATTCATTTGAAATAGGAATTTAAAAAGAAAATAAAAGAATAAAGTCATGTTGAAAGAAATTTGTTTATTTATTTTTTAAAAATTTTCAGAAAAGGCAAAATATCTCCAAAATAGAAAGATGAGCAATAATTATGGTGGATAGGATATTTTAGGGTATATTGACCAAATTTGAGGAAAAATAGAGGAAGGTTTTCATTCTAAAAAAATTGGCTGTGAGAAAAAAAAGGAAAGGGAGTTCTTGAGGTTTGTTGATGCATTTTGGATTTTGGGTGAGGATTTTGGAAGAGCTTTGGAAAAATATTCTTGCAGGGAAGCTCAACTTTCTTCTTCAAACTCTTCTTCAAGCTTCAGATTTCAGGTTCTCCATGTTTATTGTTTGGAAATTTGCATTTTCAATTTAAAAACTTGCTTGCAATTTTTTTTGAAAACCCTGTTTAAATCTTGAAGAAGTTTAGATTGGTTGTTGAAAAACAAAACTTGCAACTTCCCCTAGGGTTGAGTGGCGGGGCGTTACACCACAAAACTCAATATAACCATTGATACAAAATTTCAAAGTAATGTAATACTTTTTGGTGACAAACCTTCCAGATTAAATACAAGAACTGAATCTAGTGGAGAATTGCACATATTATCGTTAGAAATAATAATGTTAAAAAGTAAATGATTTTCTATTGTTGTAGCGGCATAGCCATCTAGACTTACGAAGCTAGAATCAACTTGAAATGTAGTAAACTGCATAGAAATTGACAATGAAAAAATATTATTTTACTGATTTGATGTACTAATTTTCATTTGTAGAAGTATCATGCTAAAATATAAAATAGAAATCACATTCCAAATATGCAATTCCCCATGAAGGTACAATTGCCTTTTGAAATGAATGACAAGCTGAAGAAAGAGTAAATTAGTAGCCTTTTTAAGACTGATTTTCTTTTAATTACTTGTAGCAACAACCAAACATTCAAATATAAATTAAGATGCCTCCTTAAAGGAATTGCACCATCCTTTTAAGAGTACGGTTGCCTCTTATTTATCATTCAATATAACATATACACCCACAAAGCTGATTTGCTGCCTTGCTTAGCAATATGGCAGTCTTTAAACATATGAATATGGAGCAGCCAGCATAGTAACTGCTGTGACTTCTTTTTTTTTAAAGTTTAATAAAGGTTGAGATCAACTTAATGTTGTACGGCTGTACAAATGACCACTGCAACTTGGTAATAATTAAAATGAACAATATTCACTACAATAGCAGCTGGAAAAGGGCACGACCAACATCAAGCATTTAAATAAAATGTTATTACTTGTAGAAATTGAATATTTAAGACAGAATCAACAATACAATATATCTTCAAACCAAAATCTGGAACTCCATACACATACACACACACACACAACTTTGGAATACTTGAAATCTCCAGACCAATTGAAATTTGAAACACACTGAAAAACTTGCAATTGCTCAACTCAATGGTAATTCTTGAATGGAAGTACTCAAATGAATAGGAGGGTTTCGTTTTCAAATCCATTCTTTGCCAAAATGTTTTTGTCCTTAGACAGAAAAGTTGAACAATGTCCAATCTCATGAAAAATGAAGTTGAAATTCCAAATTGGTAAGCCTCTGCATTCCTCAACTCCTCCTTATATAGGCTTTTTGAAGAAAAATAATAATAATTTATTTTTCTTTTCCTTTCAAACTTTTATTTTTGAAGTTGATCCCATTTCTAGCTTCACTTTTTGGTCTCTCTTTTAAAATATATATATTTTTTAAATAATAAGACATAAGTTGTCTTTTTTAATATGACTTAAATTTATTTTTTCGACAACTTAAATTATTAAATTATTTCCCTTACACCACGTCATTAGCCTATGGGAAGTAAAATAATAGGTTAAGGGTCTTCATTGGACTTATGCTTGAGAAGGGGACATGACACAAAAGAGCATTGGATCATTTGATTCACAACTTTCTAAGGAGAAGATTCTAGTCACTTATTTCGCATTAAGGACAAGCAATGGTGACTCCACTAGCTAGCTTGAGCATAGGAAGGTAGAAGCTGCCTAAGTTCATTGGAGGTGGATTTGAAGATCTAGTGAGGCATTGCAAAACTTGTGAAACCATTTGGGCAGAAAATGGGCTAGAATGATAAGACTTATTGGCTATGGTAATTTCTAGCGGCCCTTGGTATTGTCCCAGTCTTTATAAGTGTGATCTATTGGCCTCAAGAAATAAATCTTCTTCATGCTACTCTATCCAAGTATGCAGCATTTGTATATTTTCCAGCTCCTTCTTGCTCTTGTTGAATAAACTGCCCTTTCTTCTTCCAATAAGTACTTGGTCTTTTCTTTTTAGTCAACTTACCCTCCTTCCTCTTTGAGGTCTTGGGCTTCTTTTCAGGATCCTTCTTTCAACACATAACCTCACAATGGTTTCTTAAACCACAAAATTTGCAAGGTTGTGTTTCACAACACTGCACAATGATATGCCCCTTTCTATGGTAAGAGAAACATACAATGGAAGACTTCTTCTCATACCTTGTCTTCTCTCTTTAATTCCTCAAATTTCTCCATGGGATGCAAGTTTCCTTAGGTGTATTTCTATTCCTAGGAGATGTTTTGCACTCACCTCAAATTCTTTTTCCCTTGTCTCTTGGCTGTCCACTCTTTGGCTCCTCCTTGCTCATATTCAATGGTCATAAAACTCTTTGCAACCTTCTACATCTTGGAACTGGTGTCCCATCTTCTTTTGAGCATTTATTTTTTCCTTTTAAGGAAAACAAATGAACTTGTTGGAGTGCTTACCATTTGTATTTCTATTTGGGTCTCTTCATCGAACATGGAAGATTCATTTTTTCCTCCCAGTCCTTCACCAACAACTTGCAATATTGACACCATTTCATTCTTGGCTAACAACTTTTCTTGCATCTTTTCCAAAGTGCCCACAAGGAAGTGTCCATGGCTGTCTAACCAAGATTGCAACTGCTTCAACCTTTGGTTTTCTTCTTGATAGAGGTAGATATCTCTTTCCAACTCCAAAAACCTGTCCTTTGATTTCCCCATGGCCACACCACACAAGCCAAGAAACAGTGCACTTCTAGAAATGAGAGCAACTACACAAGGCTGTTAGTAAAACACTGAGCACAAGGAAAGGCCTGCTCTGAGACCATTAAAGAAGTGTAGAAGCTATAGGAATTTGTTGGCCTCCGTTCAAGCTCACAAGGTAAGAGTGAGCTTTTTCTCCTCATTCCACTAATTCACAAATATACAGATGGTTTTATATTACTCCTTGGGATTTACAAATTCTACAATTAAGTTTCAACACCTCTATACATTGTCTGGAAGATAATCTTCAGATGTTTAGGAAGGTTCTTGCAATCTGCCAGCTCCCACACATGGGTTCTAAGGCCTTCCTACATCTGCCAATGATTATGTTGCTTCAACACTGCTCAGCAGGCATGAAAATGGCATCCTCCAACACCATAAATCAGAGACTCTGCCTTTGTTGTCTTTTTCTTTCCTTCCCTGTCTCTCTTCTATGTTGCACTTCACACTCTATCCTTCCACATTAGTGCTTGCCAATGAAAAATAATGGATTCCATAGAGAATAGGAAAGGTCACCGGCCAACAGAAGGTTGATCACTAAGGGGAGGAGAAGCGATTGCACAAAGAAATTAAAAGTGTTGCTGCCCAACAAGAAAATGTCCACCCATAAAGGAAGATGAAAGACACGTGCCTTGGAATGGAAACAAACTCTACAAGGGAAAAGGAAATGTCACCCAGAAGAAGGAAACAATTATTGAAATTCAAATTGTCCCCTTCAACTTTCCATCCTAGGAACCTATGTCTACTGGCTACCCTTTAAACTTCCCTGCTATTCATTCAAACTTTGTCACATTTACTTCTGCTATTGCCTCCACTATTGCTGTTGTGCCAAGATGTGTTTTTAGTTAACACCGACTTGGGTAAATAGTCTCCAATGCAATGATGATATCCGGATCATTCCCATCACATCTACATGATCACTTGCCAAGTGTCATGCTCACTGTCCTTTTGGAACTTGATAATACCTCTCTTAGCCAATCACCCAACTTGCAGCATTTCTTGAAGCAATATTATTGCCCAGCATAAGCAATTCTAGCAGAAGGAAGTGCTCTAATGCATTGCAAAGGACTCTACGTCACTTGCAGCCAAAATAGAGCACTCACAACATTGCAATAGTCAAACTTGCAGCCAAACAAAGCACTTGCAGCATGTTGTAGGTGAACATCCATGATTCTACCTATGGCTTGACTGTGAAACATTCTGAATTTGAATAACCAAACCAAGTTTCTGATTGGCCAATGAATACCCTTGGAGTAATCCATTTTCAAAAATTCATTTCTACATTCTCTGTTGTGCACCCAGCAATGGTCTTGCACATTTTGAACTTTGATAATCATGATTCTATATGGAATGGCACACACCTTTGGCATACCTCTGCAAGTTTTCAAAGTTTGAAGTTTCTGTCTCCACTATATGATGCATGACCATATGTGATATGCACACGTTTTGTCTAAAATATGTTCTCCATGGAAGGTGCATGTTCTTGTGCCTTAGAAAACTTCAGTTTTTTTCCTTCATTGGTTTTCGTCTGTTCTTCTTCATGTCAAATGTATTTGAAAGATTTGACCATTGACCCTGCAAAGATACAAATGAAAGACAATGGAAAAATAAAGACAAACAGGACAAATACATGATCACTTGATTTGATGAACAGGCTAGGGTTTGGCTTGAAATCTGTCACAATACAGAAAAATTCATATGGGTACAACAAGTCCCATGGTAGATGAAATTATTTGGATTTTCCCAAACATTAGCAAGGTAGCTCATGCAAACTAATATTAATTTTGCTTCTTTTGGCATTATATTTGTTAACAGATATTTTAGGTTGTTTTCATATCCTTACATTCTACATAACCATTTAGCTGTGAAACCTTATTTTTTGTTTTCAAGGATGTTTTTGTACTGAAAAGACTATCTTATTACAAACTACAAAGTAAAATTGAAAAAAATCAAGATTATAAATTATGTTCTAATGTATTTCTATAGAACAAGACTGGATTTGAAAGTTAAAAAAAATTCATGTATGGATAGAGTTAGTAGGAAGCACATGCTTTGAAGGTGAAACTAATTATGTACTTTGTTCATGACATTTGATTTCAGTATCTGCTAATTTGCTTCTGTCTTGATATTTATCTTAGTGGTTGTGATGCAGGATTTCATATTGAGGGGTGGAAAGAGAATTCCTTTGTACAGGTATGCAACATGCTTTACATTATTTTAAAATAACTTTTGGAATTGGTTTTCACCATTGAAGATACTTTATTTCATTCTGTGTGAAAGAAAAATTACATCTAAGTTAGTTGAATTTTGAAGCTACAGTTTTACAAGCTCACACATTTTGCATAAATTTCTTCCTAGGCGGCTGCAACAGCAGCATTTCATTATCCTTTGATGGATTTCTTTCATTTCATTTTGCATAAATTTTGGATTTCCCTTAAATATGCAAAAAGTGGAAACTCTTTTACAATTTGCAATGTTTGCACTTTTGCATTGTGGGTCTAAAGTTCTGCTTTAATGTTGACTTTTAAAACTATCTTTTGTATAGTAGTGGGATTTTGGGGTTGGGTGCAATTGCACTTAACCTCTGAAATCTCCCAATGTAAGTGGTGAAGAAGGAAGTTTCAAGCATAATTTGCACTAGTGTTGTGGAACTCTCTAATGCAAATTTGGTGGGAATGGGAACTTCAAATGTAATTTGCAATTTTTTTGCAAAATTGCATGAGAGTTCCGAAATTCTGTCATTTTAAATTGAAGTGCGTATTTCATTTATTTGCAAGCCTCATTAACTTTGAAATTGAGAGAGCATTTACAGATTTATGACATGTTTAATTTTTGTGCCTGATTTTAATCACCTTATACTTTGCGACCTGTGACTGCAAAAATTGATTTTTGAGCTTTGGTTGATGACTTCATTCAAATGCATTTTTGAACTCCATTGAAAATGCAAATGAATATCATGAATCCAAATTTTGTCGTCAAGCAATTCAACTTATCGTGCAATTTTAAATTTTTTTCTAATTGAATAAAGTCAAACTTGGAAATTTGTGAAATGGTGAATTCTTGTAACTACACTTTCTTATCAACTAATGTAGCTTCACTCATGCATTATTTGACTTTTGATTAGTGGGAAAAAGTTAAAATACCAATGTGAACTCATTGTTGAGTGTTTTGGAAGAATATGTACTATGCGAGAGTTTGTGACCGTGTGTCAGAACTCTGATTAACTATCATTGAATTGTCTAAGACAACTTGTGACCTCGTAAAATTGTGAATTATGGAAAAGAAAACTGTGAAGTGTAACCCCAAGATTGTGTACTCATCACATTGCGTTGGAACCTTGCATTTTTGCCACTTGATGATTTAATCATTTCCACATAGATTCCTACGTATATCACAACTTGACTTGAACAATTTTGTGACACCTCAAGATGACTGAATTTGACTCCATATCACTTGTGATTGCAATCAAGAGAACAATTTTCAACTTGATAGGCAATTTCAACAACACAAAATGATTGAGAAAATTTGTGAGAAAGACCACATTGATATTTTCAACTTGATTAAGCCAGGAGGACAAGGAACTTTCACAAATGACATAGAATATTGACATGGTTTTTGAGAAAGCAATTGATGATGCATGTCAACTTTGGGAGTGCAAAAAGATTAAAATTTTCCATGGTAAAAACAAGGGTAATATGATGCCAACTTCCATTACCAAAAAGCTAAAGAAATCTGTTTTGTGATCCACAAGGAAGCTCCTGATTTGCAACCAAGGAAAACGAACCAATATTATTTCCCCAAGCAAGGAGGAGGTGGATCATTGTTATTGTTGTTGCCCTCCTGACCAACCATGTCTTTTTGTGAAGCTAAAAATATCTCAATAAAATTTGGCACAAATATAGAAGAACTTCTTTTAGAGGAAAACTATGGTTACAATTGTCATTACCTAGGAAAGTCGCCAAAAGCGTTAAACATTATAATTTGCACCTTGTTGGTGTTTAAATTCACACCTCTGGAATGCGTATTTGAAACGAATAGCTATGCACAGTAAAATTGCTCTTCAAATTAGGAGGGGAAGCTCCCTCTTGCTGATGGTGTTGAAAGAAAGTAAACTAAAAACTAAGTTGCCTATCTTTTTGATCAGCTAGAGCACAAAGTTTATTAAACACAAACGCCGCAGTTGAGATTTTCTGATTTAAGAACTTCAACTATGACTAACTCAAGCTAAAGATGTTTCTAACTTCTCAAGTAATATGCAGAGCAAGAGAAACTAGAAATGAACAAGGTTGATTCTTTGACAAAGTGCTTCAATAAACTCTTTCTCAACATACATCTACACACTTCAATGTAAGCTGAAATTAAGATCACAAAAGCATAACACAAATAACGGAAATTTGAGACGTTATACCAAGGCAAAGGAGGCTCATGATTTTATTTCTCAAACTTCTGGAACAAAAATAACTAAATGCATGCCTGGAACAAGAGCTTACAGCTAAAGAGGCTTGCAAAACTTGTTCTTACACAATAGGAACAACAATTACAATAACTACTTGTTGGCTAAAAGAGACTCAACAATTCGCTATCATAAAACAATTGAACAACACTGAATAACAAATAGAAGGCACTTAGGCTCTTATTTATAGGCAAGCAGAGGAGTAGGGAACCCTAAAATCTCCTTGCTTTCACAATCTAGGGCTTGCTTAGCAAGCAGGCTTTATTTCTAAATCTAGAAAGAAGATAACATCTAACACCTAAGAAAAAAGAAAAAGTGGGAAATGCCAACTATTACATTTATCTTCTTTCTCTTCTTCAAAGAATGGATAAGAATTGCTCCAAGAATAGAAAGAAAGTGGAAAGAAAGCTTCTAGATGAAAGCCATTTCAAATCTCAATCACATCCGCTAAAAAGTAGGAAACTGTGTCCCGGTTTGGTGCATCTATCCCATCAATAGCAAAGTTGTGTTTTTCCAAGATATCTTCTCCATTTGAAATTGATCTTAGGAAATCTTCGACCTCATTGGCTGCTTTTTCAAATCTTGCTGACATCATGGCAAGGTGATTCATTTTGCCACCAACTGTATTGCTGCTATCACAGCTGCGAACAACACTTTGAAATTGAGCTTGCACTTCATCTAGCCTGACGTAAGAACCATCTTCAAGACTGTACCGAGAAGGAATCTTTGTGACAAACTCATTGATGAAAAGAAGAGCTTCGATCACCCTTTGTCTGTAGGCAATAAACTCCTTGGGTATCCTCTCGTAAGTTTTAACCTTGAAGACATGACGCTCTCTCCAAGCAAGGATCTGCTTCTTGTGTTCTTTTGAAGCCGCTGAACCATAGGCTGTATCTAAATCAGCAATGATGATTTCATGCCTTGGTTTTACTTCAGCCACTGATTGTTCAAACCCTTGGATACCTTGACGTAGCTCATGAGCGTTTTCTCTCAACTAAAACATCCGTGCCAAGATCTCCTTTCCTCTGACAATGAAACTCTCGATCTACTCGAGTTTCCTTCCCACAAATAACCAGTTGTCTCAACTGATGATGATCACCTGGTTCTCTAAAACTTGGGCAGCAACTGGGTCGCCTGTGATGAACCGTGGACGAGGTTAGAAATATAAAGCCTGAGCTGCTGTATTTTAGCCTTGAGGGTTGCTTTGTCTTCCCTATCCATGAGAACTCTTTCCCGAAGGCTTTCAGACACAACTCTGAACAAACTAACATCAACATGTCTGATATTTTTACCAAGGTTAGCCTTAACCATCACGAAGTCGTCCATATCAACTTCATCTCTATTCTTGTCCTCTAGGGGTATTGCAGTCTCCATGACTATCTCACCATCAGCAAGAGGGAGCTTCCCCTCCTAATTTGAAGAGCAGTTTTAGTGTGCATAGTGTTGTGACCTTTTTCACACATCGCCCCATTGCAAATGGGGACCCCCTAATTTTGGCTTTGCTTTCGGTCGTTTTGTTGTTGTCTGTCTTTTCTACTGTCTGTCTTTCTGGCAGAATGTCCGCCATTGAGTTTAAACATGAACTTTTGGCCAAGTCTAAAAATTAGGGTTTCCATCTTTCCAGCCAATTCGTGGTCAAACGAAGTGAATAAATTGAGATTTGAGATTAACATTGATGTTAGTATACTTCCAATAGGTTTTCACTGAAATTTCATCAGATTCTGAGTACTTACTATTTTTAGTAAGTGTGCAATTATAGGCAATCCTTCAGTATTTTTGAGAATCCGACAGTCATGCTGTGTCTAGAGCACATCAAGCTACTCACAGGTTAAATTTGAGCTAAAACAGACAACTTTCTATTTTTAGCAGTTCAGCTTCCGGAGCCAATTTCAGGGCCTAGATGCAGAGTTTGTCAACGCATGTCTGCAATTTCCTTCTGGGTTTTTAGAGACCTTCACGATGGTGTGACATGCAAAGTGAGATAACGACTTTCAAAATTCAGCCTTCAGAGGCTATTTTTAGGGTTTGCATGTCAGGGTTTTCTTTGTATGTTAGGTGATTCTTTGTGGGTTTTTCGAGACCTACGTAGTGGTGTGACATGCAAAGCGAGATAATCACTCCTTCAACAACTTACTATTTTTAGCAGATGCATCCCGGCAGCCGCCTCCCAGCACTTCAGAATCACGAGCTGATCACAATGCAACTGAAACGAGAACAAACAAAGATCGTTTGATATGCATGCAAGATGAATTAGGGTTTCCAGCTTCGGGACCCAAAAAGAGGGGTAAAATGTTGGAATTTTTGAAAACCGGTGTAAACCACCGTGATCAGCATCTTTCAAGGAGTCTGCTAGTAAAATTTGAAGGCAAACGGAGCACTTACTATTTATAGTAAGTCATTTTGGAAACAGGCTAAAAATAGCAAGTCAGGTGCATGCGTTGATGGCGACAGTAAGGTCACGTGGTGAGGAGCGTGTCATTCGAATTTCAAGTCAATCGGAGCTATGGAGGTCTCAGAAACAGGCAATTGCTATAAATAGTAAACCACTTCCAGAAACATGCCAAAAATAGCAGATCAGCGCGAAGCGTCAGTATGAATAGGTCAAGCAGTTGATAAAGATCCCATGGTGCGAATTTCAGATCAAATGGAGTTGCAGAGGATGGAAAATCAGACACTTACTATTTTTAGTAGGCTGGTATAGAGGAATTAGGGTTCCCTAAATTCAAGGGAAAAACACGACAATCATACAAATGCAGCCTCCAGCCACGATCACCACACTTCAGGCAATCAACACGCAAAATTTGAAGACTTTCTGAGCAATTGCTATTTTTAGTAAGTTGCTAAAAATAGCAGGTGCAGGCAGGCATCAGGCCCCGACAGCACGATCACACCCCGAAGCTGGAACATGGCGAAATCAGGCCTTTCAAGGGTCATAAGTCAATTCAAAGCACGAAATTTGAAGAACTTTCTAAAAATAGAAAGTCAGGGCAAATTAGGGTTAGCATGAACGAGTCACTCCAAATTTGACAAATGGCATAAAATTCACTAAAATTGATAAATTTTCAAGTCCAACCAGTGAAAAATGCCTTTAAAAGCTGAAGGTTGGTGGAAATTCTCTAAGCACTTGAAATTTGAAGCTCACAGGATGATATGCGCCCTCAAGCTGGCAAGAGCCTTGAAAATTTTCTAAGTCTGGAAAAATGGAAGCTCACAGGTCAAAATGCGCCCTTAGCTTGCAAAAGGATGAAAATTTTACTTGGCCATTAAAACTTGATGCTAACCCATGAAAATGCGCCCTTGGGAGAAGATTGAAGCTCAAAAAAATTCTAAGTATGGAAAATTGGAAGCTTGACCCCCCCAAAAGCGCCCAAGGAGAAGAGGAGGTAATGGAAATTTGACTAAGTCACTGAAATTGAAACTACAAGGGGCTAAATGCGCCCAAGCTTGGAAGGATGACTAGGAATTCCTCTAAGTGTTGCAAATTGGAACCTAAGAAGGGGAAATGCGCCCAAGCTTGAGAAGACAAAGAGGAGGCCTTGAAATTTGTTTAAGATTGCTAAATTGGAAGTACAGGACCCCAGATGCGCCCTTGAGGGAGAAGATGATAGAAAAATCTTCTAAGTACTTAAAGTTTGAAGTTCAAGGGGTCATATGCGCCCAGGGTCAAAGACTGGCTCGAAATTCTTCTAAGTTTGGGAAATTTGAAGTAGGCATGGAGAAATGCGCCCTGGAGGTTGAAAATTGATAGAGAAATATTCTAAGTTTTCGAAATTTGAAGAAGACCCCTCAAAATGCGCCCAACCTTGGAGGATGAAAGTGGAAATTTTTTAAGTACTTGAAAATTAAGTGCTCACCCTCCTAAATGCGCCCCCAGACTTGGAGAAGATCATGAAGATTTCTAAAGTGCTGCAAATTAGAAGGAGACACCCTCATATGCGCCTAGGAGTTGAAGGGAGAGTAAAATTTTTCTAAGTATACACAATTTGAAGTTGAACATCTTAAATGCGCCCATGATCAAAAGGATGGCTTGGAAATTGACTAAGGCACTCAAACTTGAAGCTCCCTACTGTTGATGTGTTTTTTATGTCCGCACCAAACAGCAGAACAAAAATAGTTTAGGGCTACTCTGTTCTCTCTTGATCAAAGTATTCCGTGTGCTAAGATTGCGAGATAGATCACACGTTCAACTCCAAGGTTCCTTAAGTGCGAATAGACCCAGTTTGGTTGATGTGTATTGCTGTGTTCTTACGAGGGGACTTACATAATTGTTCAGATTTCTTGCAGTTAGCAGCTAATGTATGATTTTGAAGGGGATTCTTGCGTGTATGATTTGGCAATATAGCTCGTTTTCCTAAAACTAATCAGAAATATACGGAAAGTAAAAGGGTGTAAGGCCTAAGAAACTTATTCTACTCTAAATGCAGGATATGTGGGGCTTCGTTTCAATAGACTTCAACCAGATTTCACCTAGCCTCACGTCGGACAGCCTCAGTAAAATCGGTGCAATCTTCAAGGGAAATAGCAAAAGATGTTCAAATTATGACTTAACATGCATACACCATCACAACGACGCATATAAGCATATAAATCACAATTGAAGTTAAACACAAAATAATCTCCAGTCGACCACACAAGGCGAACTTGTCATCAACAAGCCGCTAGTGGTATGGAATCAAGCGAAGCTATCTCAATAAAACATCACACACCAAAGTAAGTTACTTGCATGAAATTAAGCTACTTGGATACGAAAGGAAGAAGAGACCTTGCTAGCAGTTCATGACAAGACGAATTCCATCATCAATGAAAAGATCTATTATCATGAAAAGTGTTACACAACAATCTCCCAAAAGTTTTCAAAGGGAAAACTTTCTTTCTTCTCCAAATTATGCAAAAATGCTCTACAATGCTATACTATCTAGCTCTAATGCTAATGCTCTCTCAATGTCTACTGTCTACTATTCCAATGTCTAATGAATTACAAATGAGGGGGACTCCCCCTTTTATAGCTAGCCAAGTCCCAAAAGACGGCTAGGGTTACAATTAATAGAGTGGCCAGAATCGTGCCACCTCAGCCCTAACCCTAAAAACTGCCAGAATAGGGAGTGGTACATTAAATGAATCAAAGATTCCCACTCACTCCCATAAATAGTAAATGTAATAAATGCCCATATTCAGTCTTCTAGAAGATCCTCGTCCAGTAGTGCGTTCCCACTTGCCTTCTCTCTGACTGCCAACTCCACGAATCTGCGAAGCACAGCCTCAACCTCCTGAACTGAAATCGGTGGAACACAATCTAACTGAAACTCTAACACTGTGACTGAATGCTCATGCCTTGCACAAGACTTTCTCCAAGCAGCTAAGGAATCCTGCGTGTTCTGGATCAAAGTGGAGAAAGTAGCAGTATTCTCGAAATCATCTTGTACAAAGGTCTTAACATCTGCAAAGAAAGGCACTAGCAAACCCCTCAAATTATCAACACTTATCTCATCTGGATTCAGCCGCCTAGCAAATATGGCCTCAAAGGTATTCTGAACTCCATCTATAATATTGGCCATAGCCTTATGTACTCTAGCTGAATCCGCCTGTGCCGCATCGAAGAAACCACGCCCCGTGATAGCCGAAGAATACCACCTAGAGAAATCATATCTGTCATTCTCCTGAATGACACCTCCATCAATCAGCAATCGCAATGGCACATGTCTCAATACCTCAAGACGCTGGATAACCTTACTCTGATAGATAGAGGCATCACCCCAAGCATGATCCACTGCCTCCATCCGTGCTAAAATATTAGAGGCTTGCTGAAAAGCAAAAGCAAGATCCTCCATAAACTTCTCCGTCTCAGCACGTACTCCTGTGACCCATTTATCTGCTTCCTGTGCCATCCTTCCCCTACCAAGCCACTGACCGACTCTCTAGGTAAGCTGGAGGTTCATCACTGGAACATCTTGCCCTCAAGAACGAGACAACTGTTGTACATATCCAACTAAGGCCTTGTGTTCTCGTTTCAACTTCTTATACTTCCCTTCTTTTTTGAATAATCTATCCTTGAGGGCAAGGAAGGAGTTATCACACTCCTCAACAATCTGAGCACCAGTGGGGCGCCCCAAATCCAGTAGTGACCACATAATTCTCAGGTACTGCTTCATTCCGGTCACACTCAACTCGTGGCACAGCTACATGAAGAGTACGGGAGCCATCCTCTTCAGTGGAGATCTTCGAAAATTTTCTTGCTTCTTCCTCGGGGGAGGTGCACTGATCCTGTTCAAAAATTCTTCCATCTCAACCGCTGGATCAATCTCCTCACTGGGCTTCTTCTCATTCTGTCCTTAAGCCAATCGGGCACATCATACTGTATATCGAAGGGCCGCTGCTCCTGTGCCTCCACTTCTCTAACTTGTTCAACTTCTTCATCATTCTGGCGAGGCTCATCATCCTCAAGTGGCTGAGTATCACCTGACACTATATCATCATCATCGTTCATGGCCGCCTCTAATTCCTGCTGAAACTGAGGGTCAGTAATAGTCCCCTCATCATCCTGCTGATCAATCCTAACAGGTGCGTTGACGCTATGGCCAACTGACTCTCTCCGTGGAGGCTGAATATTATCCTGTACTACCTGCACTTGATTCAATGCATTCCTCTGATCAGCAAACAAAGAGACCTCCTGTATGCTTGGAGAATGTGTCTCCAAGGGTGTTGCCACTGTGACTCGTGGAGGCTCTGGCTGAATAGGCTCTTGCCTAACTATTTCCTTCTTCTTGGACTCTGGACCTCTTCTAATCTGCTTCTTCCTGCCAGTGGTGGGCGTCCTGTGATCTCCCATCATGCTGTAAGTCAAAGCAATTGACCTACTCTTCAACCTGTTTACCTTTCTATCAACCCATGCTCTAGTAAATGTCATAACTGGGATGGAGAGAGTATCCAAATCAGCAACCTCGGGCTCTGACCAATCGGGAGGTGGAAGTGGAGTATCTCGAACAGCTGCATAATCAGGATGGACAACATCCATATCCTCATTGGCCTGGTCTGGAACCGGAACTACCTCACACTCCCTGATCAAAATGATAGGCAACCGAGAGAACATTCTCTTCTTTACTTCAATCTCATCAACAGCATCAGCCCAATAATCCTCTATGGTGGCCTTATGTTTAAACTCCTCCGACAGCACCCATTTGATGTTATGATGCGGGTCATAGTGTTGTCGACTTGTATGATATGAAAACTGATAAAACTGGAGTTCACTTTCAGCTTCTCTAGCTGCCTGCATTGAGGGACACACCTCATCCGAGTTGCCCATAACAATTGGAAATTCTATCCCTCCCTTCTTTTTCTTCTTTTGAATTTTATCATAGGCAAGCAGTTGCCTAGATATCTCTAGCATTAAAATTCTATCTGTTGGGTACTTAGGCAGCCTATACGGGTATGATGAGAAACCTTGCAGCCTAATGTAAGAAAATCTTGGAAACTGTATGAAGCAGCACCCATACCTTTCAATTAATTCTTGGGCATCCCTCGAGATTCTATGATGTAACCGCTCCTGAAGCAGCCTCGCAATATACATGGTGAAGGCATCGTTGACACGTGTGTAGTGGGTTGTGCTTGACAGGTGCAACTGTGGACAGGCATCATATATTTTAAACTGGTGGGAGCCACAACCAACAGGTTCCTTATAACAGATCCCCCTGTACTTCGTCATCCGTGCCAACATGTAGATAATGTAGGAGCTCATGTAAAATGTCTTCGTTCTTCGGAGGCCCAGGAGCTGCTCATGTAGATTATCACTTATCATTTCGGCCCAATTGACATAGTCTTTGCCCTCCAGCACGAGATTGATGTAGTAAAACATCCAAGGCTCAAAAATGAAGGACTGTGCACAACCACCAACCCTGCTCAGCATCATGATGAGGTCACAGTATTCCTGCTTCAAGTCATCCGCTATGATCTGTTTTGGCAACTTCGTTCGAGAAGGCTTAGGAGTGGTCATCCAGTGAGTGTTAATTGTCTCCATGCATCTTTCGAAAGCAGAAGCATACATCCGCTCCGCTCGCTCCCTGGACTTATAAATCATGTTCCTGTGCACCGGGATCCCGAAAGCTTCACCGATGGCTGTTGGAGTAAGATTGGCTAGCACTTGGCCATCTGGTGACGTGATCGATCGATGATCCTTCTCATAGTAATTGGCGCACTCCATCATCAGCTCCGAGCATTGAATGGCTGGCGGGAAACCAGCAGCTGCATACAACTCGCTTCGAACGATATTGTGCGAAGTAGTCAAAGGCCGATGACTTCCAATTCCAAACATTCTGTTCTTGAAGGTTTCTAGGTTAACGGAGCCCAGGTTGGTGTCTGTCAACTTGCCCAACTTTGAAATAAACTTCGACTCTGGCATAAATGTTTTACTCAGCTTCTTGATCACTGCTTGTCTCGAGGCACCATTATCCTTTCCAGTTGTCCTCACTTCAGCCATCTCAGCTTCTTTTCTTGAATTCCAACACTTAGAACAGATTTCTAAGTACTTCACTCCACCACCCCAATCAGCAATTTGGACTTCGTAACCTTGTACCAGCAATCAACAATCAGCAAACAGCAAGCTAGCAAGTTCGTGCCTTTTAAGTTCTCAACAATTCAATTTACTACAAGGCGTCCTCTCAGCACAAGCAACTTCAATTTTTAGCAATAAATTAAGCTTCAGCCACACTTGTACCAGCAACTTCTTTAACCAGCAAGGGCGTACCTCTCTCAGCAACTCAAGGCGTACTTTCAGCTGCAAATTTGAGCATCAACAAAATTCGAACTCCTTCAAGCTCTCCAGCAACTTAAGGCGTCCCTTTTTAACTCAGCAACATTCAGATTTCAAACTCTTCAAGCAACAGTTCACTGCAACACTTCACTCTCAGAGCAAGTTCGACTTCCCCAGCTGTGAAAACAAGTGAAAAACTTCTCCATTTTATAGCTAAAATTCGAATTTTAGAAGAAGTTAATTTTAGCCAGTGCAATTAAACTCCACTACTCCACTTCAAGAATTCGAATTTTCCCTCTCTGGTATTTCTGACACTTGTCTCCAGTCGTCGAGAATATTATTCTTCTAGAAACTTGACTTTGACTGGCGCCTTTGAATTTGTTTTCGAAAAATTTAATTTAAATCCATCTTTTAATTTACCAGCCGGAGCTCTGTCACTTGAATTCGAATTCAACTTCTCCTCTGCTCTGGAAAATCCATCCTTGAAGAATTTAATTAAAATTATCTAGGCAACTGACTTCAAGTTCATCGTTCGAAGAAAATTCATTTTGAAAACACATTTTATTCACTCTGCCTTAGAAAATTTTAAATTTTCCCTTAGGAAAATTCACAATTTGAGCACTGATTAAATTCTTCACTGAAAAAGTGTCGGCGAAGTTTGAAAGACTTGGAAATCCATCCATCATTGCAAATGTCCAGTACCCAGAAGAAAATTTTCTTCAGAACACCTCGAATTCATGGGTACACAACGAACGGGTTCATCTTATTTTTCAATTTTGAACCTTAGAAAATATTATTCTGTCAAATAAAATCCACTCTTCGCCTATGATCACTCTGTGTTGCTCCAATTCGAAAAATTTGAATTCATCCTGCATTCCTGACTTCATCACTGAGAACATTGCTCGTGCTTCGGAAAATTTCATCACCCTGAGGCTCCAGGCGTATTTTCTAAGAAGAAAATATTTTGCCTTAGAAAATATTTAAATTATTTCACGTTGAGAATTTTCCCTATAAAATTTTATTTGCTCACTTGCCGGTGCTGGGAAATTTCAACTTTACTTGGCAAAATTCTGTCCATGCCTAGCACACTGTCATTGCTCATTTCACACTTCACACTTGAAAATATTTTATTTTACCCAAGGCGCCTAGCACTTGCCATTTTATTTCCATCACCTCACACATATTTCTTCACCACGCCTTAGAAAATTTTCTAACACCTTATGACTCCTATCTCCCTAGGCGCATATAGCATTTGAAGAGGAATTTAAAATCACGCCTAGGAAAATTTTTAATACTTTTAGGCTCCCAACACACACGCCTAGCAAAATTTCTTCAAGGCCCACCACCTTGGGCGCATTCTACACATGATGGAGGATAACGCCTAGCTTTTATCTTGAGTTTACCACGCCTTGGCAAAATTTTCACCTCAATTACCACCCTCATTCACCATTCACTATCCAAACATGGGCGCATTTGAGCCTATCCACTGGACGACCTTTCAACTTCACCTCTTTTGTCTTGACATGCACAAGTTTGGGCGCATTTTAGAGGGTGAGGAGGATAAAAACGTTTGACCTGTTTGACTCCCTCCTTGCCTTGGGCGCATTTCCATGCATGAGAAGGATAAACGTGTTGACTTGTTGACTCTTCTTTCAAATTGGGCGCATTTTCATGTAGCTGGTGGATAACCTTCTCCAACGTCCTTGGGTGACTCTTCACCTTCTATTTTTTGTCCTCACATGGCCCTGTTTGGGCGCATTTTGCCTAGGGGGAAGGATGAAAATGTTTGACTTTGCTTTGACCCTCTGCAACTTAGGCGCATTTTGATACATGAGAAGGATAAACTCCATACTTAGATTTTTTTTTTATGCCTCCTTACTAGCTGGGCGCATTTCCTTATGCCTGCTGGATGAAGTTCCAGACTTAGACAAATTTTCTCGTTTTTCGCCAGCTTACGTGCCCTGCTATTTATAGTAAGTCCTCTGAATTTGTATCTCTGAAGCCCGGAATAGCTTGAAACTTTGCACACGGCACCCTCATAACCTTATCAACCTGTCGGCACTGCCACTTTTAGTCACCCTGCTATTTTTAGCATGTTTCTGAAGGTGGTTTACTATAAATAGTAACCTCATGTTTCTGATAGCTCCATTGCTCCGATCGAGTTGAAATTTTAATGAGGCGCTCCTCACCACGTGACCTATTTGTTGTCATCAACGCATGCAACTGATTTACTATTTTTAACATGTTTCCATTCTGACTTACTATAAATAGTAAGTGCTCCGTTTGACCTGAAATTTCACCAGCAGATAGCCTGAAGGATGCTGATTGCGGTGGTTTACACCGGATTTCGAAGATTCTGACCTTTTACGCCTATTTTTAGGCTCCGAAGTTGGAAACCCTAATTCGCTTTGCATGCGTATCAAATGAACTCTGTTTCTCTTTGTTTTTGTGGCACTGCGATTAGCTCGTGATTTTGAACTGTTGGGAAGCGGCTGCCAGGACACACCTGCTAAAAATAGCAAGTTCCTTACTGAGTGAGAATCTTCATTTGCATGTCACACCATCGCGAAGCTCTCGAAAAACCCATCAGGAATCATCCGACATGCAAAAGAAACCCTGACATGCAAACTCTAAAAATAGCCTCGGAAGGCTGAATTCTGAAAGTGATTGTCTCGTCTTGCATGTTACATCATCGCAAAGGTCTCGAAAAACCCAGAAGGAATATCCAGACATGCAAAGAAAAACTCTGCATCTGGACCCTGAAATTCGTGCCGGAAGCCGGACTGCTAAAAATAGTAAGTTGTCTGTTTTCGCTCAAATTTTGCGTACGAGCAGCCTGATGTGCTCTGAATGCAGTGTGACTGTCGGAAATTCAAAAATGCTGACAGATTGCCTATAATTTCACACTTACTAAAAATAGTAAGTACCTCAGAATCGGATGAAAATTGGCTAGAAGCCTGCCGGATGCCTGCTGACAACAACGTTAAGCTCAATTTTCAATATATTCACTTCATTTGACCTCGGACTGACCAGGAAAAAGGAAACCCTAATTTGCAGACTTGGCCAAATCATGTTGAAACTTGCAGACGGGAACGACCCCTGAGAGGCGGACATCAGAAAAGAGACAGAGCGGGAGAGAGAGAAGAAAACCCAAGCCAAAAGACCAGAATGGAGCAAAAATTAGGGGGGTCCCCATCTTGAATGGGGCGATGTGTGAAAAAGGTCACAACACCTACCTCATTTGTGCCTTGACTCATGAGAGGACCCTTAAAACTTTCTAAGTATAAGAAGTGAAAGCACACCCTTTGAAATGCGCCCACCAAGCTAAAGAAGGTAAGTTAAAAGTCTCTAGGTGTTGGAAACTAGAAGTAGCCCCTTCCATATGTGCCTACACTTGAAGAAGCATGGAAAAATATTCTAAGTATAAAAACTTGAGGTAGAGGGGGTGAAATGCGCCTTCACTTGTGGATGGAGTTAGAAATTTTTCTGAACTTGAAGTATAACCTTCCAAATGCACCTAGGTAAAAGGAGTCACTTGGAAATTTTCTAAGTGTTGAAAAATGAAACTAGAAGGGGTCATTTGCGCCCAAGGAGGAAGAGGGTGGCTGAAAGTTTCTAAGCATGAAAAATGGAAGCTGGCCATGTCAAATGCGCCCTACCTTGAAGAGAAATGCTTGAAGATTTATTTTTCTAAGTAGCGAAACTAGAAGTTCTACCCTTCATGAGCGCCTTTGACTGGAGGGGTGAGCTGGAAGAGAATTTAAGTGTGGAGCTTAAATTGAAAGAAGACCCCATCATTTGCGCCTTGAGCTTAAAAAGAAGAGAACTTAAAACTTGCTAAGGAAAGTGTTAAAAAGTGAGAGCATAAGGGTTGATTTGCACCTAAAGGGAAGGCTGGCATGGAAATTCTTTAAGTATTTGAAGCTTGATATCCCAAGTACGCCTAGGGTGATGTGAATAAAATATGTTGGGCATTGAAATTAAAATGTTCTCCATGACATATAAAGTGCGTCCAAGGGGGAAATGATGGTAAAATTTGCTAAGTCGTTGAAGACAAGGTACACTCAAGGCATTTTCAATAAAAACGCCCAAGTTGGAGAAGACAGGAGAAATTCACCAAGGAATGAGTAAAAAATTGGTGAGAAGAAATCAAAAGATGTCAGCTTCGCAAGGATAATTAAAGTCTTCAAGTCAGAGCAAGGAAATGCGCCTGGAGTTGAAGAAATGGATTAAATTTGATGAAAATTATTTTTTCTAAGGTCCAAAATTCAAAAAAAAATAAATGAACCCGTTCGTTAGGTACCCATGGATTCGACGCTTTTTGAAGAAAATTTTCTTTTGGGTATTGAAGATCTTCAACAAGGAATGGATTTTAAAGTCTTCCGTGCTTCGCCAAGCCTTCAGGATGGATATTTTTGATGGACACCAGGATTGATGAGTTTTCCCAAAGAAATTTTCTAAGGCAAAGAATAAGTGTGTGTGATCAAATTCCTAATGAAAGGATTTTTCTCAAGCCTGAGTTAGATGAAATGTCAAAGTGAAGTGCGCCAAGCAGAATACGAGATGGGTTGGAAAATTGGCTAAGGCATGAAGAATTTGAACGCAAAATTGGCTAGTGAAGACAATGAACCCTTGGAAGTTAGAGCTTGAAAATCCTAGTAAGTAAGTTGAATTTATATTATGAGGTGTTCTAATACTCTTCTCCTTGCTTGTTTTGCAGGAAGAACGTCGAAGACTAAGCAATGATGACTTGGAATAATGAAGCAAATGGTCCAAGATAATGAATCACGGAGGAAGAAAAGTTTCCAAAAAGTGGCTAAGTGTTGAAGAACAACATCAGTGTTGAAAATCATCATCGAGCAGAAGAATGAAGTTGTCGCCTTGAAGTTAAATCGAGAACGTGCCTGTAGTTGAATTTATGTGATCAAGTCTGCAGTCAAGAAAAGAACAGTGTGAACGCATCTCTGGATTGGAATCTTCTAGAAGGGTGGTGGCCATTAATTGCTCATTTATTGCCCCACTCCTCTTTGTGGCGGTTTTTAGGGCGAATCTTGTTTAGGGCTGAGGTGGCGCGATCTTGGCCATCCAGCCGATTGTAATCTGAGCCATCCGTTGGACTTGGCCAACTATAAAAGGGGGAGTCCCCCTTCATTTGTACATTCATGAGACAGTAGAATTAGAGTAGAAGTTAGAATAGAGAGACAAATTAGAAGTAGCTTAGTATAGATTGATAGTGTAGTTTGAAGAAGAGGGAAAGTTTCCCCTTTGAAAACTTTGTAAGAAATTGTTGTGAACACTCTCTCAATAAAAAAGTTTTTCATTGATGGTGAATTTCGTCTTTGTTGTGAGTAGCTAGCAAGGTTTCTTCGTCCTTCCGATTCAAATAGTAGCATAAAATAGTTCAAAGTAGTATAGTTTTCATTCCATGCAAGTAGATGTTAACTGTGGAATGTGGTGTTTGATCTAAGCAACTTCGTTTATCCATACCACTAGTGTATTTGCTGATGGTGAACACGCCTTGTGTGGTCAACTGGAATATCATGTACTTAACTTTGATCATGATTTGTATGTTTATATGCGTCGTTGTGATGGTATTTTCATGCTAAGTTGTGATCTGAACACCTTGAGCTACTCCTTTGAAGATTGCACCGGTTCTGTGGAGGCTGTCCGAAGCGAGGCAAAGCAGAGCCTGGTTGAAGCTTGTGAGATTTGATCGCCATGTCCACACCTTTGAGTAGATTAGAGCTCTTTAAACCCTGCATTTTAAATTCAGTACTTCCAGGTTAGTTTAGGAAACAAGAACTTCATAGACAAATCTTTTGAGCATTTGAATTCCTTTCTCCGCTGTTGAACAATTCCGTAAGTCCCCTTGAAATACCAGCAAAATCACATCGAGCCAAACTGAGCCTATTTGCACTGAAAGAACCTTGGAGTTGAATGCACGAACTTTCTTGCAATCTTAGCGTGCGGAATACTTTGATCAAGAGAGAATAGGGAAGCCGTTGGCAACTTTATTTTGCGTTGGTGCGGTCACAAAAAACACATCAACACATAGCTGTCCGTTTCAAATACGCATTCCAAAGGTGCGAATTTAAACGCCAACACACCTTTTAGTGAAACACAAAAAAACAGCATGTAAGGTAAACCTTTCTTCAAATTCAAAGGGGAGTGTAATAAAAATAAAACAAAAAACTCTATAACCTAAGGACATGATCTTTAGTTTTTTACAAGTTGCCAAATTAGAATTAGGTATGGGTACGAGTATGTGGGTATGAAAAGTACATCCGTACAAAAAACATATAAAATCATAAATATATACTAGTCGAGGTAGATTGAAGGCAACAATTTTTAGGAAGCCAAGGGCTTTGCATAGGTCGAAGGTGAACAAAACCCTTTGGATTTGTGTAGGATTAATAGTGAATAAAAGAACTTCATCTTGTATCTATTTATGAATTTTTATGTGTTTTTTGTACAGTGAGTACCCAAATGTACCCAACCCACCAATTTTTTTTGTTGAACTGGTGTACTGTACTGGCATACTTGTATCCGTACTTGTACCCGATTTCGATTCGGCAACTTAGCTTATAATGTAAATACAAACGTAATAATATAGAATTTGGCATTAAATCATGCGACATGGATAACTTGAGTAATTATAGGGCTTCTTAGTGATTGTTGTCAAAATCATCTAGGTTGATTGCAAGCCTAGTTTTAGTCCCTAGGATAGTTCCGTCACACATTTGATACTTGGCAATAATGAGTATTTATGACTTAAGATACAATAATTTTTCTCAATGAGTTTTTGTCCATTTGACAATGCCAAATTCTATATGTCTACCATAAAATATACTAACCTAGAAAAATTTAAATGTGATCTTAAAATCCCTAGCAACCTCTTCAATTTGACCCAAAACACAAACTTTTCCCAAAATCCTAATCCTTAGATTTTGAAAATTCTATCAAAATTGAAAACCTCTTCAAATTTTATTATGAAAAATCCCAAATTTTACAAATATTTTGACCCCCTTTAAATTTTTTTAGACTTATAAAATTTAGACTTTACAAGGGATTTTAAAACTAAAATACTTGAAATACTATTGCTTGTGCCCTAATTGTGATTGTCCAAAAATTGCATTCATATTTGTAAAACTTGGACTCGACAACAACTTGACAGACCCACAAATTTTAAAAATTCGGGATTTGGCAAAAACTTGACAATAACTCAACAAATTTATTGAACATTTGAAAATACATAATTTTTTAAAATATTCTTCAAAAACACACATATACTAAATTTGTAGAACATATTATTGATTTCCATCATGTATAAATCAAAATTTGAGTTTAATACATATCATAGACCAAAAAACAAGTTCAACTTCTGAATGCATATCAACTTCAAGTTTCGGTATGAAAGAAAATTGTAAATCATAAATTTTTTCTACGACTAAAACTCAATTTTTTTTGTTGCCATTGTGTGGGTGTTGCTGAAGTAGATGGTATAGGTGCAATATCCTCAATAGGAGCCTCAACAGGTGCCTCAATAGGTGCCTCATCCATAGTGATAGGATCAAGTTGTGTATATGAGGAAATTGCTTTTCCTGGTTGACCAACCTCACCTTCTACCTCATATTCTGCCACTTCCGCTTCCCATTCAGCTGTCACCCTCTCTAAATCAGCTAACTCATCATCACTTAACCATGGTTCCACATCGACATCATCAAGATCAACAACCCAATTTGGATATGGATCAATGTCATCAAGGTCAAGTACTTCATGTGAACCTTGCCCTTGTACCTTCTTTTCATGCATCTGAAGGCTATACTGCACGTAGACAAGGTCATTCAAATGCTTTTGAGTCAGTCTATTGTGTTTCTTTATGTGAATGACCTCAAAGACACTCCTGTTGCGCTCACAACCAGAAGCACTACAAGGTTGAGATAAAATGCGAATGGCAAGGTTTTGAAGATTAGGCGTCATGGCACCGTAATCTTCTCACCACAAATCTACAAGGATAACAATTGTCATTTATAACTTAGTAAGGTTTTAAAACTTTAATAAACTTAAAAATTAAAATAAATGGTAAAATAATATTAAACATATGATTTTTTTACTTGGTTGCAGAGTGTCTCACCTACGAATGCAAAAATTGGAAGAAAACAATGCCCTTTCGGCTTTCTTATAACTCTGTATCTCATCAAGTATGAGATCTCGAAGGTTATCATTATCAACCGATCTCTCAATACATGTGCTGACAACTTGACAAAAACAACCTCTACATCTTCTTTGAAAGTAGGGGAGAAATAAGACTTGGGGTTCAAATAGTAGGTAGTGGCATGAATATGTTGGAGTTGTCGATCCACCTCCAATCAATTATTCGCCATAGTTTCATGTCTGTTGTGACCTTTTTCACACATCGCCCCATTGCAAATGGGGACCCCCTAATTTTGGCTTTGCTTTTCGGTCGTTTTGTCGTTGTCTCTCTTTTCTACTGTCTGTCTTTTCGGGATGGGCCCGCCGTTGAACCTTAACGTGAACTTTTGGCTAAGTCTGAAAATTAGGGTTTCCATCTTTCTAGCCAACTTGAAGTCAAATGAAGTGAATAAATTGCAAATAAATACTAACACTGTTGTCAGTGTGCTTCCAGCAGGTTCTCAGCAAATTTTCATCAAATTTCGGGTACTTACTATTTTTAGTAAGTATGCAATTACAGGCAATCCGTGAGCATTTTCGAAATTCCGACTGTCACACTGCATTCAGAACGTGTCAAGCTACTTGTCTGCAAATTTTGAGCATAAACGGACAACTTACTATTTTTAGCAGGTCAGCTTCCGGAGCCAATTTCAGGGTCTAGATGCAGAGTTTGTCAACGCATGTCTGCATTTTCCTTCTGGGTTTTCAGAGACCTTCGCAGTGATGTGACATGCAAATAGAGATAATCACCCCTTCAACAACTTGCTATTTTTAGCAGGTACATCCCAGCAGCCGCCTCCCAGCACTTCAGAATCACGAACTGATCACGATGCAACAGAAACGAGGACAAACAGAGGTCATTTGATACGCATGCAAGACCAATTAAGGTTTTCAGCTTCGGGGCCCAAAAAGAGGCGTAAAAAGTCGGAATTTTCGAAAACCGATGTATACCACCGAGATCAGCATCTCTCAAGCTATCTGCTGATAAAATTTGAAGGCAAACGAAGCACTTACTATTTATAGTAAGTCATTTTGGAAACAGGCTAAAAATAGAAAGTCAGCATCAGGCGCCGATGTCAGCGGGCAGGTCACGTGGTGAGGAGCATGTCATTCGAATTTCAAGTCAAACGGAGTTGTGGAAGTCTCAAAATAAAGCAGTTGCTATAAATAGTAAGCCACCTCCAGAAACATGCTATAAATAGTAGGTCAACATTGAGTCTCAGGGCGAACAGGTCAAACATGTGATGAGGAATCCTTGGCGCGAATTTCAAGGCGAACGGAGTTGCAGAGGATGGAAAATCAAGCACTTACTATTTTTAGCATGCCTGTGCAGAAGAATTAGGGTTTCCTAAAATCAAGGGCGAAACATGACAGCCAGGCAGAAGCAGCGTCCAGTCACGATCAATACCCTTCAGGCAATCGGCACGCAAAATTTGAAGACATTTTGAGCAATTGCTATTTTTAGTAAGTTGCTAAAAATAGCAGGTGCACGCAGATATTAGGGCCCGACAGCTCAACCACATCTCGAGATTCGAAACAAAGCAAAATCTAGCCTTTTTGGAGCTTGAAATTAGCTTGAAGTGCAAAGTTGAAAAACTTTCTAAAAATAGTGTTATCACGGAATCTAGCAGCACTCGTTCCACGGATAACCCCCTACGAAACTTGTCCGTTTCTTAGGATTCGTGAAGTTCAAGCACGCATAACGAAGTGATTTTCAAGCCACCTCAAAATGCGTTCCCAAGCCTCGAATAGTCAATTCGAGCATTCCCCCATGTTCGCCTCGCGAAGACCTTCGAAACAAGATCTTTCGCGAAGTTTCACTGTTCATACTTAGCAAATTGCGAAAAATGCAGTGGCACTGAAAAAGTGCGCTCTTGCCCTGAAGCCAAAATTGGCTAAGTTTGGAAAATGCAAGGGCACTAAAATTTAGCGCCCCTGCATGCAGTGAAATTTCCAGAAAATGTAATAGCACTAAATTTTAGCGCCATTACATTTTCCTTCGCCACTTAAACTTTTTCATGGTTCTGGCACGCTGCTTCATGTTTTCGCGTTTTTCGTCAATCGTGCCACTTTTCGTGCCTAAATTTATTGCTCGACTTGAGTTAGGTTTTTGATTTTCTTTTTCACTTAAGAGTCTTCTAATTCGCCATTTTGCATTATTATGTGCTTTGTTCTTTTCTTCCTCTTGCTGGGCGAATTGCATCTCAACTGCAAAACACGTTTTTTGAAGATTTTCGCCATTCTTTCTTCAGCAAGTTTCACGCCTTGGTTCGGGTAAGTCTTTTTGCATTGTCTTCTTCTTACGTTTTGTATATGATCAAGTGTTCTTCATTCGCGTTTTTCATTCTTTCCTTATTCTTCTCCTGTCGCGTTCTTTACTTCTACGTGTTTCATCCTTTCATTCGCGTTTTTCTTTTCAACGCACATTCCTTCTCTCCATTCGCGTTTTCTGTTCATTGTTTGTCTTCATCGTGTAAAGAATGGCGAGTTTTTCTTTCCTTACGCGTTTCTTTCCTAACCCTACGCGTTTCTTTCCTTATTCTTCCAGCGCGTTTCTTTCCCCATTCTCCTCTATGCGCGATTTTCCTTGAGAACTTGTATCTATCCAATGTGTTTTTGTTGAAATCTCTTTGTCTCCCCCTCTATTCGTTTTGGTGTGAACATTGAAGAGATCTATCACTTGGAAAGAAAGAATGTTAGTTTTTGAATGCAAAAATAATAATGGTGCGAATTGCAACCAAAGATAAACCAAATTATCCTCAAAGCTTTCATGTTATGAACATTGCATTTGTCAAGCACGAGCGCCCTCGCCATTCCCTCTTACATCTGCATTTCAAAATTGTCCAAAACAAAGCAAGAGCGCTGAATTTTGGCGCTGTGACATTTTGAAAATGTCAAAAAATTCCTAACACTGCAAAATGTAAGGGTGCTAAAATTTAGCGCCCTTGCATCAAAGGCAATTTTTCAAAGATGTAAGGGCGCTGAATTTTAGCGCCCTTACACTTTTTCCTAGTTTCTTCCAATTCTTCCCAAATGAACTTCATTTTTGACCAGTGCACTCCTAAGCCTCATTTTTTCGCATTCGTGCATCGTTTTGCGTGCCTCGTCATCCGCTCCATGCTTTCCCATCCTCGTGCTTATTTCGTGCTTTCCCATGTTTCCTAACAATTAATGTTTGTTCTGGCTAAATGGATTGCAGTCTACTTTCAGAGATCGTCAAATCAAGAGTGATCAGAGTTCCAGTTCCTTTTGATGACTGCTACCAAGCCTCCTTCTTCGAAAGCAAAAGGAAAGATGAAATACAAATATCAAGGCGTCTATCCGCCGACTATGGTGCTTTCCAAAGTCGAAGAGATAAAAGATACAGAAGTTGGTCATCAAGACTTGGTTGACTTCGCAAAGCTAACTGAGACGAAGCCTCTTCCTGATTCAATGAGAGCGATCGTACACAGCAACCTCCACTTGGTGGCGATGTTCCCTACAGCTGCGCACAATACCGAGTTTGTTCTTCAAGTTGCGTCTCATTATATCCGAGAAAGCAGAAGTGTGATCGACTCTTCTGGGCATGAGATTCTGAGACTCGACCCCGATTTCTTTGATATTGTCTTCAAGGTCCCTCATATGGAAAAATATATTGACATCTCTATATCAAAAGCACAGGAGATCTTTGATGCTGATCCCAATAAGGCTAAACAGTTGATAAACACTCAATGGCTCAAGAAGCCTAGATCATCTGTTTCTAGATGGCCGAAAGGACTCCTGAGAAGTGACTTCAAAGATGACGTCAAGGATATGATCACGTTTCTAAGCAGAGTGAAGGGCTTGCCAGAATCATCCACTTTTCACGATTGGATGTATGAATACATCAAGATCATAAGAAGGCAGAAGGTGCATATCGACTAGGGCAAACAAATCAGTGATGAGATACACGAGCAGTTGATCAATGCTCCTTCTACATTGAAGTTCTACATGACTTCTTACCTGGTGTACGCGGAAGCTGTGATGAGGCAATTCCCAGGTCTATCTACAAAAGGAATCGGATGATGGTGCCTGTGTATAGATATTTCTATCAATTGGAGCTAAAGGAGAGCTTTCATCATTTCAGACGGGTTACTGATGCTTTCTTTGCGCCTTTACTCTTCAATTTGATCCAGCTTTGGAAAGAAGAAGAGTATCCGATGAGGCTTAAGAGGGTAAGTAAAGTTGATGCATTTTTCTCCAATTTCAACGCTACTTACTTGAGAGTAGGTCAGCACTGCTGTCCTTACATGTTACCACGCTATATCCTCTGATAAGTGGGTTCTCATGGAACATGCGCATGCTGATGCTCTGGGCAGAAGAACGAAGCTAAACTACAAGCGCGGGTTCTCGTCTCACTTAATTAATCTACGACATATACTATCCAAACTGCACAAAAAGCTAAGTCTGTCTATGCTGAAATGCAGATCATGACCATCAAAACCTACAGGTATAGGTTTGATTTCGACTACCGAGATGTCAGGAAAAAGTTGCAAAAGGGACACAACACAGGTACCGTTTTGAAGACATCTGGGCAGATTGCAGAGATGAATAAGCCATTCGTAAAATGGACTATTGCAGGTTGACTGTTCAACAAATCAGAGATCTTGGTATCGCTGACCTACCAGAGGATTTTGAAGATCCAGGTGATATCATGAATGCTGTCTATGATGAGCAAGGCATTGCTAAAAGGCCGTTGCCTGCAATACAATGGTCTAGGAAAGAGATTACCAGCATGAGAGAAAGGCTGAGGCCAATCCTAGCCAACATAGAAGAATGGTTACATAAACATGGTTATGCAATGAAAAGTTTCAGAACAGACTCAGAAGGAGAGGAATCTGAAGCAGAAGCTCGCCAACAACAAGAACTCCACGACAAAAACAAATCAGCGGCCGTTCCCACTTCTTCGCGAAGAGGTCCTAGGATCAAGTTCACTGTTGGTAAGAAAGATACCTAGGCTGTCCAAGAGACAGAAATCACAGAATCTCATCCATCTCGCTCTAAGGGTAAAAAGCCTATTCCGGAGGAGATAGATTCCGATGAAGAAGAAACTTCAAGCGACCAGTCCGCTGAAGATGAAGATTCAGCAGAAGTAGACTTCGATGCCGAAGAGGTTTCTGAAAGCGGGCAAGAGTCTGATGAAGATTCTGAAGAAGGATCTGAAGGTGACTTTGAAGGCGAACCAGAATCGGAGAGACAAGAGGGTGATCAACAGGAACCCGGGCATGATCAAGAAATAACTACTCCTCCTGAGAATGTAGTTGAAGAAATTCCCAGAACATCATCGCCTGTGACTTCAAACGTTCCTCATACCCCTCCAGATTCAAGAACTCCTCCACCTCTTGTTCCCTCGTCGCCTATTCCTACCACATGCATTCCTGCAGTTGAGATATCTCCTATCCCTGCAGCATCAACCCAGCTTGATACTCCTTCAGTGACAAGCATCCATACGGTTGATATACTGTCAAGCCCCCCATTGTCTATTCCTAGCTTATCTTCGCCAACGTATGATATCACTTCTGAAAACGAATTCAATCGTTTCATGAATGAGTCAATGTGTGATCAGCTCAATGTGTCAACTACATGAGCAATGATGACAAATACTTCCCCAATTGTCACGATACCAATGGTAAGTTCAGATGTGACAATAACTTCAGAAGTGGCAATGGCGACCGAATTGACAGTAGATCCAGAAGTTCACACTTCTTTTCTTCCTCCTTGGCTAATATCTCAAGTGTCGAAGCGCAAAAAGCAAATGATTTCTCTAGAGGAGCTCAACCTCGAAGAGATAGTTCTTCCAAAAGCCAAAGGGAAGAAAAAGGCAAAGGTATACTCGAGGCTGAATGTTGATAAGTCTGGCCACAAGTATGCTGAAATTGGCATACCACCTAATCAAGAAGGTGATGTCAATATGGAGGACTACACTTGCATCAAAGGTCCAGCTTTGGCAAGGTTACAACGAAGTGCAAAAGCCGCATGCGCAAGTCACTGATATCTTGATAGGAAGGTCGGATAAAGTAGAGCAAGCTCAGAATACGTACAAACGTAGGGCGTAGCATTATGCCACCGCTAAAGAGACTTGCCGTTCTCCAAGTAATGCACAACCGCTGATGCTGGTAAATATTGAAGACCCAAACTCGTCAAGAAAGCCGTGAGGAAATTCGGGCCCAAAGGTAGGTGTTATATGATTTTGTTGAAAAAGATCATCGTAACATGGATCTCGAGCACTCGGCCGCGATGAGAAAACTATTAATATGTTGGCCAAGCTCACTACGAGCTTGATAAAGAAAAGAGCGTACTTTCCTGTGAGCCGAGACATGGAAATGTCGCCCGTCATGGTCGGAAATGAAACAGGTAAAGCTCAGCAAATTGGTGGAGGTTGGGGTAATTCCTGACAAAGAAAAGTTTGTAGAGGTAAGAGAATCACTGAAACACAGAATTCAAGTGGTTCAATCTCTCACAGAAGATCTTCACCAAATACAGGAAGATGTCGACGGGCATCGCAACATTCTTGACAAAAGTATTAGAGAGTTGCCTGGTCAACTTCTTGAGGAAAATCGTATCTTCTTGCCGGCCACAGAAATATCCCTGATCTTCAAGGAAGCCATTATGAATTTGATTGACAGTTTAGACTTCTCAGAAGCTTCGCTGAACATCATTTGTGATACAAGGCTCACATTGGACAACCTGAAGACGCATCTTGACAGGTGCAAGAAGGTTCACTCATCTGCCATGAGATCGATCACGAGAATTCACACCATTGTGGATTACACCGTTGGTCCAGATGAGAAGTTTGGTGCAGGAGACTAGGAGGAAATTTGAAGACTTCCGCGCCCAATGCAAAGAAACGTGAAGCAGCCCCCTATTCTCTAGTGTTAGACATTTCCGATGCATCCCATTATGCATCTTGTAAATATTTATCGACATTTTCGAATGTCATTTTGTAAATTGTAATTACACCAAGTCCAAAGATGTAATATTTTCAAAACAAATTACACTTTGACTTTGGTCAAAGTTAGGTGAGATCTCCTAAAATCGCTCACCTAACTTTCCCTGATTTTCTCAATCTCTTTTCTTTTTGCTCATCCCTCTTTCTATATAATGAGGGATTTTCATTGTAAATTATCCTTTAGTGTTTTGCAATGAAGTGCTGCCCTTTTTGAAACAAATTTGTGAAACTTTGCGTTCATGCTTTGTGAATGAGATTCGATTAATAAAGAAAAGGATTGCAAGCCAAACTTTGCGTTGGATTCGATACTTTTGTGAGTTGATCTTATTTGGTAGTGATTAGTTTGAAGAATCTGAAGGACTCTAAGTAGTTTATGTAAACTTTGTGTTACATCTATTATTTAGATTGCATTGTTATTTCTGTTTATCATTGGTTGAATGATCTACAAGACTTTGTGCTTGTAATCATTCATGCTCTTGCATGTTCTGTTGAATGATCTACAAGACTTTGTGCTTGTAATTATTCATACTCTTGGATACTCTTGTCGAAGGATCTACAAGACTTTGTGCTTGTAATCGTTCGTGCTATTTGACACTTTTGTTGGATGATCTACAAGACTTTGTGCTTGTAATCGTTCATGCTGTTCGAAGAATTGTTGCGTCTAAGAAGACTTTATGCTTCTAACGTAGCAAACGGTACGTCTACACAGATCCAACACTGATAAAGCTATGGAACGACTTTGTGCCTTCGTGAGCTTTCCCTTTTTACTTTATTTTGTTTGTTATTAATCACTTCTGGTATCTCTACGCTTCGCTTTGACGAGATAGAGCTATTGGTATTACTGCTAGTTGTTAGTTTTAGGTTATTAAGAATTCTGAACTTCCAACGGTGAAGCATTGTAAACATCTTCTCTGAAAAAAGAGAGAAGGATGAATGTAACACACCCCCACTCCGTGAGTTTCGTGTACATTTTGTAATTATTTGTTTGATTTACTATCACTTCTGTTAGCAGTAAGAAGGGCGCCTCCCCTTTCCGAGAGGAGAGATTCACATCTCACATAGCTGTGGCTGAAGTCCAAGTTGTGTAATCTATCAAAAAGCTGATTACATAATTTTCACCCAACAAATAGCAAATTAGGGTTAGCGTGATCAAGTTGCCATAAATCAGGCAAAGAGCATAAAATTCACTGAAATTGATAAATTTTCAAGTCCAGCCAGTGAAGAACGCCTTTAAAAGCTGAAGATGAGGCAGGAAATTTAGTAAGGCATTGAAAATGGAAGCTCACAGGATGATATGCGCCCTCAAGCTGGCAAGAGCCTTGAAAATTTTCTAAGTCTGGAAAAATGGAAGCTCACAGGTCAAAATGCGCCCTTAGCTTGCAAAAGGATGAAAATTTTACTTAGGCATGAAAACTTGATGCTCACCCATGAAAATGCGCCCTTGAAGAGGATGGAAGCAAGTAAAATTTTCTAAGTCTTGGAAAGTGGAAGGTGACCCTAGTAAATGCGCCTAAGTTAGAAGCATGGGGGAAATTTTTTTTCTAAGGCACCAAAACTTGAAGGAGGCACCCCTTAATGCGCCTTGACTCATGAGAGGCTCCATGAAATTTGCCTAAGTGTGGAAAATTAAAAACAGAGGGCCTCAAATGCGCCTCACCTTGCATAAAAATTTGAAAAAGTTTCTAACTCTGTGAAATTTGAAGTTCATCCCTCCATTTGCGCCCAAGGAGAAGAGAAGGTGATTGAAATTTTTTTGAGGCATTTAAGCTTGAAGTTGGAAACCTTAAATGCGCCCTTGCCAAATGGAAGTCGGGTAAAATTTCTAAGTGTTACAAATTGAAAGTAGCCCCCCTCTCATTTGCGCCCCAGCTTCAAGGAAGAGATGGAAAATTTTCTAAGTGGTTGAAAATGAAAGTATAGGGGGTGAAATGCGCCCCACCTTGCCAAGGTAGTATGCTAGCTAAAAGTGTTCTAAGTGTTGCAAAATTGGGAGAAGACCCCTCCATATGCGCCTGGAAAGAGAAGAAGAACTTGAAAAATTTTCTAAGTGTTTTAAATTTGAAGTGCACCCTTTAAAATGCGGCCAACAAAAGAGGGAAGTCCTTGAAATTTTCTAAGTTATGAAAGCTACAAGCTTGCCTAGCCATATGCGCCCTCAAGGTATTAGAAGGCAAGTGGAAATTCCAAGGCGTGATGCATGCAAAGTGAAAGATTCCAAGGCGTTGAGCTAGGAAATATGCTAAGTATGGAAAAATTTGAACCTCAACCCCTTGACTGCGCCTTTGACTTGTGGAAAGATAAAAATATTCTAAGTATGTGAAACTTGAAGTGTGACCCTCTATTTGCGCCTAGACTTGAAGGGATAAAGTTTTCTGAGGCAAGAAGGAATTGGCTGTGAAATATGCCAGAAGGTGCCAGCTTCATGAAATTGTTAAAATTTTCAAGGCCGAGCAAGGAAAATTTGCCCAGAGATGAAGAATGAGGATAAATTTGATTGAGAAATATTTTTCTAAGGTTTGAAAATTCAAAAATTAAATGTACCCCTTCGTTTGGATACACATGAATTCGATGCTTTCTGGGGGAAATTTTCTTCTGGGTATTGGACGTCTGCGATGAGGAATGGATTTCAAAGTCTTCCACAGCTCGCCAGGAATTCTGAGGTGAAGATTTTTGATGGGCACTAGGTTGATGAATTTCCTAAGGAAAATTTGAGAAATTTTCTAAGGCAAGGAAAAATGTGTTAAAAATGCCTTGGCGGATGAATTTGAAAATGATCGCCTAGATGATTTTTGATCAAGTTCCTGATGAAAACATTTTGCTCGAGCCAGGGTTGGATGAAATGTCAGTCGGAAAAGTGAGGAAGATGCGGTTAACACTTTCGAAAGATGATATGTCCTTAAGGATGATGAAATTTGGCTAAGGCATGAAGAATTTGAAAGCAAAGTTGGCTATTGAAGACGATGAACGCTTGGAAGTTAGAACGTGAAAATCAAGTAAGTTAAGATTATATTATGAAGTGTTCTAATACTCTTCTCCTCGCTTGTTTTGCAGGAGGAATGTCGAGCCCAGAGCATGATGACTTAGAGTGATGAAGCAAGTGATTCAAGACGACATCTCAACCTCGAAGGAAGAAAAATTGCAAAAGGTGGCTAAGTGTTGAGACTTAGTATGACTCAAGTGTCGAAGAAGAAGTTTAAGAGCAACGTCAAGAAAGAAGATCAAGAACAGTGTGAACGCGTCTACAAACGGGAATCTTCTAAAAGGGTGGTGGACATTAATGGCTCATTTATTACCCCTCTCCTTTGTGGCGGTTTTTAGGGCAAATCTTGTTTAGGGCTGAGGTGGCGCGATCTTGGCCATCCAGCCGATTGTAATCTGAGCCGTCCGTTGGACTTGGCCAACTATAAAAGGGGGAGTCCCCCTCATTTGTACATTCATGAGACAGTAGAATTAGAGTAGAAGTTAGAATAAAGAGACAAATTAGAAGTAGCTTAGTATAGATTGATAGAGTAGTTGAAGAAGAAGGAAAGTTTTTCCTTAAAACTTTGTAAGAAATTGTTGTGAACACTCTCCCAATAAAAAGAATTTTCATTGATGATGAATTTCGTCTTTTGTTGTGAGTAGCTAGCAAGGTTTCTTCGTCCTTCTGATTCGAGTAGTGACTTGAAGTAGAATAAGTTTCATTTCATGCAAGTAGTAGATAGTAATTGTGGAATGTGGTCTTCAATTTGAGCAAACTTTGTCTATCCATACCACTAGTGTGTTCGCTGATGGTGAATGCGCCTTGTGTGGTCAACTGGAATATCATGTACTTAACTTCGATCATGATTTGTATGTTTATATGCGTCGTCGTGATGGTATTTTCATGCTAAGTTGTGATCTGAACACCTTGAGCTACTCCTTTGAAGATTGCACCGGTTCTGTGGAGGCTGTTCGAAGCGAGGCAAAGCAGAGTCTGGTTGAAGCTTGTGAGAATTGATCGCCATGTCCACGCCTTAGAGTAAATTAGAGCCTTCTTAACCTTACCCCATTTCATTCAGTACTTTCTAGTTAGGATAGGAAACCCGCGCATCATAGACAAATCTTTCGAGCATTTGAATTCCTTTCTCCACTGCCGAACAATTCCGTAAGTCCCCTTGAAATACTAGCAAATCACATCGAGCCAACTGAGCCTATTCGCACTGAAAGAACCTTGGAGTTGAACGCATGAACTTTCTTGCAATCTTAGCATGCGGAACACTTTGATCAAGAGAGAATAGGGTAGCCGTTGGCGACTTTATTCTGCGTTGGTGCGGTCATGAAAAACACATCAACAATGTCCTCAAAAATTGTAACTCCAAAATATAAAGTATTGGGATACTAAATCAATATCAAAAATATAAATATAAAGAAATGCAATTTAAAAATCATTATAATTATGATTATCATTGATAATATTATAGTTATAATAGTCAAATATAAAATATAAAAATTAACAATATAAGATTATTATAATTATAACAATATAACACTATGAATATTAAATGTATACATCAAAATAAGAAAACATTGATCTAAAACACAAAACATAAAATAATATTATCATGGCTATCACATTATAAATACTCGACATTATTATTATGATCCATAATAATAATAAAGACACTCTAACAAGAAACAATTAATATAAAATATACTGCCAGCAGCAATCATAATCATAAGGGAGTAATCATTTAAAAGCAGTGATCAGATTTGTCAAAGGCAGTGAATTGTTAAAGAGCATACTCTTTGTAAAGAGGTGCGAACTCACTAGAGGACAAAAAGGAAGTGAGGAAGGGCTGCTATTAGTTATAAAGGGATGTGTCCCCACCAAGAGAAATGAAAAGCCTAGTTTCTTCCGTCTCTACCGTGGAGAATATGAAGGGGAGAACTCCTCAAAGGGAGGGGTATTAGGAAATGGAATAAGGTTAATAAAAAAGATCTGATATGAAGGAATTAGGGAATAAGTAATATATATAGTAGAAAAAGAATATATAATAGAAATTCTGAAGGTAGATAGAAACAGAAATATATATAGGAAAATCAATTAGAAATTTTCATAAAGCAGCAGATTGGAAATGAAATAAATTATGAGAGATATATTTGATTAAATCTTATTGTCAAGAATATATTTGGGAACTAAGTTTAATATAATATAAATACATACATATAAAGTGATTATTGGATGATTGAAATTAATTAGAAATAATTATATATATAATTAAATGAAATATATATATACATATATTATATATGATCATTGCCATAATGATGTTTGCAGCAATTATTAAGCCTTATAAGTAATGATGACTCTTTAATATAAACATAAGTAGATTATGAATTGTCCTCATCCTATGATCAATCTAGTATGAGGTTGAAGGAGGCGAGTAAGGAATTAGAAAATGTGGAGAGATACAACAACTCAGGTGATGTACTCACTTAGCAATAATATTTAGCATATTTTGAATATAAGAAATAGATATTGTTAATCTGATTATTGATATAATGCTTTCTTTAATCTTATCATAATGAGAATTATTCTAGGAAATGATGAACTTAAAGAACCATTGATAAATGAAAATATATTTGATTATAGGCATGAAATAAATCTTGGATGAATGCAAATATATCTGATTGTGTAAAGATTGTCTGCTATGCGCTTGTAACCCTATTAGGAAGGGAGAATCATGAGTGAAGGGGTTTGCCTAAAAACCCCACCTAAGATTTCGCCCCACAGGCCCGAGATAAGGGTTGGGTCATGGAGGGGTGGGGGTCCCACCTAAGATTCAGCCCCATAGGCCCGAAGTAAGGGTTGGGAAATAGGAGGTGGCAGGCCTTAGGCCACTTGGATTCTATGATTCTTGTCCCCTGATAGGACGAGTGTCTTTCGAGGTGTTTCCATGAGTGGATTATGCAGGTACTAAGCCGCTAGGAAAGGAGGATTGTGATGAACAACCTGTTGATGTGTTTTTCGTGACCGCACCAACGCAGAATAAAGTCGCCAACGGCTACCCTATTCTCTCTTGATCAAAGTATCTAGCACGCTAAGATTGCGAGAGAGTTCGTGCGTTCAACTCCAAGGTTCCTTCAGTGCGAATAGTCTTAGTTGGCTTGATGTGATTTGCTGGTATTTCAAGGGGACTTACGAAATTGTTCGGCAGTGGAGAAAGGAATTCGAATGCTCGAAAGGTTTGTCTATAAAGTTCTTGTTTCAGAAGGTACTGAATGTAAATAGTGCTGGGTTAAGAAGGCTCGAATCTACTCTAAGGCGTGGGACATGGCGATCAATTCTCGCAAGCTTCAACCAGGCTCTGCTTTGCCTCGCTTTGGAAAGCCTCCACAGAACCGGTGCAATCTTCAGAGGAGTAGCTCAAGGTGTTCAAATCACAACTTAGCATGAAAATACCATCACAACGACGCATATAAACATACAAATCATGATCGAAGTTAAGTACACGATATTCTAGTTGACCACACAAGGCGCATTCACCATCAACGAACACACTAGTGGTATGGATAGACGAAGTTTGCTCAAATTGAAGACCACATTCCACAATTCCTATCTACTACATGCATGAAATGAAATTTATTCTACTTTAAGCTACTATTCAAATCAGAAGGACAAAGAAACCTTGCTAGCTACTCACAACGAAAGACGAAATTCACCATCAATGTGTTGGCGTAACAACTAACACCTCTGGAGTACAAGTTGTTATGAACAGCCTATGCACACTACGCAATGAGTGCTCTTCGAATTATGGAGGGGAAGCTCCCTCGATGTACTTTGACAAATATACTTTGCAAAGGAAAAATAAGCTAAAACTACTTCCTGTCTTTTTGTTTCAGCTGCTAGAGGCACAAGACTTTCTTGAAAGAACTTTTACGTTGCAGCTGAGTTTTCTCTGGTTTTGCAAATCAACTAAACTACAACTTATATCTATCCAATCTCCTCAGGAAAACAGAGCAAGAGGAAACGGAGCAAGGTTTGACTATCTGACGATAAGCGGGTTTAGACTCTCTACTTGAAGGCAAGGTGGGCACAACTATCATCTCAATCTAAACCAACTTATTGGGCACAACAGATTTAAGAATTTACCAAGACGATCTTATGAAACCCTAGGTGGTATAACACTTGATCGAATCAGCAAAGCCTTCACAAAACAGCCTTTATCTTTATAATCTCACGAAACCCTAGGTGGTATAACCTTCAATTATATTGATAAAGATTCACAAAACAGATTTATCGCTGCAACTTCTCGAAACCCTAGGTGGTATAACGATCGATCACAATGGTAAATTAACACAAAACAGCCTTATCACCTTAATCTTTTGGAACCCTAGGTGGTATAACAATTGATTTCAATGATAAAGATGTTCAAACAGATATATCTAATCTATGGAAAGAATTCAGCATCACAATCTTTCGAAACCCTATGTGGTATAACAATCAATTGCAATAGTGAAGACACATGAACAAATACGAAAAAGAGCAATATTGAGGGCAAGGTGGGCACAGCATATATTTCTCTCTCAAGCAAAAGTTATTTACAAATGAGCAAAAGCTCTTATTTATATACATCAAGGTGTAGGGAACCCTAAAATCACCTTGTGTCATCTATAGTTCCTGCAATGCATGCAAGCAATGCGCCAAACCCTAATTAAGTAAACTATACATTCAACTGGGAAACTACCCTCAGTTTGACTGAAACATCTAATCTAAAAATGGACAATTGTGCGAAAATGGACAATTGTGCGAGCATGCACGTCCTTATTGAACACAAGTTAACTGGAAGACTATCATCAATTAACGTAAAACCCTAAATAAAACTCCAAGTAAACAAGATGAATCTCAGAATAAACATGCATGAGGTGAGACAGCCAGTTAACTTGAAAGGGTAACGCCAAGTTAACTCCTGTGTATAATGTCTATCCTGAGAGGTGAGAAACTGAAGTCTACTGTTTGTGATCTCGAGCAACCAATCCCTCAACGAGGCTGTCAACTGCATCAGCATCTGAATGTCAGCAACTTGAGCAATCTTTGCAATCTTTGCACACTCAACTAGCATTTCACTGACTGGTAACTTTGGCGGCTCCGTAACTGAAGTGTTTAGCCAACATCTCTTCTACAGCTTGATACAAATCAGTCTCAGCTTTTCTGATGAAGTCATGAATTAAAACCAATTTGGTCTTGAATTCAATCTGTGTGTATTGTACTATGAAAAACTCGCCTGTTGACTGTGAACACGGCTATATTCTGACAACATTTCTGAGAGCTAAAAATAACCTGCTGAAGCTAAAAATAGCCTTTCGAAGATTTATTTTTGGCGAAAAATATGAGATATGGGTTTTGTCCAGAAGAAGATTCTAAGACAACCCAGAACGTCAGAAATGCGAAAATCTAACTTCTACTCGACCATGCAAAGACTTTTCAGTTGAGAAAATTAGAAACTCGAGAACGAATGCTCTGGAGTTAAAAATTCCTGAAAAATCAAACGCACGACTTTAATTCGAGGAAGCTATATAGAAATGATCCAGATGCTGAGACTTGTCGAATTTCGCCAATTTCAAGAACATGCGAATTGAAATCTAAGAGAAATCTGAGATTGAAGGATGAAAAAGACGTTTTTATGATGCTCTTTTTCTGTGAAAATCGCCCTTGAATTCTTCAAATTGCTGAGAACTGTGAACTTTAACCTGCAAAAGAATGTGATTGGAGAAATCGCCTTTGCAAATAGATAAGAAATCTGCCTTTGTTTGAGAAATACGAATCTCCCTTGAAAATACGCCTTGTGAATGAAGAAAAACGAATTTTGCTTGAAAATACGCCTTTGCCTTGAAGAAAAACGAATTTTGCTTCAAAATTATGAATTTTCCTTTGACAAAATTCGCCTTTGAGAATTGAAGAACTTGCAAATTTCGCTACTATGAATTCCCTTAAAGATGCACGCCTTCTCTTCTTGAAGAAATACGAATTGCTTTGAAGTTTGCCTTGAAAATTAATAAACTTCGATTTCCCCTTTGAAAACATATACTTGCTTTTGAAAAATACGAATTCACTTAAGATTGAATTTACTCTCAATGAAATCGAATTTCCTTTGAAAGCTCTGTGAATAACAATCAAGAATGCGCCATGTTAAACAAGAAGAAACTCGCACCAATTTGATAACTGCAAGACTTCAAAACCCTGACAAGAATAGAAGATCTCTGATTGGCCCTTTTCAGTTGAACTGCCACTGACTGGAAGTTTGGATTAAAATAAATAATAAAATATTTATCATGCAAATAGCAAAGGCGCCAAAAATAGAAATCGCCACTCAATGCTAAAATATGCAAAATATTTGAAACTCCAGTTGACAATTGAATGAAGCTTTAGGCTTCACCGTTGGACTTCACCGATTCCGAAAAGTCATCTTTTGAGCTCATAGGCGTCCATTTGCTCAAGATATTTCACTTTTTACTAACTCCCTATTTTATAGCTGACCTTGTCACGACTGGCCAACTTCGACACTGATTTCCGGATGACCGGGGTGATGCTGAGACTGATCTGAGATAATCAACGGCAAGCCTACTGAACAAGGAAGAAATGTCTGCTGGGAGACATAACTGCAAAATCCATCGTTTAACCCTTGAAAAATTAGGCGCAGATTAAATTGCTTTACGGGTTCCGGACTTAGCCATTTCCTAAAGCGCCATCGACTTCAAAGCGGCCGGGGCGGTGAGCGGTGAACCCTAACGTCTGAGGCAAGCTCAGCATGGTGGAATATGCATCCAACGTATACGGACTAAAAGGCGTGGGGCCTCAAAAAGAAAAGCGCCCCTGGCTCAAGGTTGCACTTTTGTCACTTTGACGAAAATCAAACGTCATCAAAAACACCCTACTTTGACAGTTGATATCTGGAGCTGGGATGACCCGATTCAGGCATTATCTGTTTTAACGGACAGCCAGGAGGGCTCTTAAGAGAAGTCACTGGAGGTATCGAGGCAAGAAAACTGCTTCTAAGACCTCAAAAACTCCAGTGCGTATTTTATTTATGTTTACTGCTCCCAGACTTGGCCATTTTCTGGACATTTTCGGACATCTTCACCTTGTAATATTACACCAAAGACCTCGCACGCACGAGCGACTTCCAAATGCTGAAGGCTGACGGCTATGCTCGTTGGGAAGATAAATTGATTACGCTCAATAGTAGTGAAGACTTCGAACACGAACGGGCTCATCTGATCAGCCTGAAGGCTAGGCGCCTTAAGACCATGAAAATGCACTGAAAAACCATTTGTTGGTTCGCCCGTAAAATTACGTGCTTGGTAGAATCTCTACCACGACCACCAGGAACGTCGGATCGACAAGCTGAATGATGCGTCGTGGAGCTAAGCTAGAATACTACTGATGTTGTGAAGACTCTGTCTACGAATTCTGACATCTGGAGGGTCCTTTAAGCCAGCGCCCCTGGCCTGTACTTGCACTGGGTATAAACGGAGAAGCTCAGAATCATGAAAACTCCATTTTAAGCTAATCTTTGGATGCCTGCCGCCTGAACTCTGAGAGTCGGATGACTGCGCTTGATATCTCGTCGGATAAGCAGACCAGTTGTGAACAAATTGACTGCATCTGGCAACGAAACTGTTAAAATTTACCATTGCTTCAAGATGGGCGCCCTCAGGCTAGAGGCGCGCTTTTGCCTGAAAAGAGCAAATTCCTCGCATCCTAAAATTTAGGGATTTTAACAAAGAAGAGATTGACTGTATGCTTGAGCACTTTCAGCAAGATATTAACCTCCAACAAGTTGGGCGCCCCTGAGCTATACTTGCACTTTGTGAATTTTCCTTTGAAAAATCTTCGTATTTTGACCACTGAAAACTCCGTTTCGATCATTGAAACGACCATGTACAATGTGAAATGCCGTCGTGAGATGCTCCTCCATTGTGAAAAGCTCCATTCTGAGTCTTTTCTTTAGGTTCTGACCAATATAACTGACTTTGACTGACAAATATTGACAAAAACTCCATGCTTGACATTGCCCAAAACGGTATTTTACAACATTTTAGCGAGGTTTAGACTTTAAAATGCAAAATGCCTTAATGAAGCAAAAAAAAAAAAAAAAATTTGGTTTGGGTACAACACAATGAAAACTCTTTTTATTGAGAGAGTGTTCACAACAATTTCTTACAAAGTTTTTAAAGGAAAAACTTTCCTTCTTCTTCAAACTACTCTATCAACCTATACTAAACTACCTCTAAGCTATCACCTAGCTGTCTCTCTATTCTAATCTCTACTACCTAATCTCATGAAGGTACAAATGAGGGGGGATGCCCCTTTTATAGATGGACCAGTCCAATGGACGGCTGAGATTACAATCGGCTGGATGGCCCAGATCGTGCCACCTCAGCCCTAAACAAGATTCACCCTAGAAACTGCCACAAAGAGGAGTGGGGTAATAAATGAGCAATTAATGGCCACCATCCTCTAGAAGATTCTCGTTTGTAAACGCGTTCACACTGTTCTTCTTTCTGGACTAGTATGGCAGGCAAGTTCTCGATCTGACTCCAAGGCGACAACTTCTTAACCTGTTTGACAATGCCTGAGCCTTCATCTTTTCCCTCATTCTGAACTTGGAAGATCTTTTGTCTTGGATTCACGCTTGCCATTCGCCTGACTGTGTTTGGTGCATATTGGGTCTTTGAGGAGAAATTCCAACACTTAGCCATTTCTTCCAACTTTTCTTCTTTCACGTTTTGGGTGCAACCGAGATCTCGTGGAAGAGCTTGAAACTCATAACTTTGTCTCCCTTCGAAGGTTGTAATATCATCGTGCTTCACCACTTCAAGTCATCGTGCTCTGGCCTTGACGTTCACCCTGCAAAACAGATAAAAGAAGAGCATCAAAACACTTAATAATATAAATCCACTTTACTCACCTGATATCCATGTTTTGACTTCCAAGGGTTCATCATTTTTCTCTAGCCAACCTTGCCTTCTTTACAACCTTTCATCATGGGAGGATTTGATGGGCTCCGCAAGTTTCTTCATTTTGATGGTGTAATTGAAAGCTTGATGTCTGAGTTTCACTTCATCTTCAAATTCTTCATGCCTTAGAATATTTCCACATTACCATTCATCCCCCCTTAGAGTGCATTTGGAGACTTGAGCTTCCGTTTTCATTTCATCGGCTAAGGCATTCACTCTGAAATTTCATCCAACTCTCGGAAACCTTGGCGAGCTGCGGAAGACTTCAAAATCCATTCCTTATCGAAAATCTTCAATACCCAGAAGAAAATTTCCTTCAGAACATGTCAAATTCATGTGTCTCCAAACGAAGGGGTACATTTAATTTTTGAATTTTAAACCTTAGAAAAATATTTTATCAACAATTTTATTCTTATTCTTCACATCTGGGCGAATTTTCCTTGCTCGGCCTTGAAATTTTTTTATCATCCTCGTGAAGCTGGAGTATTCTTGACATATCCACAGCCAATTTTATTCATGCCTTAGCAAATTTTATCATCACCTCAAACTCAGGCGTATTCCTCTAGAGGTGAAATTTCAACACTTAGAATTTTTTTAACATTTTTTATGAGCATGGGCGCATATAGGGGATCTAGAAGGAATTTTGAACACTTAGCAATGTATTCATCACCACCTCTTTCCAATGGCGCATTTGAGCCCCTCTACTTTCATTTTCACTTGCCTTAGAAAGTTTCTTGCCTCCTCAACTTGCAAGGGCGCATTTAGGGGTCCAAGCTTCAAGTAAGCAATACTTAGAAATTTTTTCACTTCATCTCCCTGTTAAGGTGCATTTTTAGGGGTGAGCTTCCAATCTCCAATACTTAGAATATTTCTCCAAGCTCTCCATGCAAAGCAAGGCGCATTTAGGAGGTGATACTTTAAGTTTTCACACTTAGGAAATATCAAAATCTCCCCTCAACTCTTAGGTGCACATGACCCCTTGAACTTCAAATTTCAAGTACTTAGAACATTTTCCTATCATCTCCTTCCTCAAGGGCGCATTTGAGCCTTCATACCTTGAGTTTACATGCCTTAGTAAAAATTCCTTCATCAAAATCCTCTTGGGCACAAACAGGGGTGTCTACTCCAAGTTTTGAACACTTAGAAACTTTTCTTGCCTTCATTCCTTGCTTGGGCACATTTGGGGTGTCCAACTTCAAGCTTAAATGCCTTAGAAAATTTTCAATCACCCTCTCCTCTCCTTGGGCGCAAATAGAGGGTCAGGCTTTCAATTTACAAAACTTAGAGTATTTTCAAATCTTCTCTTCTTCTCAAGGTGCAAATGAGGGTAAGAGCTTTGAGTTTACCATACTTAGAAGAAATTTCAAACTCCATCTTCTTCCAAGGGCGCATTTGAGGGTGGCAACTTCAAATTTCAAAGACTTAGAAATTTTCAAACCTCCTCCTTAAAGTTTGGGCGCTTTTAGCCCCTTGTAGTTTCAATTTGAAGGACTTAGAAACTTTTCAATCACTTCTTCAACTTCAGGGGCGCATTTTCATGCTGGAGCTTTCAATTTCACACACTTAGAGAAATTTTCAATTCCTTCAAGCTTGCAAGGGCACATTTTCATGTTGGAGCAGGATTTTGTCAGACTTAGAACTTTTTCAACCCTCTGCCAGTTATCTTGGGCGCATTTAGGAGGTCAAGATGGATAAGCTTCAGACTTAGCCATTTTTCCGGCTGCCTGCTCGTGCTTTAATACTTACTATAAATAGTAAGTCTTTTGATTTTCACATCTCTGAAGCTCAGATCGATTTGAAATTTTAACCACAGGATCCTCATGACCTACTTAGCCCATTCACACTGCCATCCTGAGATGACCTGCTATTTATAGCATGTTTTTGAAGGTGGTTTACTATTTATAGCAACTGCTTGTTTCGAAGACCTCCACAACTTCGTTTGACTTGAAATTTGAATGACGTGCTCCTCATCAAATGACTTGCCCGTTCACACTGGCGCCTGCTGCTGATTTACTATTTTTAGCTTGTTTCAGGAATGCCTTACTATAAATAGTAAGTGCTCCAATTGTCTTCAAATTTTACCGGTGGATAGCTTGAAAGATGCTGATCGCAGTGGGATACACCGGTTTTTGAAAATTCTGACATTTTACCCCTCATTTTGGGTCCCGAAGCTGGAAACCCTTATTTGACTTGCATGTATATCAAATGACCTCCGTTTAACCTCATTTCTCTTGCACTTCGCCCTGTTTGTGGTTCTGATGTGCTGGGCAGCTGCTGGAATAGACCTGCTAAAAATAGTAAGTCTTTGAAAACTGGTCATCTCGCTTTGCATGTCACATCACTACGTAGCTCTTGAAAAACCCATAAGGAATCACTCGACATGCACCGAAAATCCCCACATGCAAACCCTAAAAATAGCCTTCGAAGACGGCTCCTGAAAAAGTCCTGATCCTAGTTTGCATGTTATACTATTGCGAAGCCCTCGAAAAACCCACAAGGAAAATGCTGACATGCGCTGAAAACTTCAACATGCAAACCCTAAAATCTACTCCTGAAGCTATATTGCTAAAAATAGATAGTTGTCCGTTCTGGCTCAAAATTTGTAGACAAGTAGCTTGACATGTTTTGGATGCAGTGTGACAATCGAAACTTCAAAAGTGTCGAAAGAACGCCTTGAATTTCACACTTACTAAAAATAGTAAGTTGCCAGATTTCACTGAAATTTAGCTGGAAACCTGCTGTAAGCATGCTGACAACAACGTTAGTCTCAGATTTCAACTTACTTACTCTATTTGACCTCAAATTGGCGTGAAGGAATCAAACCCTAGTTCTACAAACTTGGCCAAAAGTTCATGTTTAAGCTCACAGATGGGCACATCCCCGGAAAGACAAACAACAGAAAAGGGACAGAAAGAGAGAGAGAGAGACAACAGGAAAACTAACTAAAATCAAGCCAAAAGTTCGAAACGGAGCAAAAATTAGGGGGTCCCCATTTGCAATGGGGCGATGTGTGAAAAAGGTCACAACACAACCTCTTGAGCTTGGCATGAGGGCTTTAGGGCGGATCCACCTATGGCACTCCTCATATGTTTGTCTAATTGCATTTATGATTTTGATTATATTTTGATATCTAGATATTAATGCTAACAGATATGTTGTTAATATGGTGAATACAGATTTCCATCCAAGATTATTTCATTAGAGAGAACATTCCTTTGAAAGAAGAAACTCTAAACCTAATCAACAAGCGAATTCTAGGGCAAACCGGGTAAGGGATATCACACATAGGGGTTCATATTTGGTCTTGTTTGACCTATATAAATGTTGAATTTCCTCCTTGGCTTTATCCATGGCCTCATATAAATACCCCATGGGGTTTTGATCCCCATCCACCAATCATAGAACTCACCAACAGTTTTGACACCTAAATATAAAAAAATTAAGATCAACAAATTGTCATATTAGAAAATAAAAAAATAAATCATCAACCGAAATTTGAAAACTTACATTGATGATCTTCTCCACGAATTTGGAAAATCTATCATAAAAAATGGTCGTCACAACCTTCTCTACTTTAGCCTTCCTACAATAAAGACTCTCCAACCATCTTTCACTCACAAACATGCGTTTAAGGTTGGGCAATGTAGGTAAAATACTCTACAAGGTGAGGAAATTAGTAGTGAAGTGTGTGACTCCTGATCGCACAAGATCCTTACCATCAGTGTGCTCTTTCATGAGACTTGGGACCCATGTGTGCTTGTAGATGTACTTTATGATATTCCTTCCATCTTCAACTACATTCTTCACCCAACTTAGTTTCCCTATGTCCTCAAGGAGTAAGTCAAGACAATGGGTAGCACAAGGGCTCCAAAATAATGTCAGGTGCCTCACCTCTATAAGTTTATTGGTTGCCACATATGCAGCTGCATTGTTAGTCACAGTTTGAATGACATTTTGAACTCCCACTTCCGTCACCACCTTATCCAACATGTTGGACAAGGTCTCTGCATTTTTTATTTCATTGGAGGCATCAATTGATTTTAGACGCCACCAAAAATTTGATGAGTGTCCTATTTCTGACATTCATCCACCCATCAAATAAAATGGTGCAGCCTTTCTTTTCAAATTCCCCTTCGTTCCTCCAATAGTCGGCATGTGTTTTGGCCCTCATTCTGCAATAATGGTCCACTCAACTCATGATGATTTGGGGTCTTGAACCCCTTACCTACCATGGTCAATGCATTGACCAATTGTTCCAAATAAGGACTAGAAGCAACATTGAATGAAATATTATTGTAGTACCAAAATTTCGCACATGTAAACTTCACCTCATGTTGCAACTCTTTATTCCATGTAGTACCTTCCAACGAAGGTTGTGCACCAGGAGTATTACGAGGAACAAAAATGCTAGAACTATGGCTGCCCACACTTCTTGATCCTTGTATCCGTGGCCCAATAGAAGAAGAGCCCCCTATATCTCTCGATGACCCAGCAAAATTGAAATTTGGGATTGGGGCTGCCATTGCCTTTGCTCTCTTTTTATCTACCTTCCTTTGCTCAAATACTGCAAGGAGTGCTTTCGTCTCCCTCTCAACCTCTTTAGTAGCTTTTTCACATGGCCTAACATCTCGGCAAGGGATTCATGCAAGGTGGTATTTGAGTCAGTTTATGCCACCATTCATAGACTTAGAGAAATGAATACAAATAACCTCTCCTTGCGTTGCACTCGGTGTCCCATGTTTCTATCAAGGATCTCTTGGTTTGTCACCAGTTCTTTTACTTGCAGAAGCCATATTCTTTTAGCAAAATACAAATGAAACCTAGCAAAAGGGAGACAACATAAAAAAATAGTAATACTCTTTTTTGGGTTTATAAATGCTTTTTAAAATAAATACAACAGTTTCCCTAAACAAATATGATGAATATTTCTTTACAAATGTTTGAATTTTTGAAATAAGAGCATCTACAAAATGGAGATTTCATAGCTCCATAAGTCTCTCTTTTTATGACTGAGCCCATGATTGAGGGACTTAATTTTAGTGTAATAAGTTGCATGCACTTGCATTACAATGACATTTTGGTTGAAGTAAATTTGTAGTCCAAGTTTCCTAATGATGAATCATTGCTCAAGTTACTGATACTAGATGTATGCATGGAATGGCACTACAGTTCTCCAACACTACCTTGGTTTGAATAGCAAATGTGTATTGCATTCAACCATGGTTTGTTAGGGTCTCACTTGAACCTGCATGCTTTCCACTTTAGGAATATGATCGGTAGAATAGTTCTAGAATTATTTCATTAATTTTGCTCCTCATCTACGTTCATTGATAATGAGTACTCGTTTCATTCGTCAGGGTATAATAGGAACAACTACTGAATATGGGAATAAATGGGTATGCAATCTTGAATACACTTTCTTTTTCCTTTTAACATTGTTTAAATCAAATATATAGGATTTCCAACTATGTTTAGTGTGGTGGGACTAAAGTTTCCATCTTCTTGGGCATCCAATTATGTAAAGGCATGATCTTTTTCTGTATATCACCACTCAACAAGCTACTAAAATAATGATGTTGAGAATAAGGTTGAAGAATAATGCTAATGGAAGACTTTGAATGATTGAATAACAAATTGTTGCAAATGAAGTAAATGAAGAGGATTCTGTGAAGGAATAGCTTCAAAGCATTTGCGACATTATCTGTGAGGAAGAGGACATACCCGATATATGTGCTATGGAATGAAGTTGACTAAATATATTTTTCTGACACTTCACATAAAACGACTCGAATTGTCAAGTAGATCTCTAGAACAACAGTCTGAGAAATCGAGTTTCCCGCCCAACAATTCAAGACTAGTATGTATATTGCTGAATAAAAAAACCTTCGACTCTTTTCAATTGCTATAGTGTCATGTTCATCAAAACCTTAGTTGCAATCGTGTCCCATCCTATCATGAAAAAAACCCGGGCACGTTGCAAAAAACGTCAAATGGCATTAAATTTTTTAAGTTGGAGCACTTTATTAAGTTTTATAGTTGTTTTTGGCAAGTTTTTGTCCAATTTTTTGCAAATACCCGCGAGTTTTGACAAGTTTTTGGGAAAAACACATCGCGAGTTTTCCCTAAAATGCGGCGCAACTTTTTTAGACAAGTTACTCAACATCCATTCAGATGTGTGAGTACTCATGAGTAATTATCGGCTTTTTCAACAGAGATTGCATTCACACAGAGAATGCAAAAATGTGTCGTAGCCTTGCATCAGATGCCCATGTGATTGGGAAAATGCCATGATTGTGTGTTTGGGACTAAGATTTTTCCTATGCCCATGGAACATGTCTTTTACCTACATGACACTCAATGCTGCCTAGAATTTCATATGCCCTAAATGTGATTTTTGAAACTTGCAAATTTTAGTTATTTTTTGCTCGTAATTTTTGCCTATGATTTGCTTGTGACCTGCAATTTTTGACCAAGACTCATGCTGTTCTTCAGATGCCCATAACCTTTGCAAACTGGACTTTTTTTCAGCCATGTATTTGATAGCCTTCCATGACTTGTGACTCTTTTGCAAGTCATGCTTTTTAGTGACTTCCTATGTCTTTGACCTTCTCTTCCCAACTTCCTTCGTAGAAGTGAACAATGGCTTTGGATAACAATGTTAGTGTAAACAAAAAGAATGAAATGAGAGAAAAAGGCTTGCATCTCATGGAGAGAGCACAACAATTTATAGATCTATTTACTATTACAAATTCCACATTATTGTTACAACTACCATGTTAATGATAGTACATCAAGCTCATTAATGAGCTTCGACACCTACAAGGACTTTATTAATGACCTACACCTAGCCACATAATTTATATTCTAACACATCCTAATATGCTATAATAATAATATTTGTAACTTGTGAAAACTTGTTTACTCTACCAATGGTGTGTGCTTTGATATGCACATGCAACTTTTACTTCAAAACTTTATGCTCGTCTTCAATAGGACATGTGCCCATACACATGAGATGCAATTTTTTGACTTAAAGTTTGCTTTCATTCATGGAAGTGCTCCATTGTACTAATTAACACTTTTTCCTGACTTTATGAATTTTCCGTTTCTGCTCCATCATCTAAACAATGATCCTTGCCTTATCGGATGTGTTGGAAAGCTCTTTTGTTGGCCTAACAAAGACATGGATGAAAAACAACATGGACAACCATGCCAAAGTTTAAAACATGACTCGTGACTTGAAGAAACAAGGATTTAACTTAAAATGGGGCATGATACAATTTTTTTTGGTATGATTACAACACTACCTATAAGTTATTTCTGAGCACTTGTCTGTTTCTTTAATAGTTTCATCAATCTTGCTATGTTATGTATTTGTTTTCTGCTTGCAAGCATGAAAAGCAAGTAATGCTTGGAGGTGACTAAACAAAATTGAGTATGGCCTTACTTAGATCTGATGAAGCTCAACCTAGAACCACATGATAGTTTCAGAAGATCATGGTTTTCTGATTGTCCTTTTTGTTATTGGTTATCCTCTTGTGAGTTAGATATTCTATTTTGTAAGGGAACAAAATTCAAACTTTGTTTTTAGGCAATATTTTGCTCAGAAGATTTGACAAAGAACCAGTTGTTGAATCAGATTCCTAATTTCAGTCAAATAAATCTTTGTTGTTTCAATTACAACCTTGTAACCTTTTGGATCTGGGTAAACTGGAAAGCTCCCCAGTCAGTTGTTAAGCCTTTTTTCGGTCCAAAATCATATTATATTTTAAATTTTAAATTTAAACAAGTCATAACTACAATTGGATGATAAAAGTGATTTGATTTTACGTAGTCAAAGTTTCTTATCATCAGTAATGTTGAAAGTTCCTTTCATATGCTTTGATTTTTTTACATTTTAGAATAGCTAATGCATGTTTCCATAGCATCTACATACTGCCTATAATTTACATCATATTCAAACATTTATGTTTATTGTTTGGCAACATTTGATGATAGCCGAGTTGTTGAGTCTGGTGCTCCCAAGGCAATTGTGATCCCTGCTGAGGAGCAATTGGGAACCCAGCTTAGAGAAAATGACATATCATGGAGCAAGTTCCTTTCGTTTGCAGATTTCCTTCAAAGGTATTCTATATGCTGTACATAAAGAATTATGTTGGTGATTTGAACTTTAAGTCCTTGGTTCAGTCCTATATAGTAATTTACTAAGTCCAGTTGCAGTCTCTTTATGAGATAGTCCTCATGCTTCTGTATTCATAAAAACAGTTACTGCAGTGTCTCCATTATGTCCCTAAAAATATAATGAAATCCATTGACAGATAATAGTGTTTACAAATAACATGGGCTCAAAATTAATTTACTTGCAGTCCCGAGTATTATTCGCCTGTTTGTCAGACTGTAGATGCAACAACAAATGTTCTGTTTTCCTCTGGCACGTCAGGTAAAGATGGAATTATTCTGCAATGTATGCTTATGCTGATTAGAAAATGTTTTCTCCAATATATCCACTTGTACTATTGTTGTTTCTTGTATTTACATCTTTTTCTATACTTGCAAGGTGAACCAAAGGCCATTCCATGGACACATGCACCACCAATTAGGTGTGCATCTGAGTGTTGGTCACACCTGGATGTTAAAGCTGGAGATGTATTTTGCTGGCCAACAAACTTAGGGTGGGTCATGGGACCAGTTCTAATCTATTCATCTTTTCTTAGTGGTGCTACAGCAGCTATCTATGAGGGATCTCCTCTTGGTCGTGGTTTTGGAAAATTTGTTCAGGTAAGAATTATACCTGTCTTTAATTTTCCACCTTTTCTCTCATAGTTTTGTCTTAGTATAGAGATGTATAATGGTAAACCTTGTGCAGGATGCAGGGATAACTGTGCTAGGTACAGTACCAAGTATGGTAAAGACATGGAAGAGCACTGAATGTATGGAAGGGCTTGATTGGTCGCATATAAGGTCTTCATATGGCATTTGAATATCAAAGTCCATCACATTGTCTGTCTTAGTTAATGCATATGCTGATAAAATAACCTGATGATGGACATTTTCCATTTGCTTGCAGGACTTTTTCCTCTACAGGGGAGGCCTCTAGTATTGATGATGACTTGTGGCTTAGTTCCAAAGGTTGGTACAAGCCAGTGATAGAGATCTGTGGTGGTACGGAACTTTCAGCTTGCTTTGTCCATGGCTCATTATTGCAGCCACAGGCTTTGGGAATGTTTAGCACACCCACAATGACAACAGGATTTGTGTTATTTGATGACGAACAAATTATTTATGTGAGAAAACAGACTCCTTTGATATTATTTTATTTAATCAAATCTTTTTAAGTACCTTACAGAAAACCAAAAGGTAGTGCTAGCCATTTGATGGGAAGCTATTTTTTTCTAACTATTGCTGTTAATGAGCTGGCTGCTGTTCAACTTCAGCCAAATGATCAACCTTGCATTGGTGAGATAGGATTGTTTCCTACATTCTTTGGAGCATCATATACATTGCTCAATGCAGATCATGATGCTATATACTTCAAAGGAATGCCAGTATTCAAAGGAATGGTATGCCCTAACAAATCTCCCATGTTCTCCTCTTCTCATATCTTCTTAAGTGTAGGTTACATCACTTTCCACTCTCATCCTAAACATTACAATATTTTCGTTCAATCCTAGTTTCAAGGGATATTTTAAATTTTGTATCTTTGCATTTTCAAGCCTTTTTATTGTGATTCCAGCAGATCACACGTCATTTCATCTACTTCTATTGGTTTTTTCCATAAAAATCATTGCCATGATGAAGAAAATAATGCTGCTTTTGAAAAATATTATTTTTATTTTTTGTTGGATGCAATCCATTTAATATTATGATCCATTACAACCTTTCAAATGCGTTTGACTAAAGTTTATTGCTCAGCTTTGGTTTTTTTTCAGAGTAGGAAAAAACATTGTATGGTTTGTGAACTGATGAATGTAGATTTTATGTTTTGGAAAGTAACAATTATATAGGCTTAAACTAGACTATTGCCTAGACTCAAATTGTCCAGCCTTTATTGTTTCCATAATTGAAATTTCAGATCATCTCACAACCATGTAAATTGATGAATTAAGTGAAATTTTATTAGCAACACTTTTTAGCTAGACTTATAACAATCTTTTTAAATAGTTAAATATAAGTCGCCTTTTTAAAATATAACGGAAAGTTACTTTTCAAAAACTTAAAATTTAATTATTTAATTATTTTTCTTTTTACCACCCCATTAACCTACAGAAAAAAAAAGGAAATAGGCTAAAGGTCTTCAAAACTCTTATGCTCGATGAGACATGACAGATGTTTGTATTCATGGTATGACTTTAGCTGAATGAGATATTTTCATAATCAATTTGTTAAACCCACTCAATTCTTTTAGATCAGAGTGTGATGCTTTTTGGCATGGGGTGGCCCAATTCAAGATTTATTCACATCCTTTCATAATATTTTAGCCTCCATCAAAATGTCTCCTTGGAGGTGCACACAAATTAACCTAAGAAATTCTCCATTTTTTGAAAATATAAGGCATCTAAAGTTCATGCAGAAGAGCGTGCAATTGCCCTGGAAGGCATCTCTTCCATTGGCTTGAAACTTAGATGCCAAATTTTCATGAACATACCACCATTTCAAAACACCATGCACCTCCTTGAGAGATGTAATCTCAGTCCTTATCAGCAAAAAACGAATCATAGGAACACCTTGAATACATTCAGATCTCTTAACGTCCCTAAGTCTTAAAGTTTTGTAATCCCATTGAAACAGATTCAAAGACAGATGTCCCAAAAACTTTGCAGATCAAACCTCTCTCGACTAGCAAGCATCACAATGTTATCTCCCAAAATTTTATGGTTCAATTCCAGGTCAGGCTTTTCTTCATAGCTTCCATGCTCCACTTTAGGCCTTCTGATAAACCCCAATCTCCTGTTTCTCTGCCACACCATTGGAAACCTCCAGATAATTTCTTGGAGACAAACCTCTTCCTCTTGTGATAACTCATTCAAGGGACTGCACATTCCTCTCACTCCTATCGTTACCCTCCATCATCTACCTCTCTATTAGAAAAATGGCCATACCCATATTATAATAAGGAACCTACCAAAAATCCCCGGTCACAAAGAGGGTTACTAGCTTAGTGGTAGATCTTCTCAAGATGCACATGGGAGGTCCTTGGATTTGAGTCCTAGCTGGTCCATGGAAAATAACAAGGTATCAGAGCTAGACTAGGAGCCCCAATATCCAAAGTGTGACTCAAGGAGGGCTGTTGTAAAAATGAGCCACACCCAAACTAATAGGGAGCTTACTAGAAAGCCCTTGTCACAAAGAGAGCTGGTAGCTCAGTGGTAGAGCATCCAAGCATGCACATGGGAGGTCCTAGATTTGAGTTGAACCTAGCTAGCCCATGGAAAATAACACTCGTGACATCCTAAATCACACCAACAAAATCGAATTAAGAAACAATATTCTCCAAATAATATGGATTGTGGAAACTTGTTATCATTAATCTTAGATCACACCAACAAAACAAACCAAAGGCCAAAGATCTAACTAGGCCAGAAACACAGAAAGACTATACGGAATACTCAAATGTCTCATATTTGTTCTTGATTTATGTGCTGAAACAATAAGCACTTGATGAGTATGAGACAAGAATTAATAACTTGGCAACTTTTTAATAAACCTGCAAGAACTACACATGATAACAGTATCATGCATTTAGGAACGTGAGGGAGACATTTGGTTTTGCTGATTCTCTTGCCTGAGACAACCCCAGAAATGATACATTGTATATCCATTGTTTTCTATTATGTTTAAATACTATTTCAAGGGCACAACTTTAGCTATTTGAATTGAAAATTTGCCTGTGAAGGGTCAAATTCTTCACTTTCTATATATTCTGTTTCTTGACATGGATTTTTTCTTTGGGCAGCGTCTAAGAAGGCATGGTGACATGATTGAGCGAATGGTAGGAGGATACTACAAAGCACATGGTCGTGCTGATGACACCATGAATCTTGGTGGCATCAAGGTTTATTTAATTGATTTTTATAGACAGATACATTTATCATTTGATCTTTAACTTCTTTTTAGGCCTAGTAGCGATCTAGATTTCTAATATTATATTTCATAATAAAGCTGCTCTTTAGCAAGTTCTTGTTTACTTTCCAATTGCAAGAAATCATGCCTGGATTATGGCAAGCCTTTTTATAATTTTATTTTAATAGATGATTGGTGAATGACAGACCAGTGCCATTGAGATCGAACGGGTTTGCAATAGAGCTCATGAACAAGTATTGGAAACTGCTGCCATCAGCGTATCATCTCCAGGAGGTGGTCCAGAACTACTTGCCATAGTTGCAGTTTTGAGGAGTGAACACACTGTTAACATGGATACATTGAAAATGTTCTTCTCAAAGGCCATTCAAAGTAACCTAAATCCTTTGTTTAAGGTGAAAATCAATTCTCCCATTTCTTTAAACTTCACAAGTTTGGTTGGGTGTATCTTGATTGGAGATGAATGAAATTTATACCTTTAGTTTTTATTTTTGAGAAGCATTGCCATTGAAATTTAGCCATTCAAACTGATCTAAATCCTTTGTTCAAGGGGAAAATCATTATCTCATCTCTTCCTACATAATTTTGGTTGGGTGCATGTTGTATGAAGGCAGCGAATTAGATTATAACAATAATATATTATATATTAAGCAGCACTGACACTGAATTTTTTTGTTCCATAAGTTGAAACCTAGTTTTGATGGTTAATATAGGCCAATGTTGAATTTGCATACAGACAAGTTTTCTTTGAGAATCAGCTGAAGTAGATTTTGGCCTACTCATGTCTATAATTCATGTGTAGGTGAGCTTTGTCAAAGTCATTTCCGACTTCCCTCGTACAGCATCTAATAAAATTTTGAGGAGAGTTTTACGGGATCAGATCAAGCAAGAATTATCTTTTCATAAAAGCAGGTTATGATAAAGAGCATTGCTATGCCTGCACAACATAGCGACTTCCCTTATTAGCTTAATTTTTTGAATATTATGTAGCAACATATCCACGTATGTTTTTGTCATATTACAGTTTCTTATGAACATTTCAAGGCTAATTCACAGTAAGATTATTCCATTGGAAGATAGTTTTGCAAATAATCTTTCAATTTTGTTTGTGTTTTCTTGTGTGAGGTTGCGTTTATATGACTAATTTCTTCAATATAAAAATTACTGTTTGTACAAATATGCAGTAAACCTATTTGCTTTTGTAATTTTTTATAATATTTTGTGAAAATGTAATGAAAAGTAAAATATGAAAATGCTAATTATCTATAATATTTTGTAAAACATTTATTTATAAATATTAAAAATTAAAATATTGAATTGAAATTCTATACCACTATAACAACATAACACTTATTTTAAATACTAAAAATATATGTAAGATTTGAGTCTAAAGCTCATACTAGTTATGCTCAGATCTAATCTATAACAGTTGATATAAATTACTATGACAACTATTTTACTCAATTTGATTATATTACTATATTATTATCAGCAAATTCTCAATATTTTCTAACCCTAAAATCAGAGTTTAAAATATCATCAACAATTACCAAAAAAAAATGAGACTCTATCCTTATTGTCAGCAATATTCTAATTGTCAAATAATATCAATTGGATACCAAACAATGTTATAAATAAATAAATATAATGCTGATATCCAACATTTCCCAAAGGCAGTGCTGGATTTGTTCTCCAATTTGTACGGCGAACCCCACTATGCATAGAGTTATGAATAATTGCATATAAAGTACGGCATGATGAATACTCAGTGATCTCTTAATACATACTGCACTTCTGAGAGGGTTTTGGAAAGAATTACAACAAAAAAACAGTCAAAGAGAACAATATCACAGACTCACAATGGCTGGAATATGCAAAATTGTTATATGAGAGGGTGCAAGACAAAGATGTTCTTCCTATGATTAATTTGAAGGCTAAACTCTTATCCACAAAAGACATCAAAGGAGTTAAAAGGCTTGCAGTGGGCAAAGCACATGACAGATGGCTTACAATCAAAATATTTAAAATGGGGTGTGGATGCCCTCACACTAAACATCAAAAGAATATTCAATAGGGTTATTCAAAATGGTTTTCCGGCAAATTAGACGACTAGTGTCATCATCCCCTTGCACAAAAGTGGAGATATCAACAACCCCTCAAATTATCGCACTATAATGATTCATCCGCTCTTTGGAAAACTCTTTGGGAGCATGGTTGAGTGTCAAATTAGTAGTTGGGAAGAAAAAGAAGGAAAGAGGGCAAAAGGTCAAGCGGGCTTTAGACCAAAACACTCTACCATCGACCACTGCATTACATTTAGACACTTGATTGAGAAAGTTTGGGATAGGCAGGGTGGTGAGGTCTTTTGTTGCTTCGTGGACTTCAAGAAAGCGTTTGACATTGTTCCTAGAAGCAAGTTATGGTCTAGAATGGAAGAGTTGGGAATTCCAAAAAAGCACAGGGCTGCTGTTCATAGGTTATATGATCAAGTACGAGTTAAAATTAGAACTAAACAGGGAATGTCAGAATCTTCTAGAAGAGACATTGGCATCAAACAAGGCTGCCCTTTCTCACCTACATTATTTGGGTTGTATATTGACAAATTAGAGGAATGGTTAGACAATTTTGGTGGGGGAGGAGTTGAATTGACCAATTATGTAATAAAGTTGCTTCTATATGCCGATGATCTTATTCTAATGGCAAAAACAATGCATGAGTTGAGGGATCACTTGAAAGCTCTTGAGTTATTTTGTCAAGAGGTTGGAATGCAGGTGAACACCAACAAAACTAAGGTTATAACTTATGATATTTACCTTGAAGAGAAAGAAGGAAGTTATAGAATTTGTCTTCGAAGGCAGTCCTTTACAAGTGGTTAACAATTATAAGTACCTTGGCCTTGATTTTCACCATATACTTAGTTGGGAGACATGTAGAGCAAAAAAGATTCAAAGTGGATGGAAAAATTTATACTCTTTGGAAAAAAGATGTAGGAGTGCTGAATTATGGGACTGGAAAACTAAGAAAACTCTCTTTGGGTTGTTAGATGTGGTTCCGGTGGTTCTTTATGGGTGTGAAGTTTGGGGTGGCAATACTTCAACAATGAAGTGGAGACAAATTGAAAGACTACAAAAACATCTAATCACAAGTAGCCTCAAAATAAAATCGTCTATTCCCTATGAGATTGTCCTAGTTGAGGCTGGGGCGTTACCTGTGGAGTCATCGACTATGATTTGTTTACTAAGTTATCTAAAGAGGCTAGAGAACATGGAATTTTCTCGTTGGCCCAAAATGGCAGCAAAAGAGAAATTAAATAGAAGGAAGAGCAAGTGGATGAAGTAAAATAACAAGTGGTTGAGTAAATAGGGTATCGGCATAGATAATTGCCCAAATAACATTAAGGCAATCAAAATGTATGTGCAACAAAAAGTTAAAGAAAGCATGTGGGCAAGGGAGTTATCAAGGAAAAAAGAGTATTGCATCAACACTTTAATCCCTCATATGAACATACTCAAAAAATAATATAGGAGCGAAAATAAATGGAAAGCTAAAATGCTAATAGCTCAGCTAAGAACTAGTTCGCACCAACTTAGATGTGAAATTGGTAGGTGGACGACACCTAAAGAAGAATGGACAGATAGGATATGCAGGTTTTGTACTTTAGAGCTTGTAGAGACGAAATGGCATTACATCATGGAATGTCCAGCTTATATGGATATTCGGGTCAATTATATTGAGATTCTAAATGTGGACACTTTACACAACTTGTTTGAAGCAGAGAAAATAATGAAAAGTGCTGATTACTTGATAAAAATATATAGTAAAAGATCCAAGATTCAGAAGGAAAGGAGATCAAGTAATTGCTGGGTGGTGGTTTTTGTTTCAGGCTGTTGTGGTGTTCCAATCTGTTGTTGATCCGTGGGTCCCATAGGCTGTTTGGCCTCGTGGACGTTATTAAAAGTCTTCATTCATTCATTCCAAAAAGATTGAATGGTTCTAAACAGCTGCAACTAGGATTTCATATGGTACGGCTATCACCAAAGGAATTAAAAAGTTGCGATTAACCCTTCCATCAAAGCTGTAATGCTGACTCAGCAGTATAGAAACCTCATAATATCAAAGCAGCCATCAATAATATAAGAAAAAAATCCAATTCTTAAGGCTGCGGTAGCCTAAACTCTTACAATTTCACTTATATGGTCTACGGCTGGGTCTATGCATTCAGCAAATGATTAGTATTTGCTATTACAACAGCAGAACATATAATAATTATTGTAAGAAATAATGATGATATTAATCTAGAAAAATAATTAGTATAATTATAAATATTGAAAAATCAATAATATATGAATGAATTCAAGTTCTCAATAATGTTTCTGATATGAAATTTGTTTGTAAAATTAAATCATTTTATAGCTGAAGAATTGTCTAAATAGGGAAGGCTTTTCATCTTCAAATTTAAAGAGATTTCAAGAGGTTTTTTGTATTGGATGCAAATTTGAAATTTGAATTAAAAAATGATCATGAAAGAGGTAAATATGATGTTGATTTGAACCTTGATTTCTCTTTTATAGAATTTTTTTTTTTTAACATAAAGAGGGGTAAAAATTTATTAATCACAAGAGAAAATTACAGAGCCAAAACATTACATAGCCTTATCAAGCTCCACCAAATGGTCCAACTGTTGAGACAAATCCGGGGGTAATTGACCCCGATCAACCAAATTCCAATTATGAATATGGTCAGAAGCCCATTTAGCCAAACAATTATCAACACCATTCCACTCCCTAGGAATATGAGTGAAAGTAACAAACTCAAGAGAAACACAAAGATTGAGAATTTTTTCAATAATCAAAGCTTTCTATTTTCTTTATTTTGTTTTTTTCTTTCATATATTTAAATTACTTTTAGATTACATCCAAGGTCCCTTTTCACAATACACTTTGAATAAAATGTTAAAAAACACTTATTTAAGTATTATATTGATCTTATAATAATATTTAAGTTGCTCATTTAAAAATAAAGTGGAGCCCAACTTAAAATATCATTAATTCTTTTAGTTCTGAAATGAGGATGTTACATTATGAATCACACAAAATGACCATGTCAAGGATTTTGACTCAACTCTTTGTTTGTAGTCCATGGTTTATGCTCATATTTGTGATCCATAATTGGCTTGGATATTCTAATGCATCACTCAGAGAACCGAATATATCTTTGTGTAGTTCTCAAGTTCTATGTTAGTGAAACAATAATTTAAGGATTTTGATTGAAGTTTCTATAGTTCTTTGGCTTCCATTAACATCTTATATCCATTATGCAATTGTCTACACGTTCACATTCATCACATAGTAAATTTTATACTCCTTTATTATCACAAGCATGCGACTCTTCTTTATTCCTTGAGATCAATTGAGTGTATATGCACCAAAAGTATGTTGATTCTCTAACTTATGTGAATTAAGTTCACTTTCTTATTGTTATGTATGAACAAGTTTTATGCTTATAATCAATTTAACATATCAACTAAGATGCTTACTTAAGTGCTCGAGATATAAAAGTAGTTGCATGGAATGAAAATAAGCAAGCAAATGAGTCAAACATATGTACATAAAGATTAATACAAGTATTTACCTAGATACACCAAATATGGAAAAAGTTCAAAAGAGTGACATGCATCCCAATTGCTAATATTGTCTTTCAATTTCTTATAATTAAATTGCACCCAATTTGAACCTTCTTATCACAAACATGTGACTCTTCTTTATTCAATGAGATCAATTGAGTGTATATGCAACAAAATTATATTGATTCTCTAACTTATGTGAATTAAATTCACTTTCTTATTGTTATGTATGAACAAGTTTTATGCTTATAATCAATTTAACATATCAGTTAAGATGCTTACTTAAGTGCTTGATATATAGAAGTAGTTGCATGAAATGAAAATAAGCAAGAAAATGAGTAAAACATATGTAGATAAAGATAAATACAACTATTTGCCTAGATACACCTAAAGTGGAAAAAGTTCAAAAGAGTGGTGTGCATCCCAATTGCTAATATTGTCTTTCAATTTTTGACAATTCAGTTGCCCAATTTTAAGCTTCTCACATATTTTATCTTTTGTTGGCACTTCTACAATACTCTTCTAGCTAGTATATTTTTGTGGATTACTCTCTTTTTCAACATGCTAGATTGTTGATCTTCGCTATGCTGTCATCTTCTACCTCAAACACTCCCTTATATCACTTGACTATGCTTTCATGAACTTGCATTGTGTCATTTGACATTAAAAGCTATATTTGTGAACTAAGGGATAGAAAAATGAGTTTATAGATGATTTGAATGGTCTCCCACACATAGGTGGAATATGAATTGATTTAACTTCCCTTTGGACACTTGGTTCTATTATTAAAGAAAAATATCTCTTTGGCCCCAAGATGTCTAAATCATCTCTCCCGATGCATATGTTTCTCATGTTCTACATCTAACTTGGCATATTTAGATTTCTTGATTTTATGTTATTGAAATTAAAAGGATGTTTTAAGATCTTTCATCTTATGAACTAAGTACAACTAATCAACTCAATCTTGACTAAATAATGAAAATTTTCAAGATCCTTTTGAGATATACCTTCCCAATCTAGAAATCCTAGAAATGAAAAGATGAGAATTTATCTTCTATTTTCTAAAATACAATATCATTCATCACTTCTTATGGAGTGATGATGTTCTCTTGAAGTCCATTGTTATAGCTATAACATTACCAAATTTGTATTTTTTTTGTCAACAACTCCATATATTTTCTAAATGACCTTACTCTTTTTGACTTCACATTTCTCTTACATGTTTTTGGTGTATGGGACTCTTATCCACTTGTTACTATCCTAGATTTTTCTCTTGGATTTCTTTAGCATGTTTTCTTCAAATCATATGGTTATTATTAGTCTTCATAGCTACTCACCAAGTATCTTGTGGAGTGCTACTCACCATGAGTGTTTTTCTCACCTTGCTATCATTGACCAAATGTTGTGTAGTTTTGCTTCCACAATAATACACAAAGTTGATACTTATAAAGAAATCAAACAAGAACACAAGAGTGAACGTGAAGGAGAGTCACATATTTGTAATTGTGTTGAATATTGATTTTTTTTGGAGATTTTAGATTATTTATTTATTCACATTTTATAACAATTTTTAATATTTTTATCCGATCATCAATTTTGGGTGGGCATTTCTTTGTTTTCCTTTTAATATTTGTAGTTTGAAGAAAGTAAATAATAATTTTAATTTATAAATCTCAATTTAAAATTTTTAATAGTAAATATTTTTTAGAAAATGGTTTGTTTATCACATAAAATGTTGGAGAGAAGCCAATAAATCTTTTGAAAGAACTATAATACCTTGAAACAAATAATATTAGCCTCTTTAATAAAAATGTCGATATTGACTTGTTTTGGGGCATGAAACTTGGCCTACAAAAACTAAAGAAGACCAAGAAAAGTTCAATGAATAAAATATAGAAGCTATAATATTTATCAAACTATTATTGATGAAATGCTATTAGAAGTGTAGACTAATATAAATGTAGTATGCATTTGGAATCAATTAAAAGAATTGCATGAAAATTCTTATAAAGGTGGAGCCTTTTTCATTAAGAATTTGTTGTTTTCAATTAAAATGGATGAATTTGAAAATGTCAAGTATATTAGAGAACAACTAAATTCTTTGTGTTGGCATTTTCGTTTCTTCCCTGGGTGATGTGTGGGGAGCGACCTGCTCTTGGGCCTTCAGTGGCTATTCGGTGCAGTTTTCTTTGGGGTTTTGCCCCTTTCTTTCTCTTGGATTTTTTGTTTTGGCTTTAGGGGATGTGGCTCTGTGGCGCCTGTTTTATTTCGTATGGTCATGAATGGCCTAGTTTTCGTGTTGTTGGGGCATGATCTTTTGTTGCCCCTTTGTTGGTTGGTTTTGTTCTTTGGGGAAGGATTTTTTGTCCCTAGTAATGTCTGTGTGTTGTGGGCTGGGTGTTTTTTAAAATTTGTGCCTGAGTGTTCTTCTTATGGAAGTTGTTGCTGTGATTGTTGACCTTTTTTTGGAGCAACCTAGTATTTACTTATGCCTTTATTTTTCAGAGGTTGTTGATCTTTTGAAGTTTTTATGTATGGCTCTTGGCCTCCCTGGTGTGTGGAGTTATGGTTCTAGTATGCAGGGGTTTGAGGATCATTCTTGGGCTGAGCAACTTCATTTTTTTATTCTGAAGGCTCAAGTTTTTTTGGGTTTTGTCTGGTTGGATAAAGTGTGTTTTTTTGTCATGTTTCTGCACTTTGTTATGCCATTAGAGGTTATGTTGGTTCGTCCTTATGAAGTCTTTGCGTTCTCTCTAGATCTATAGGTGGGGTCTTCTATGGAGGTGGAGATTGGTCCCATTGAGGCAAAGCCCTCTTCTACTGAGGTGGAGATGGTTGTTGTAGATTTAGTGGAGATTTTGGTCAACTTGTTCCTATCAAGGTGTGGTTTGTGTGGGCAGTTGTGTGAAGGATTTGGAGGGTGGGCCTCTCATTTCTTCTCCTATAGAGGGGAGCTCTCTCCCATTGAGGTGGAGGTGGGAATGGATTTGGTGGGGTGCTGCTACAAGATAGTAGATGTGCTTCAATGTTTCAGTGTGCTCTCTAACTCCCCTATTGAGGTGGGGTTTTTGGAGTTGGTGTTTTTTATTATGGGTTGAGGTTGATGGTGCTCTTTACCATTAAGTTGCCTTTTTTTCTTGGCTCAGTGATGTCTTTCCTAACCAGATGGTTTGATGATGCCTGGATGATGCAGGTGGGTTCTATGTTTACTTAAGGTTTCCAGGTCCTTGTTAAAATTTGGTTGGTTAGGGATCTTGTCCCTCTCTTTTTATCTGCTGTAGCTTGTGTAGTCATGTCTTCTTGTTAACTAGTGCTACTATTTTGCTACTATTTGTATGTGATTTATCTTATATGTAGCTTTCCTCCCTTGGATAGGGTTACAAAGCCCTTCAAAATTGATTGTAATGGGTTTCGGGGCCCCATCAAAACTTGTTTTTCCTATAATAAAAAACTAAATGCTACCAAAAAAAGAAGAAGGAAGAAAACGACATGGTAATAATTTCTCTCAAGATCCTATCACTTATAACTGATGTGATTATAACTTTATATTACAAACACTAAAACAACATGGAAGAAAATATTTGGCTCATAAATGTATTCATAAATTCCCATTAATGTAAATAGACAATTATTGTCACACAAGGTTTGGAAAACCTACTATAACAATGGCTTATGTGCATACAACTTAAATCAATTGTTACAATTTTACCATGGTTCAATTTCTTATGTGCATCATTGTGACACCAAAAGTGGAGGATACATATAGACTAAAAATACAATGTTACATAATTTTGATGCCAAAAATTAATGCCACAAATGTGTGATGCTAAAATCATACCTACATATCCATGTTATAATCATTGTGATGCTTGAAATATATGCTGCAATAATGTGTTTTTGAAATCATAATAGTCGATCCATATTACAATTAGTTTTATTCCCACAAATACATGCTACAACAACCATGTCATTAGAATCTTGCCTGGAGAAAGGTAAAAGTAAATTAGTAAAACCTTTGTGCTACTAAAAGAGACACTTGCGATGTTGAACCTTCAATGTTCATATGTTGTGCGTGCAAGGAATGTTTGAACCCATTGGAAACTTTTGTAGAAGTTTATGCTAATCTATAACTATTAGTATAAAACAAAACTCCTTTATTACTTAAGCAATAAGTTGGCGTCAAATCTCTAAATGGAGTATTCCTTGGATGTATATGAAACTAATAGTTAATATAGGCAATCATTTTGTAACCACCAAATTTTGTATGTGGTGGTTTTGTAATTGCCAAATTACATGGGAGTAGCCACTAGTTCAAGAAGTAGCTAGCTAAAGGTGACAAATGCATAAATATTAGTTAACAAATGGTAGTTTATTAACCTCTGATCTAAATAAAGAAAGAGTTATGTATGAAGTTGCATGAATAGAGTCATGTTAAAATTTTCATGGACTAGTTAGGAGTCAAACCTAGGACCTCTCATTTGTCATTGGAGTATTTTACATTGAGTTGTTGGCCCTCTTGGTGACTTGGCCCATATTTGGTTTGGGTGGGACTCATTTTCCAACATCCTCCCTTGAGCCACATTGTAGGTGCTCACAAATCCTAGCTTGCATAGCTTTGTTGACTTGGGCTTTGATACCATATTAATATTTTCATGAACTAGCTATGAGTACAAATTTAGACCTCCCATTTTCTATGAAGATGCTCTACCATTGAGCTACTAACCCTCTTTGTGATTGGTCCATTTTTGGTTTGAGTGTGGCTCATTTTCCTAGAAGGAAGGACAAAGTGTTAATTTCTATTCATTTCTAAAACATTTCAAAATCCTTTAGTGCAAAAAAAAAAACACTTCTTAAGCAATATGAAAAGGAAACAAGTTGACAATTTAAGACATGAGTGTATATATGAGAATGTGGAGTGGCTGCAAAGTAAAGCTCATTATAATATAAATAGATAAAGGAATAGAGAGTGAACAAAAATATATGAATGTTTTTTTATTAAGATAATCAAGAAATGAGGGTCCTAAACTCTTTACAAACAGAGCCCTAGAGGGAAAATCAAAATCAGCCTAAAGTAGGGCAGAGCTAGCGTATTAACAAAAAATTAACATAAATATATTATTACAACAAGAGCATAAAAATCTAGGAACATAAAAGCCTAGGAAACTAAAAAAGTCCAATCCTCAAAGAGGAATAGAATAAACAACAAGAAACATAAAAGCCTAGGAAATTAAATAAGTCCAATCCTTAGAGAAGAACTTGTACATGTCATCCAAATCATGTAGGCTATCCTCACCCTTTGCATGCTTCTTCAACTCCTAGCCATGTAGAATTGAGAAGGTAGTAGTGATCTATGCATAACTTTGGCATTTAATTTCCCGATTAGATTCATCTTATTCTCCAACTCGTCCATTTTATCTTTCAAATTCACCTCCTCCTTCATCTCTTGAGAACAAGACACACAAAGCTGATGATCTATGGCAAGAGTATTGATGTCCTTTGTCTCAATGTTATGAGTATTGTGTGAGGTATCAAGAGAGTTATCCATTCCCATGTGGGGAGTCTTAGGGACTCTCTTAGTTTCTGTCTCATCACCTCCAACCATCCTAGAGTTAGTATTTGAGGTGTTCATTTCATCATAAAGACTATTTCCTTTGAATCAAAGGGGAGAGGGCTCAAGAGAATAATCCCCGGTTTTTGAATCTTCTTTTGTAGCTTCTTCATCATAGTTAGAGTCAATAGAGATTTCTAGTTTATGAATATTGTAATAGTTTTATTAAATCTTTTAATTTAGTTTTAGCCATAAGAAAACTGATGTAGGAGCATCCATGGTTGACCAACAATCTTGCATCAACCAAAAATAATATTTTAATTTATTTTCCTAAGGTTTGGTAGGTGGTTTATTGAATAAGAAAATTTTCAAGGTGAGACTAAAATAAATATTAAATAATTGCCTTTTATTATTTTGTTGCAAATTTTGGGAGTGGAGATAATTTAGGAGGGAAATTTGGAAAATTGCCAATTTCAAAAATTAGCAAAACATGGACTTGGGCGTGGTTTTGGAGGGAGTTATAAGTTTGATTTATTCATTTAGAAACTTCCTTAATTGATGCATACAAAGGTGGGTGTCGAAGGTGAGTTGGTAGAAGTTACATTGGAAACTGCCCTAAAATCTAGGAATGGACTCCAATTTTGGCAATTTTGGTGGGAGTGGGTTTAAGAAAGAATTTTTAATATTATGGAAGATTTTGGGGATGGTTTTTTGGAGGTTTCTTCCCAACTTGGTCATGATTTTTTCTAGTGAAGTTTTTGGAGCTTGTTTCTGAAGATTACAAGCAATTTGGGTTATGTTTTGGTAGCCATTCTTGGCTAGAATGGGAAGGTTGTTGTTGTAGGAGTAGTTCCTTTCTTGGGAGATGTGAACATTGTTATGGCAGGTTTATTTCAAGTTTGAGAATGTTCATGCAGCAACAAACATTTTGGTGAATCATGGTTTATTGCAGTGGAGGTTTCCATTGATGGTTGCAAGTTGCAAATGCTAGAATTTGGTAAAAGAAGTTGGATTGAAGAAGTCCACTTGTGTATTTGATATTTGCTATTTTGTATCAGATCTACAATTGTTTGTAATATTTTTCATCATCCCATATGGCTGCAAAATAATGTAATATCAGAATTATTTTGTTATTAAGTGATTTAAGGAAAGTTTGAATGATAAATTGAAGACACTATTTGTAGATTTTTTTCTTATTTATTGCAGATTTGTCTTATTTAAAATATTTTTTGAGTTGCATTGTATGTTGTTGTGAGTTTGTGAATGAGGCTTGATTTTCTACTTCATCAGTTATATCATAGTGGGATTTCTTGAGTGTGCAGGAAGAAGCGTCAATGTGAGGTAGTTTGCACAAGGACTCGTGGTGATCTGTGTTTGTGATTTGCATGTAGACAGATCTTCAGATGTGAGGTAGTCTATACTAGAGAGAATGGGATGGGTCATGAGGAGGCCCATAAGAATTTTATTTTGGGAATAGTATTGGGAAGAAGTAGAAAATAGGAATTATAATGAAGAATTTGAAAAGCTCAAGGCTAAAGTAGATGTATTGGAAAAGATGGTTAAGGAGGAAGTGGGAATACAGAAAGAGATATGGGAAGAAGAACACTCTCTTGAAAGAGGACAACAAAGAGAAGTTATAAAGAAAGAGTGTTGCAACCCTTTGGTAGGGGTTGAATGTAAGGAAGAATATGTGGGGGAAGCCCACACAAATGGAGAAGATAATGAGGCACAAGTTTCAGTGATAGCATGTGAATGAAGTGCATTATGTGAAGTGGACGAAGAAGGTTTGCAATAAAAAATTATGAACAACAATGGTTCAAAATTTGATGAACAAGTTGGTGAATATGAATGTGATTTCTTGTTGAAAGAAGAGATGGAAAGAATCAACAAGTTGTTGGAAGGATAATTGATGGAAAAACACAAAGAGGAGTTTACAAAACTTGCTAATGGAGGTAAGAAGATAAATATTGGAGCGAAGGACAAAGAAGATGATGTTGGAGCAACAAAGAAGAATGAGGTAAGTTCTGATTTTGAGTTTAAAAATGATGATGATTTACCTTCTATAGAAGAGATTGTAGTTGTAGAAGATGAAGATATGGTTGCAGATTGGTATGTGGAAGTTACATGTTTGTGTATAGAGGTTGTAGATGATGGTGCAGGAGGAACTTGGCAGAGGTGGTCGATTTGTGGTGGGTTGAATCCCACAAGGGAAGAGAGTAGAATGTATGGTATTAGGAGGAGGAGGATAGTTCATGGTGGATATGATTCCATGAGAGGAGAGAAGAATGAAGTGCATATTTGTTGGAGGAGCATGAATTTTGTTTTGACAAGATGCTAGAAAAAGAGGAAAAAGAAAAGCTTTTTGGTGCACATGTTTTAGTGATGGGGTTTGTTGAGGATTGCTTATAATCCAAAAGGTGGTACTACCACTCAAATCCATTTTTTGAATCCATATTCACAAAAATTTTCCTACCCCAGCTGTTCGATGCAAGAGCATCCATGGTTGACCAACAATCTTGCATCAACAAAAAATAATATTTTAATTTATTTTTCAAAGGTTTGGTAGGCGATTTATTTAATAGGGTAATTTGCAAGGTGGGACTAAAATATATATTAAATAATTTCCTTTTATTATTTTGTTGCAAATTTTGGGAGTGGAGATAATTTAGGAGGGAATTTTGGAAAATTGTCAATTTCAAAAATTAGCAAAACATGGACTTGGTCATGGTTTTGGAGGGAGTTATAATTTTGAATTATTCATTTATAAAATTCCTTAATTGATGCATACAAAGGTGGGTGTCCAAGGTGAGTTGGCAGGAGTTACATTGAAAACTGTCCTAAAATCTAGGAATGGACTCCAATTTTGGCAATTTTGGTGGGAGTGGGTTTAAGAAAGCATTTTTAATATTATGGAAGGTTTTGGGGATGGAGTTTTAGAGGTTTCTTCCCAACTTGGTCGCGATTTTTTCAATGAAGTTTTCAAAGCTTGTTTTTGAAGATTACAAGCAATTTAGGTTATATTTCGATTACCATTCTTGGCTAGAATGGGAAGGTTGTTGTTTCAGGAATAGTTCCTTTCCTGGGAGGGATGTGGACATTGTTATGGCAGGTTTATTTCAATTTTGAGGATGTTTGTGCAGCAAAAAACATTTTGGTGAATCATGGTTTATTGCAGTGGAGGTTTCCATTGATGGTTGTAGGTTGCAAATGCTAGAATTTGGTAAAAGAAGTCCACTTGTGTATTTGATATTTGCTATTTTTTATCAGATCTACAATTTTTTGTAATATTTTTCATCACCCCATATGGCTGCAAAACAATGTAATATCAAAATTATCTTGTTATTAAGTGATTTGAGGAAAGTTTGAATGATAAATTGAAGACACTATTTATAGATTTTTTTCTTATTTAAAATATTTTCTAAGTTGCATTGTATGATGTTGTGAGTTTGTGAATGAGGCTTGATTTTCCACTTCATCAAAAACCAAGGAAGTTGTACAATTATCACTTCTAACTTGTTTTCTTGATAATATAGTGTTTCTAATATAAAATTATGTGTATTGAACTCTTTGTGTGATTGCTTCACATTATTGTTTTGATTTTGTAAGTATTGTTTCTATTTATTTTAAAACACAAAACTAATTCTATAACCTTTTTTCGTGGAAACACCAAGTCATTTTACATCTAGTTGGTCATTGTGGAATCCTTGTCTCCCTTGTTCATGATTGTCATGTGATCCAAGCTAGAATTGGAAAAAATATGAGAAGAAAAAACTTGAATCATAAATTGAATTTAGAAACAATAATAGGTTCAGAACAAAAAAAGTAATAGAAAAACATAGGTAGATGGAACTGCTGTCAAATAAAGTTTGCACCCTTGCTAAGCTATCAACTATAGCAACCTATTGACACATGGGGACACTTCGAGGTTGTGGGTGACCTGGGAATGAAGTGAACCTCCAGATTATGGGCTGGTTCCCCTTAAGATATCTTGGGAAAAACTAAATAATGATAAAGGAAAAGAGTAAGAAAGATGTACTTGAATCCAAAAACCTATCACTAACAGGTGATACACCAAAGATAAACATATGAAAATACTACAGAAAACTCACAGAAAATCTCAATAGAGCTAAACAATCTCACAATACAGAGATTTATGTTCACAAAAACTAGTCTATGTAAGGTTCCGACTGTTCTAATGCTTAGCACAAGGAAAACAAGATGTTTTCATAGATATAATATGGAAAAGAAAGAGATCACTAACATAAACTAAATTTGTGACATAATATCCTTTGCATTTAGCACTAAAGGAATTTGATCAAATAAAGGGATCACATAGAATTTAATCATGTAACTCACAACAGTTACTAAACAACAAAGAAAAACCGTGAAGGAAATAACTTTCTATTGAGAAAATAAGGAGTGCCTGTGTTACAGGTCTGTAGTATTCATAAAAAAAATGAGTTACAAAGTCTGAATAGTGCTCTTTCGACAATCTCCTAACTAAGAACTACTTTTCAAAAAGTAAAAAATGTCATATATACAACCAAAGGTCGGCCCCCTGCATTAGGGTTTCAAAAAATGAGTCGGCGCCTAGACACGTCAGCCCTAGACGACTTGGAATGAAGTCAATGAAGCACCAATGCACACCCCTTGCTCATGTCGATGAAAGCTCGTCCATGGGCATGGCCTTCAGATCTTTTACAACTATCGTTATTATCTTGCAGCCTTCGAGTCCACCATTAATATTTTGTCAGAGTCACCTTGAATGCTCTGCGACAGGGTCATTAATGCCTCCTTGCTCCTCCAGCTGTCATCTCTAGATGCTATAGTGACTCACGGCTACCTCCCCTTTGAGAAGCGGTATTAGATCTATCCATTAGATTCAATACCATTACTGACTAATCACCCTTGCTTTCAGAGTAGAGTGATGTCGTCATGCTGAGTCGATCTCGTTCGCAGAGGGGAGCCAAAAAGTCGAACAACCCGTGATTTTCCCTAGCACCTTCTGATTGGTTGAGTTTGTGCCAGGTGGATTCCAAGGTGGTCAAAGGTTGCTTCAGAAGGGTCACATGTCGGTGAGAGGCGAATCGCGTTTCCTTGATGTGAGCATGTCATAAAGTAGCTATCGACGTAACTTAGGACTGTCGGCGAGACTTCTCACCGAGTTGTGGAAGTTAGACCGATGCTCATTTCCATGGGCAAGGTGATCGCTATCAGCAAGACCTCATAGCGATCTCTTTTCTTCATATCGATTCCTACTTATGTCGCTGAGACCACCTCACTTCGCCGAGACATCTTGTAGAATACCCTTTCCTTTGGTGAACTCTTCATTTCGGGAAGACTCTTGGCGAAAGCCCTTTGTTGTCGGTGAGACATTGGCCTATCGGGGAGAAGTCATAGCGGGCGGATGAAGTCATAGCGATGACACTTTCACTCGGCAAGACCTTGTGGCGAGCAGCCAAAGTTATACCGATCTCACAAAAATCCATCGGCGAGACCCCATCGGGTCGGCGAGACCTCATGTCGATGTCCTCATCTTTTGGCGAAGGCACTCCCTTACACTAAGATTTTTCAAAACTGGTGGGGGCAGGGCCAAGACGAAAATGGAACTAGGACTGGGGGAAGAAAGGGGGAGAAAGCGAAGACAGATGAATCCCAGTGGAAGCGGGACCGGGACCAAATATGGACCTGAAACCTTCATCGAGCTTCAAGTTCGAATTCTGACCCGAACCTGCCTCTGACAAAACTCAAAGACGGCGAAGGAAAGGAGGAGGAAGAAAAAAAAGGAAAAAGCATCCCCCGACAAAATACAAGGAAGGAAGAAAAAGGGCCGGCGGAAGCGGGGTCAAGACGAAACCGGAACCGAAACAAGAACCCAAAGATGAACAAGGCAAAACATAAAAGGCGGAACCGAAACCAGAGCCAAATCCGGACATGAAACCTTCATCGAGTTTCAAGTTCGGATTTCGACCCGAACCCACCTCTGACGATAAACAAGGATGAAGGGAAAGGGGACGGAAAAAAGAAGAAACAAAAGGGAACGAAACAACCCCAACCATAGAAAAGAGAAAGAAGGGAAGACAAATGAACAAGCCCGACGGAAGCGGGATCAGAACTAAATCCAGAACTTTGGAAAAGTTCCAAGTTCGGATCCAGACCCGGTTCCGCTCCCGACAGAACAAGGAAAAGGCAAGAAGAAAGCAAAAGGAAAGAGGGAAAAGACAAGGAAAAACATAAAAATGAAACCCACCCCCAAGCTGAAGACTTGCACGCTAGGCTCAACCCTCTTGGGAGCCACATTTAATCCATGTGCCGAATTAAAAAATTATTTCCCTGCATTTGCACAAGAAGCAAACAAGTTAGAAAAAGTGATCCTGATGCAAGTGTTCCTTTATTTGGTCTTCAAGAACCCCTGAAAACATGGGTTACCCTGCCTGATTGAGCCCATAGGCAAAAAATGGGTAACATTTCTGGTGACCTTTGTTGGATTTTTGCCTGCTAAACATGAAGACCAGTAGCCTAGGCCTATGCATTGGGCATGGAGTCATGGGAAAACAAAGGAATAGACCTGGAGCAGCCCTGTGCATGGCTGTAACTCATTTGAGACTCATAGGACATAGCAGGCCGTCGAAACTTTATTGAAGATAGCAAAAAAAAAACTAAAGTGAAACTATTTACCGTGCTGGGACAACACTTAGGGAATGAAAAACAACCATCTTCTAGAACTTTAACAGTTATGTACAGATTTAGGTCCATACCTCAGAAGCAATGTTTGAGGTGAATCCCATTTACTAGGATTGGTTCCACTACACCATCCAACTTGGATAGCTGGAAAGCATTATGCTGCTTCTCCTCGATAATGATATATGGGCTAGTCCAAAGTGCATCAAATTTAGAGTGCCTTCCAGGCCTACTTTTAAATTCATCCCACTTTAGCACTGTGTCACCTTCTTGGAACACTCTGGGAGCTTCCCTTTTATAGAATGACTTTTTCACTTGAGCCTGATATTGCTCAATCCTTTTCACTGCTCCAGCTCTAAGTTCTTCAAGCTCAATCAACTGAGCCAACCTTGCTATCATAGGCTCCTCTTCAATTATATCAAGCTGATTTACCAGATCAAGGGCTGGGAGTTCAACTGAAATGGGCAGCCTCGCCTCATTTCCATACACTAACATGTATGGAGAAAGTCCTATAGACCTTTTTGATGTAATCCTATCAGCCCACAAGGCTAATTTTAACTTGGTGTGCCAGGCCTTTTGATTGTCCTCCATAGTCCTCTTAATGATCCTTAGGAGGTTCTTGTTAGTGGACTCAACCTGTCCATTCCCCTGCGGATAATAATTAGAGGATGTGCTCAGATATATGCCATTTTTGACAGCCCAGTCGTAAATTTTAACACTCACAAAAGCCAAGGCATTGTCTGATACAATAGAATCCGGGACACCAAATCTGGTAACCAACTCTTCGTAAAAATTTAGGACAACATATTCATTAGCTTCTTTGAGTGCCACAACTTCAGTCCATTTTGAAAAATAACCAGTGGCTGTGAGTATCCATTTGTTGCCTGCACTTGATGGCGGGTTTATAACCCCAATAAAATCCAAACCCCACTTCATGAAGGGTTGATCAACCTGAATTGGTTGCAGTGGGAGGGCTGCTAATCTCTCTTTTCCAGCAAACATAGCACACTCTTTACACCTTCTTACCCATGCATGAGCATCTTTGAATAAGGTAGGCCAGTAATAGCCTCCTTTCATTATTTTAAGAGCCGTGGCTCTTGGAGAAAAGTGTCCGCCAGCTGATCCTTGATGGAATTCATATAATACTCTATCAACCTGATCAACTTCAATACACCTTAACAGGACACCATGAAAATATCTTCTAAACAAAAAATATTTTAAAAGAACATAAGGTATGGACTGCAGCCGATAATACCTTCTTCTAGATCTAGTCAGATCGGGAGGGCACTCACTAGTCAATAAAAAATGCGTCATTTTTGTGATCCAACTAGTAGGAGCAGGTATGGAAGTTTGTTGTCCATCTTGGAGTGCTAAAACTGAACTTCCCTCCTCCGTTATACTGCTGTTGCTTCCCTCAGTAATTTGTTCGCATAGACCTCTCCCCCTGATTATTTTGGCAACCTTTATTTCAAGGTCATACTCCATCACCTTGGTGACCCAACCAGCTCTTCTATCACTCAAATCTTTGTTTAACAAAAATTCCTTCACACTGGGATGAGCAACCATCAATATAATCTTGTTATTGGAGAGCATGTGCCTAAACTTCTTTAAGCTTCTTATGACAACAAGAACATGTCTTTCTACAAAAGTGTACTTGAGCTCGTAATCTTTGAGTCCCTGACTAAAGAACGCCAGGGGCTGTTCAGATCCTTCATTATTTCGCTGCATGAGTATAGCTGAAAGTGAATCAATATTTCCATAGGAATATAAAATGAAATCCTTAGAAAAGTCAGGATTCAAAAGTGTAGGTACTATTGCCAATGCTTCTCTTATAAGCTCAAAACTTATTTTTTCATCCTTAGTCTAGCTAAAAGGTACATTCTTTCTCAGCATGTGAGTTAGTGGGCTTAATAAATCAGCAATGTCAAGGATAAACCTCCTAACAAAGTTAATCCTACCAATGAAACTTTGCAGACCCTTTTTATGCACTGGTAAGGGAAGAGCTAAGATGGCACTTATTCTTTCAGGGTTGATAGTAATACCCTGTTTAGATACCACATATTCGAGCAATCTTCCTTCAAGAACAACAAACACACATTTTTTGGGATTAAGTGATATCCCAAATTTCCTGCACTTTTCAAAAATCTGCCTCAAATGCTTCAGATGATCCTTAGCCTCCTTAGAAAAAATAGTGATATCATCAAATAGACTAAGACTATCTTGTACATTAAACCTTGAAAGGACATATCCATGGCCTTTTGAAAGGTTTCCCCGACATTAGATAAACCAAAGGGAATTTTCAAGTAGGCCATGGTTCCCCATTTGTGGTGAAGGCTATTTTGTACTGATCTTCCCTCTTCACCAATATTTGGTTGTAACCAGAATGGCCATCTAATAAAGAAAAACTTTTGGACCCTGAAACTATCTGAAGTATTTTTTCCATGGAAGGTAGAGGATGATGGTCTTTTAAGGAGGCCCTATTTAAATCATGAAAATCTACATAGAGTCTTATTTCATCATTTTTCTTTCTCACTGGCACTAGGTTTGAAACCCATGAGGTATGCTTGATGGGGAAAATGATGCTGCTTTCAATCAACTTATCTAGCTCCTTTTTCATCAAAGGTTCTAACTTAGGATTCAAGGGCCTCTGCTTTTTCTTGACCGGTTTGACATTAGGCTCAAGTTCAATAGTATGTTGAGCAAGCTAGGGATTAAATCCTTTTAAATCACTATATTTCCAGGAAAATATATCATTAAATTCTTGACAAAGATGAATAAAAACACGCTTGTCTTCAGCTGTACATACCTTTCCTAACTTAAGAAGCCTCTCCTTGAAGACTTCGACCTCTTCGTAGTGATCTTGCTGAACTTGAATACTCCCCTTGGGATTTCTAGCTTCATCATTAGTATTAAAAACAGATTCTAAAGTGACTAGGCCCTTGGGAAACTTCTTGTTTTTTAGCTGAATAATCTGGTCACTGTATTGGTGTTGTGATTTTTCCTAATCGGTATGTGAGAATTTGGCTTCTTCTCTTAAAAAGCTGACAATCTGCTGGTCGCTATCAAAGACTTGCTAGTGCATATTGTTATCAGGCACGATAGGCCTAACTATAATCTTGATATTTCGGTTAGCTTTATCACTGCAAATCTCCTTTGGAATATCATGTTCAGCTCCCACAGCAGCTAATCTATCAGCATGTTTATTTTGAGCTCTAGGAATGGAAATCAGATTAAATGCCTCAAATCCCTCTAAGAGGTCCCATACCCTATTCCTGTAAGACCTGAGCATATCATTTTTAACAGCATTCAACTTTCTCACCTGATTGATGACCAACTTGCTGTCACCATAAACTTTTAGATAGCGGATATCTCTTTGTCTTGCCCATTCCAAACCTTGGACTGGAGCTTCATATTCAACAACATTGCTAGAGAAGCTAAAACAGAATCAAAAAGCTTGATAGTACTTCTATCCTTCTAGTGATACCAGCATACATCCGCCACCAGTACCTACTCTACTCTTTGAACCATCAAAATACAACTCCCATAAATCATTTTCATGCTGCTCACTACGCTGTTTCTTACTCTTTTCAATATTAGGCACAAAAGAGTCAGTCTCGTGCATCATATAAACACCAATGTCAACCTCCTCCAACTACTTTCCCGTATCCGCCTCATGAGCTTGAGGTGCCCACTCCTTAGGAAGAACATCTGATGTTCTTTCTATTTGAATCTCGGCCTCTTGAACCGCAGGCTACTCCACTTGTTCATCCGTAACCAAGTTGGCATTGATAGGGGAAAGATTGTAAGGCTCAACATGAACCTTGGCTATGGGTTTTGATTTAATATTAGCTCTAGTGCCATATCTAGTTCTAAATAGCATGTGAGACCAATCAGAGGATAGGTAACCACCTATCTTGGCCGTAAAATCTCTGGATAAACAAAGGGCGAAGTACAGGGGCAACTCAATAATGTATATATCCTGTGGTATTGAAAAATTGGGATAGTCATGTAGAGTTAAGCTCAAATTTTTAATGACCCCTATTATGTTCACAATAGTACCATCCAATTGCACTACCCCCTTTTCTAGTGGCTCATTTTCAATTCCCAACTTATTGGCAATTTGTTTGGGCATAACTGAACTACTAGCCCCTGAGTCAATCATACAGTTGTGAACCAGATGATCTCCTATGATTAATGATAAATAAAAAGGAGGTGGCTTGGCCTTAGCAGCTTGTTGTTCTTTATTACCAACTGTAACGTTAGCCAATGCAACCTTCTCTTTTTCTACACTAGGCTCATCTAAGACATGTAAACCTGATAAGGCGGATTGAAGCAAGTCCTTTTGACCTGGGATACTCAGAGAATCCCATATTGACATGGGTACATTAATTTTCTTCATATGCTCCAATATATTAAAAGATGTAGTAGGTTTAACTTGAATTTTAGGGGGAATAACCTTACCTTTGACTGAAGGAGCCTGGGCTGATAAATCAGACTGTTGGTTGACTACCAAAGGCTGGCCCCTTGGTAGCATCTGAATCTGGTCAACTTTTGATGAGTCAGGGGCACTTTGATCCTAGTCAGGCACTTGTTTCGATTGAGTTTGAACTATATTAGGTTGATTCCCCTCATCTATTGCCCTCTTCTTGCTGCATGTATTGTTTGCAATTGAAGAATTAGAGTGGACCACTCCACAAAATTCTTCCCCTTGCCAGTTTAGGAATGTAGACTCATGTGTTTATTGCTCTTGTTGCTGTACTTCAATTGTTACAGACACATTATTGTTCTGAACCATCAAGGCTTGGTTAAGCATCCCACTTACATAGGTACTTTTATTATGGGGTTGATTACACAGGAAGCACCACTCATAATCTTGAACTAAATTATTCTGGACAGGTGCAAGCTCTTTGGAAGTGCTTGCGGTGTTGGAGTCATAAGTTTGATGTGTCCTTTGGTTGGGAGCAAAATTTTGGCCTTGATTATAAGGATGATAAGATGGTTTGTTGGTACGATTTTGCTGGTAATTAGACTGGAATGAGGGTTGATACGACTTAAAACCTTGATTTTGCTATTTTCTTAGATTAACCATCTCATTGCCAAAGGTTGTCAGAAGGCCTTTAATCTCTTGCAGTTCATTAGACTGAACTAGAAATGTGTTTGATTAACCATTAGGCTAAGTATCAGGTGCTGGTAATGCGGGTGCACTTGGGATAATAGCCAAAGGAGGAACTTGCATGGGGGTCAGAAGATGAAGAGCAGGAAATATTGGCATAGGTGGTCTTGGGGCAATTTTACCAGCCTGTATGAGGCTGCTTTCAGCTCTAACAACTACACCATATGCAACAAGAAGTGTATCACCTCCCATTGATTGAATCATCATAGAAATATTGCTATTTAAAGCTCTTAAATAGTATAAAAATGCATGATTAGCAATAGGTCTTACCATTAGTGGGATTCTATCCCATGTCCTTTGGAAACGATGATTGAAATATGACATATCTTCATGTGGAGCTCTTTTGATCGTAGAAAGTTGCTCCAAAGACAAGTGGTCTAATTTATCTTCAAAAAACTTGCACAACTGGCTGCCTAACTCATCCCATGTGGCGATAGAGTTGACAGGTAGGCCTCTAAACCCCTGTAAGGCTTTTTCCTTGAAGGACGCCGCTAGCAATCTGAGTGCAACATTTTCTTCAGTCACATGATGAACAACACACAGGTTGGAAACATCTTTTATATGCTTTGTTGGGGTGGTATGATCCTCCCCAAAAAAATATGGCAACCCTCTTAAGGCAGGAACAGGGATTTCATCATGCTAAGTTAGATTCAGTGGGCTACCTTGGTTAAAAGCAACAAATGGCTGGTTTCTCACTGCTGGAATCATTGTTGCTGGGATGCTCTTAGTAACAACAATAGGAACATCAGTATGTCCTCCAACAACAGGATGCGACTTAGACCTCCTGAAATAAATGACTGTCTTCTGAACCTTTTGGATTTCTCTCCCCCTCCTTCTAGGCAGGGACAACTGCAAATACTAAAAAATAGATGAATTACTCCTAGTCTGCACTCTTCTCATGAGCAGTAATGCACTGGAATTGCTAAACCTGAGCTCAGAGTCACCAAGGATGCTAAATTTGTCTCTTAAAGACTATAATTTCTGCTACACATACCAAATAGTAGTATGATAATTTTGATTTGAGATTGAAAACAACTCTCAGTCCCACTGGGCATGCCAAAAAATATTGTCAAATAAAGTTTGCACCCTTGCTAAGCTATCAACTATAGCAACTTATTGACACATGGGGACACTTCGAGGTTGTGGGTGACCTGGGAATGAAGTGAACCTCTAGATTATGGGTTGGTTCACCTTAAGATATCTTGGGAAAAATTGAAGAATGATAAAGGAAAAGAGTAAGAAAGATGTACTTGAATCCAAAAACCTATCACTAACAGGTGATACACCAAAGATAAACATATGACAATACTACATAAAACTCACAGAAAATCTCAATAGAGCTAAACAATCTCATAATACAGAGATTTATGTTCACAAAAATGAGTCTATGTAAGGTTTCGACTGTTCTAATTCTTAGCACAAGGAAAACAAGATGTTTTCACAGATATAATATGCAAAAGAAAGAGATCACTAACATAAACTAAATTTGTGACATAATATCCTTTGCATTTAGCACTGAAGGAATTTGATCAAATAAAGGGATCACATAGAATTTAACCATGTAACTCACAACCAGTTACTAAACAACAAAGAAAAACCGTGAAGGAAATAACTTTCTATTGAGAAAATAAGGAGTGCCTGTGTTATAGGTTTGTAGTATTCATAAAAAAAATGAGTTACAAAGTCTGAATAGTGCTCTTTCGGCAGTCTCCTAACTAAGAACTGCTTTTCAAAAAGGCAAAAATTCCATATATACAACCAAAGGTTGCCCCCCTGCATTAGGGTTTCAAAAAATGAGTCGGCGCCTAGACACGTCGGCCCTAGATGGCTTGGAATGAAGTCAATGAAGCACTCAATGCGCACCCCCTCCTCATGTTGGTGAAAGCTCATCCATGGGCATGGCCTTCATATCTTTTACAATTGTCATTATTATCTTGCAGCCTTCGAGTTTGCTATTAAGATTTCGTCAGAGTCGCCTTGAATGCTCTACAATAGGGTCATTAATGCCTCCTTGCTCCTCCAGCCGTCATCTCCAGCTACTATAGTGACTCACAACTACCTCCCCTTTGAGAAGCGGTATCAGATCTATCCATTAGATTTAGCACCATTACTGACTGATCACCCTTGCTTTCAGTGTAGAGCGATGTCGTCATGCTGAGTCGATCTCGTTCGCAGAGGGGAGCTGAAAAGTCGAATAGCCCATGATTTTCCCTAGCACCTTTTGATTGGTCGAGTTTGTGCCAGGTGGATTCCAAGGTGGTCAAAGGTTGCTTCAGAAGGGTCACACGTTGGTGAGAGGCGAATTGTGTTTCCTTGATGTGAGCATGTCATAAAGTAGCTATCGGTGTAACTTAAGATTGTTGGCGAGACTTCTCACCGAGCTGCAGAAGTTAGACCGATGCTCATTTCCGTGGGCAAGGTGATCGCTATCAGAAAGACCTCATAGCAATCTCTTTTCTTCATATCGATTCCTGCTTCCGTTGCTGAGACCACCTCACTTCACCGAGACATCTTGTAGAATACCCCTTCCTTCGGCGAACTCTTCATTTCGGGAAGACTCTTGGCGAAAACCCTTTGTTGTCGGTGAGACATTGGCCTATTGGGGAGAAGTCATAACAGGCGGATGAAGTCATAGTGATGACACTTTCACTTAGCAAGACACCCGTTGGTCGACAAGACTTGTGGCGAGCAGCCAGAGTTATACCGATCTTGCAAAAAGCCATTGGCAAGACCCCATCGGGTCGGCGAGACCTCATGTCGATGTCCTCATCTTTTGGCGAAGGCACTCCCTTACACTGAGATTTTTCAAAACTGGCAGGGGCGAGGCCAAGACGAAAATGGAACCGGGACCAGGGGAAGAAAGGGGGTGAAAGCGAAGATATATGAATCTCAGTGGAAGCGAGATCAGGACCAAATCTGGACTTGAAACCTTCATCGAGCTTCAAGTTCGAATTCTGACCTGAACCTGCCTCTGAAAAAACTCAAAGACGACAAAGGAAAGGAGGAGGAAGAAAAAAAAGGAAAAAAAATCCCCTAACAATATACAAGGAAGGAAGAAAAAGGGCCGACGGAAGCAGGGTCAAGATGAAACCGGAACCAAAACAGGAACCCAAAGATGAACAAGGAAAAACATAAAAGGCGGAACCAGAACCAGAGCTAAATCCGGACCTGAAACCTTCATTGAGTTTCAAGTTCAGATTTTGACCCGAACCCGCCTCCGACGATACACAAGGATGAAGGGAAAGGGAATGGAAAAAAGAAGAAACAGAAGGGAAGGAAACAACCCCGACAACAGAAAAGAGAAAGAAGGGAAGACAAATGAACAAGCTCGGCAAAAGCGGGATCAAAACTAAATCTAGAACTTCAAAAAAGTTCCAAGTTCGGATCCAGACCCGGTTCCGCTCCCGGCAGAACAAGGAAAAGGAAAGAAGAAAGCAAAAGGAAAGAGGGAAAAGACAAGGAAAATCATAAAAATGAAACCCACCCCCAAGCTGAAGACCTGCACGCTGGGCTCAACCCTCTTGGGAGCCACATTTAATCCACGTGCCGAATTAAAACATCATTTCCCCTACATCTGCACAGGAAGCAAAAAAGTTAGAAAAAGCGATCCTGATGCAAGTGTTCCTTTATTTGGTCTTCAAGAACCCCTGAAAACATGGGTTACCCTGCCTGATTGAGCCCATAGGCGAAAAGTGGGTAACAGGAACCATAACTGTTGTGATGACTTACTTAGGATTTTGACTATGGTATTGTATATTGGCATTGAGAATTCCAAAATTCAAAATTTGAAATAAACATATGCATTTGAACTTCCTATGCACTTGGGGAAATTCTTTTAAGGAAAATCTTATTGTTCACAAAAAATATATAAAAGAGAGTTGAAGCTAACGTTTTGCACATAGATTGATTATCGAGAAGATAGTAAGAACATTGTAAGAGATTTTATTTGTTCATTAGAGGAGATAAAAAAAGGTAAAGATTAAAAAAATGAAGTCTCACTTGTTGTAATTGTGTTCCCAAGTTAATACATAAGGTAGCAAGGTCATTGCCACTACCACAAAGTTGGTTTTCCTCTATAGTGTGGATTTCTTGAATAAAATCTACATTTCATGTGAGTTTTATTCAAGTTAATTTTAATTTTTCTCATTATATTCTCTTAATTTAAATAAAACATTTTTTTAAAAGAAGTAACAATTACTAAATATTTTTTTCATTTTTAAAAGTTTGCATATTGTTTTGGTATCTAATGCAAGCAAGGTGGTGATAACACACAAACAACCTCAAATTGATTAGTCCTTGACAAGAAATCAACCTATGCAACACAATTCTCACAACTTGTTTCAACCACTCAACAAGAGGCTTGTAGCCCTCCAAAAGCCAACTTTATACAAAATATTTTAGAGAAGGTCGTCCAATGGCCTAACAAACATCAATTTATCTTCCCCACAGACCCAACACAATTGTCCCAAAAGATTACAAGTGATTTCTTCACAACATTATTGAGAACCATAACCTGCCCTTGTGCTAGGGCTACTAAATTAGCCTTGTTTTAAAAATGAAGTATATTCAAAACACTTGTTTTCACAAAAAATCCTTAAACAGTCACTATTTTTCTGTCAAAACACCCAATTTCACAACCATTTCCTAGATTCAAGACTCTTTCCATGTTGATCCAAGAAACCCTTCTTTTTTCATCCAAAACACTAGGGTTTTATTGGAAATCCATATACCCGGGTTAATACAACAAAAATAATGCATAAAACATCATTCTCATACCCTGCACAAACTCATACTACTCACACAAAGATAATTCCATCAAATATTTATCAAAACCCCATATTGACATCATCATTTCTCATAGAAGAATGCATTATTTAACCCTAGGGGAGCCTCCCAAATCAAACAACTTGCTTCCATTTATTCCTAAAGAATATTAACACCTACCCTACCATAAATAAATCCAATCCACTGAGCAACATACTAGGACAGTAGGTGGATTGACTGTTATATCATTTTGATCTCAAAATAATCCCTTTACTGGCCTGTTACAGACATAATGTTCATCAACTGTTCTTTGATCCTTTTAGAGGATTTTATACACTTTCAAATAAAAAACAACCTTCCCCAACATCTATAACTGATTTTTAAAATCCTTGACCTTTCATATCCTAATAAATTGCATTTTGACAAATATGTATTAACAACATTTTTTCATTATTGCACAAATTTTAACTTGACAACTACAACTCTAAATTCCCCAATTACATAGCATAAATGGTCTTGATTGACCTTATTTAACATATAAGTCTCAAAACACCCCTAGACTCACCTACTGACCACCTAATAAACCTTTAAGTATTCAAGTTTTTATTGACAAGGTGTAGGTGCTCCCGCACCAGTATCTAAGTGGTTTGATTCTTATGGGCTTGTAAAGGTTTTCTGTATGACAATAACTACAAGAGTATAAAATGATCAAATGGAGGATTTCAATGCACACGTGACTACACTTGAAACCCACATGAAGGGAATCATAGAAAGCTTAAGGACAATCTTCTAGTAGAGTCTTAGTAAAATATTCTGCCAAGAAATTTGGTATTGGGAAAGGAAAGGAATAAGTTAAAAATATGGGAGATTTATTAATAGAACCATATGAAATAAAAAATTAAAAAAATGTAAGTCCACTTAAATTAGAAACTAAATAGATATAGACATCTAATTGAGAAATTAATGTTGAATAGGTTTTGAAAGATAAAAAATGATGATCCTAGGTTTAGACATTGGGCGATTGGTGTGTTTCCCTAACCTAGGTTCTTTTATTTTAATGTATCAACTAATTTAACTAATCTCAAATATGAATTGATATACAACATAAACTAACACTTTACCTTTAGATTATTAATTAAATTGATTTAATACTAAGCTAGGGATTGAGTAACTCTAAAATATAAGGGGAAGAAAATTAACGTCCCTAGAAGTGTTATAGATAGATGATGACTTGTCGGGATGGAAGAGGACATCAAGAGGAGAAAAGATTTTTTAATCAACACATGAAAAATTACTAGGACTTGTTCAATAGAGTAGACATAATTACATTAGGGCATTGGAGCAAACACCAAAGCTAGAGTTGGGTGCTAGTGAGATCTATAAAAAATATGCCTATTGGGACTTTGGAATTAGATGAGGGTGTTGGGGGTGGACATGGTTTTGGTAGTATATTTTCAACCATCAACATTGTGGGGAAGACATTCATAGAAAGGGGGGAGATAAGGGGTCTTACTACTTAGATAAGAACATACAACCAACTACCTAAGTATTTGAGGCTTACAATTGTAACCAAAACTTACTAGATATAATAAGAATATAAATTTCTCATTCTTGTGGATTGTGTTTGTATTAAAAAAGTGTCATGCCCACTTTTTCCACAACTAGACATTAACACAACCATCAAAATTTTTGATCCAACAACATGATGCAAGATTACATTCAAGGAATTTCCTTTGCGCTTTTGATGGCATCATGTTTATAGTGCCATTCTAAGTGCTCTACACATATTGTGAGGGAGGGATATGTACATCTTAGACTAAGGAACTCTATTCTACCTCTCAACCAAGAAGGAAACTAATTAAAACATAAATATAAAAGGGGAAGCACCTTTATAAATAACATCTTCATTTAAAAATACAAATAGGGACACAACACAATACATAATAACATCCATAAGAATTAACTTATGATTTTTTTAAATTTTTTTTCACACAAATTGTTTGAACATAGACACAATTAAACATAAAATCATTAGAGGATGGGAATGGCATCGCTCCTGTGTGCAAGTGAGGCTACACACAACCTCTAAAGCTGCGTGTTGGCTCTTGCATGTGCCAGATTCTGTCCCTTTTGGCTGCGTATGGGTGTTTGGGGGGGTTCTTTTGTTTTTCTTGTTTAGTTGGTGTTTGTTGTAGTGCATGGGGTGGTGTGGGGGTTTGTGCGGGGGAAGGGTTGGTGGGAGGTGGTGCGATGAGGGGGAAGTGGGTGGTGGAAGTGGTGGGGTAAGGGTTTGGTGGAATCAGAGTGGGCTGAATGTAGGGGTTCGGTGTGGGGATATGGTAGAGGATTCCAAAAGCCTGGTGCTTGCTGGGCCAAAGCCATCTCAGAATTTTTCGGCAGCCATGCATGCACAAAAGTTGGATTCATCCTTTATGGGTGAGAGCTCTAAGCTCAAGAAAGTGAATGGGTGTCTGCCACGGAGTCAAGATCAACCTGTTCTGGTTATTTCTCCTGAATCAGTTCAGGAGGACATAACTTATTGGAGCCAACATGTTCTAATATGGAAGTTCTTGGGTATTCGTGTCCCTCTCTTGGCGTTAGAGTCTTGGATTCGTCGAACCTAGCAGGTTGAAGGGGATTTCGATCTTTTGGTTGCTGCGAATGGCTATTTCATGGTTGATTTTTCTTGCATCTCGGATCGCAATCATGTTTTTGAGGGAGTCATATTTTTACAATCATGTTGGATTGTTCATTAAGCCCTGACATGGCGGTTTTAATGTGATAGAGGATCTTCCTACATTGGTTCCTGTTTGGGTCCATCTTCCATGGCTGCCGTTGGAGTTTTGGAGGGAGGATATTCTGCTCTGGATTGCTACTTTGTTGGGGAAGCCGACTGCCATTGCTCAGAATACTTTGGATAAAAAGGTATTCTCTTATGCTCACATCTATGTTGAAATTGATTTAAATAACCCTTTGCTGGATTCTTTGGAAATATGTATTGGCTCTACCTCGTGGATTTAACTGCTAGATTATGAGTCCCTTCCTTTTTGTTGCCGCTTTTGTCACGAGTATGGACACCTTTAGCACCAGTGTCCTTAGGCACCCAAAGTGGCAGGTGCTTCTTCCTCTCCTTCTTTAGGACCTTCGATGGAGAAGGGGGATAAAGGTAAGGCATTTGTGGTTGAGGGTGGGCCTGATAAGGATGGCTTTATTCCTATTAAGCAGAGAAATAAAGGGAGGGATCAAAAGTGAGCCTATAAAGATAGACAGAGTGATCAGGGTTTCAATCGGTTTGAGGTCCTAGATAATCAGGCTATGGAGGAAGGGATTCCTATTGAGCTCTCTTCTGGGGCCACTGGTATGGATGTTGGGCTGGATTCAGGGCTGGAGCAAACAATTGTTGTTCAGAATATTTCTCTGGCATTGGAGCAGGGGATTTTTGTGCCTCCTAGGGCCTCTGCAGATGTGCAGGATGATATTGTTTTGGAAGATTTAGCTAAGGCAGTGTTCTCTTTAGGTAAAGGGTAGGGATCGTCTCCTACTTTGGGGGCACTGCAATGACCTCTCAAGAAAGGGCATTTTGAAAATTCTTCAAAAGTTGGGCATAAGAAGGATGCAGACAAGCTTAAATCTACTAGGGATCTGTTGGTGGAATCTGGTTCTATTAAGACCCTTGAGGCCCACTTCTCTCAACCTTCCTCATGATTATTCTCTCATGGAATGCAAGGGGGTTGAATAACACCTCCTGTCAAAAGGCTATTCAAAATTTGATTGTTGTTCATTCTCTTGATATCTTTTGTGTTTAGGAAACTAATTTTTAGGTGGACCTCATGCTTCAACATGCCCCTCGTATTTAGTTTTCTGGCTAGTGTCACTGTATTAGGTCTAGGGGAACCTCTGGGGGTCTGGCTCTTTTCTGGGATCCTCGTAAGGTTGTTCCTCATTGGTGAATTTCAAGCCAGTCTACTATTTCTGTGCTGGCTTCGGTTTTGGAATCTGGTGAGACTATTTTGGTTAGTAATGTTTATGCTCCGATTGACATTCGTGGTAAAATCCAGCTTTGGGCTCATATTAGATATGTTAGGTCTTGTGCACCCTTTCTGCCTTGGATCTTAGCTAGTGATTTCAATGCTGTGTTGAGCTTGGAGGAGAAAACGGGAGGGCTGCCTAGGCTTGGTTCTGCTTCAGATCTATTTTGGACTAATGTAGACTCTCTTGCTCTGGTGGATGTAAAACCCTCTAACAAAATATTCACTTGGAATAATAGATGAAGTGGGCCTGAAGCGATCTCCCAGCAGCTTGATCATTTCCTTGTCTCTTGCTCTTGGGTTAGAGGTAGCTTGGTCATTTGCTCCGAGATTCTTGACTGGTGTGGCTCTGATAATTGGCCAATTAAGTTTTCAACTTCAACTTTCCCAAATCCAAAGAATCCTCGTTTCAAATTCTAGCTAATGTGGCTACGTGATTTGTCTTTGGGTGATATTGTTGCTCAATGGTGGCGGGATGGTGCCCATATGTATGGGTCAGCTATGTATTCTCTAGTTAAGAAGCTGCAATATGTTAAGTATCATCTTAAGTGATGGAATAGGTCATGTTTTGGTAATTTTTGGGCCAAAAAAAGAGAAGCGCTGGATCGCCTTATTGTTATTACCTGCCAAATTCAGGATTTGGTATTCTCAGAGGCTCTTGGGCATGCTAAGGCCCAGGCTTTGAAATTGGTGGAGTGGGAACTTTGTGAGGAGATTTTCTGGAAAAAAAAGGCTAGGATTGATTGGCTTCAAGAGGGTGATAGGAATACGAATTTTTTCCATCGTTCGGTGCAAGCTCATAGGAATAAGTGTTTTATTTCTTCTCTTGTTAACTCTGAGGGTCTTTCAATCACTTCGCAACAAGCTTTGTCTAGAGAGGCTCGTTAGTTCTACTCTAATCTGTTCACTGAGGATTCACTGCCTGCTGAGGCTGATGAGAATAGGGTCCTTGCTTGCATTCCCTCTTTAATTTCTAATGAGTTGAATTCTTCTCTTATTCACCTAGTGACTTTTTTAGAGGTGGAGGAGGTGGTGTTTGGGACGAAAAAGGGGAAAGCTCCTGGCCCTAATGGTTTCCCAGTTGAGTTTTTCTAGGAGTTTTGGGATACTATGAAGCTGGATTTGTTGGAGGTGGTTTGGGAGTCTCTTCATAGTAAGCAGATGCTTCGTGCCTTGAATGCTACTTTTTTGGTTCTCATTCCTAAGAAGGAAGTTGCTAACAGACTTGATCTCTTTAGACCTATTGTGCTCTGTAATGTGGTGTACAAGATTGTTACAAAGTTGATTGCTGAGAGGCTTAAATCTTGTTTGCTTGTGATCATTTATGAGGAGCAAGGCGGATTTGTGGTAGGTTGTCAAATTATGGACATGGTGGTGGTTGTGTCTAAAGTCATTCATTCCACAACAACCTCTCAAGATAGGTCTATGTTTATCAAGTTGGATATGGCAAAAGCTTATGACAAAGTTAACTAGAGTTTTCTTCATAAGATTCTATTGGCCTTTGGTTTTTCCTCTGACTGGGTGAGCTGGATATTGAGCTGTGTGACCTCTTCCTCCTTTTCAATTATTGTGAATGGGGAGCCTTCAGATCTTTTTGGGGCTACTAGGGGCCTTCGTCAGGGGGACCTACTCTCTCCTTATTTGTTTATTATTATGGCAGAGGGGTTGGGCCGACTTCTTAATTCTTGGGTTTCACAAGGTCTGATTCATGGGTGGCAGTGGGGGATGGGATTGCCTATGCTTTCTCATCTCGAATTTGTGGATGACACCTCTTTTATGGGGCTGGCTCGTATTAGGGAGGCTGAATCCTTTAGGAAAGATTTGGACATCTATCTAGCGGCTTTGGGCCAGAAAGTCAATGAGCAGAAGTCTTCTATATTCTTCTTTAATACTCCTTAAACTATCCAGCGGCGGATTGCAACTATTCTGCAGTTTCAAATTGGGTCTCTTCCCTTTGTCTACTTGGGTATTCCTCTTGCTGTTGGTCATCATCCCAGGTCCTCCTAGTAGCTGATGCTTGATAAGATTAGGCAGAAGGGTACTCATTGGACTCATCGTTGGTTGTCTATTGCTACTAGAGTGACTCTTCTCATGTCTATTATCCAGGACCTTCCCATCTATAGGTTCTTTGTTCAAGCGGCTCCTATGTATTTCCTTAAGGAATTTGATGCTCTTTCACGTCAATTTCTTTGGAGTGGTAATGTGTTGTCTTCAAAGTGGAGCCTTGTTAAGTGAGATTCTGTGTGTAGACCAAAGCAGGAGGGTGGTCTTGGTTTACGCTCTGCTATTTTGAATGGGAAAGCTCTTGCTGCCAAGCTTTACTGGCAATGGTGTACCAATCAACATCAGTTATGGGCTCGTATTCTCAACCATAAATATCTTCGGGGTGTTGCTTCTTTTGAGGTTCCTCATTATCCTCTGGAAGGGAGTGGTTCTATGATTTGACATACTTTAAAAGTGGGGATGCAGTTGATTAAGTGTGCACTTTTTTGGATCTGTCATTTGGGGTCACAGGCTCTTTTTTGGTCAAATTCTTGGGATGGTCACCCTCCTATTCTCTCTTCTTTTCCTCACCTCCAGTCCCTTTGTGATGTTTTTATTACAAGTGGCTGGGATACTATGGAGCATTATAAGGTGGCGCAGTAGGGTGGTTTGGTTGTAAGTTTTTGCTGGAAGCATCCTTTTGAGTGGCCACCTGGAGGGTCTGAGGGGGATAGGCATGAGATTTCCTATCTTTTGGCTTCCCGTGTTTGTAATTCTTTGAGGGGACCTGATGTCTTGGCTTGGGATGGTTCGGATTTGTCTGGAAAGTACTTTGTGGCAGTTGGTTATAAGCAGTTAGGTAGGTAGTTGTTTGGGGACATTGAGGTCCCTTGGTGGAAGCAAGTTTGGCACAAGTTGTCATGGCCCAAGTGCAACTTCTTTATGTGGTTAGTGGCTCAAAACTGGTGTCTTACTTGGGATAATTTATGTAAGCATGGGTTCCAAGGCCCCTCCATGTGTGTTTTGTGTCATGGTTGTGAAGAGAGTGTCTCCCATCTCTTCTTCCAATGTTCCTATGCTAGGGAGATTTGGCATTTCTGGTGGGGGGTGTGGAATATGGCCTACTGGCATGCTTCCTCTTTGGTGGAGTTTGGGGAATGGTGGGGAAGGGCCCCTATTTCGACCCCCCTTCTTTAGGCTGCTTGGGCTCTTGGGCCTTCCTTTATTATCTGAAACTTGTGGTTGGAGAGGAATAGGTGGATTTTTTAGGATTCTTTGTTGATGGCCCCTCACCTATGGTGGAAAATTCTACACTCTTTAGGGGAAACTATTGTGGCTAAGTGTGATATGACTATTCTGGTGGACCCTCGTGATGTTGGTTGTTGTAATCGTCTTCATCTTTCTCCTCCACAATGACATCTCATGCACAACAGATGTAGGCATCCTACCCCGAAGGTGAATAGGGAGGGAAGATGGACCCCTCCTCCTCTTGGGGTCCTAAAAATCATCTCGGATGGCTCTTCTCGTAGAAATCTGGGTCATGCTGGCATTGGGGGCGTGGGTCGGGATAGCTTTGGAGATGTTCAGTTTATCTTCTCCATGTATAAGGGTCTTCATACAAATAATCTTATGGAGGCTCAGGCCATTTTGTTGGCTGTGGGGTGGGGTAGTCAATTAGGATGGCGAAGGATCATATGTGAGTCTGACTCCCAGGTTGTGGTGAACTTATTGAACAGGCGGTATTTGGATGATGTGAGCTGGCAGTTGGCTTTGATTGTTGAACAAATTCTCACTCTCTGTGCTTCTCTGGAGTATATTACTTTCACTCATATTCCTTGAGAATGGAATGGTGTTGCTGATTTCTTGGCTAAATGGGCTTCTTATCATATTCATGATTGTAATTTAGTGGATCGAGGTCAACTACCCCTGGATTTATCTCATCAATTGGATCACTTGGTTGAACTTGATAGGGCCATTTAAGGCCCTTGCTTTGTAACGTTTCCTTATTTTAATAAATTTTTACCCCCTTGATGTTAAAAACATAAAATCATTAAGTTATCTCATGAAATTATTTTAGATTGTACAACTAGTTTGATACATCATAACCAAATTTATAAAGAGAAGCATACATGCAATATATATTACATCTTCATTATTCAAATAAGTAATTAAATTCGAAGCAAAGATTGGAAGAAAAGTCTTATGGGATAGACCTGTGCCTCAGGGGCTCATCCATGATGATCTTGCCTACATAATGAGATCATAGGTTTCGTAGTTTGATAAGGGTTATTTTCAAATTGTTGATTGTAGTGAGGTTCTCATACATACGCAAGCAAATTCCATTTATGACTTAGTTCACTAGCCACCAAACTTATTGATTACTTCACATGTCAACATGAAAATACAAGATATACTTGAAGGAAGTATAATGCATATATTTCTACTTGAGCAAGGGTAATGTGCAATAATGTAGATTTAAGTGTAAGCCTAACCAAACTACTTTAGGAGTTTTTACAAGTTTCCTAAGTTTTTAAAGAATCAATACTAATTTAAGAATGCAATAATATGATTAGAGATATTCCAACCCTAGTAATCCATTATCCCAACCTATTTATTATCACAAAACCACTATGGGTTAAGAGAAGCTAAGAATTCTAATTAGTGAATTATATTGGAATTGGGAAAAATAAAGAGTCAAAGGCTCCAACACCAAAAATTCAGTCATTCATTTTGAACTCCTCATTATTACATTCAATGGATTTTATATAGCCGTAGAATAATATCAATTAACTAAAATTATTATTATATAATCACTTACATTATTAATTATTATTCAATAATCTATGTTAAGCACTACTTTCCAACACTGGGCTCCTTTGTGCTAATCATAAGAATTTTAATTTGGTGCTGCAATATGAACAATTGGCCTATCTCAAAATTCCCCCCTTCCAAAGGTTTTTTTTTTATATCAATTTCCACCAATAATGCATCCAATCACATTGTACAAAAAGAACAAAAGTTGTTACACCCTTATGATTCAAAAAAATTCAAATACCTTTTTCTTCTGCATCACATGTAAATTAAATACAAAATTTATTTTCAAGAAGCTTCTAGGTTTTGTGCTCCTAGTCAACTTTCCAAAAAAAATGAATTTTTGAATTTTGTTAAGAAATGAAAAACATATCTTAGTTTAGTGAGATTGTATTAAACTACCATTTTAAAATTAAAACAATATACCAACAATAGAATAGTGCCTAGGGTATGTGCAAGATCATCATGGAAAAAACAGGCCCTTAAGCGGCAAAAAAATCAAAAAAATCAGAGTTAGGAAAATTGATGTAAAAATTTGAATAAGTTATCTATATTATTTCAAAAATATGTAAGAATAGAATCCGTAGAAAATTGAATGTAGTTTCTAAACTACTAGGTTTTAAAAATAAATAAATTATTTGGTGAAAATTTGAAATTTCAATGCAGAGTACTTAAATTTGGAAAAAATAAGAAGCGTGTGTCTATCACCACCCCTAACCATAATAAAATGATAATATTTTTTTATAATATTTTATATATAAGTAGAGGACTCATTTCCCGATGTGATACATATTTGTTTGTAATCTTTTTCCAAGTAAATAATTAATTATGAATTTTTTATTACAACTTTTAAAAAATATAAAAAACTTGTATGTCTGACCACCTTAACTTGGTCAAAAATTCATGAAATTGAATTTTTCTTTTTTTAATCCTATAGTATGCGAAACATAGAATGAGATTCATGTTTTGGATTCAAAAAATGTAATACCATTTGAAAGCTATAGATGTTTTCAATCAGCCTATCAATTAGGACTTTAGTCATAATTTGAATGGAAAATGAATACTAATTACTTATTAAATTCAAAGTAAAGCATAATTTATATTGGTGGAAAGCTGAGAATCTCCTTTAAAAACCCTTTTCATTTCATCAATTTTTGGTAAAAAAAATTCATCAGCTACATACCCATCATATTGTCACTTTTTGGCCCATCATGATCCTGCACATACCCCCTAATGAAAACATGATTCCTCCTTTGCACAAACTAAATATCCATCAAAGAGTGGCATAAAAAATGCATACTAATCTTGAATTAAATAAACTCTCATAATTGAAAGATGAAAACAAATTTCTTCTCAAACCCCTTAACCTCATGCATCTTTCTACAACATCTCTATTTTTTTTAAAACCCTCACAAACCCAAAAAAGAAAAAACAATGAATTTAAACATTTTATTTTTACAAGATATCATTCAAGAGGCAACATTCAAACACATTTATCTACAAAAACCTTGCAAAACTACTAAGACCCTGCCTTGAAAAAGCTATCCAAGAATGGTAGAAAATTGGTGTAGCCTTCTCCTAGCCTCCTCTCAATCCTTTCCTTCCTCAACTCACTTCTCTTCCTCTCCTCTCTTCCTCTATCCTTTTAGAATGCACTACCAAAATGAAATTCTCCAAAAGAACCAAAAAGAAAAAAAAATGAAAAAGCCCCAAGTCCCATTCTAAGAAAAGAATCCCAAATAGAAAGGGAAAAAGTAACTTCCTTTTCCAATCACCCAAGTCAACTAACCAACTCCCATTTTCATAAATCTTAAAGGATGGAGAATGTAAGGGGGTTTAAAACACTTTAAAGGGTATTTCCTAAGTTAAAATAAGCCCTAAACCCTATATCCAAAACCTGGGGGAAAATTAGAACTATAAAAACATAATTTAAATTACATAAATAACTCGTAAATCACAAGAAGGTAAACACACTATGAGATAACCAATAAGGGTAATAGAAATAAACTTTCACATAAATGAAATTTCACAACATAACATCACATGATACTATTTTCTCCATACACAATAATATTGGTAATCATAGAAATAATACAAAGGAAGTAGTTTGTGACCCCAATCACCATTGAAAATTTTTACCTGCTCACTCAACAAAAGTGTTAGTATATTAAATGTAATAATAGCTGAAAAAACTAACATATATCAAAATAACTTCAAAAACAAATATTATTTTTCTCAAATTTTTATCGAAAATAGTCATCTAGGAAATAACATAGAAATGATTTAAATTAGATAACCATTACAAGTAAACACCAATCTCATCTCCATAACATCTACTCACATAACTACATAATGCAATTATCTAATAATAACCCCATCTAACAATAATAAAAAAATATCTTCTAAACAACACCTACTCGCATATCCACATAGTGTAATCATATGACAATCACAATAACAATACCATTAGCAATAAATTATTGAAATCCATCATATGAATATTTTCAACTCACTAAATCTCTTCTTGATCAACACATACTTACATATAATCATAGAAAGGAACTCATCTTCTATGAACTCATCTAACTAACACAAAGTAATCACAACAAATATTGGTCATCTAAAATCAATCAATTAACCATGTCCAACAATAACCAAGACAAACTATAAAATCATCAAAATATCATCTATGTATATGAAACAAATATAATTCATAAAACTCTTGTATAATGTCCAATCATAGAACAAATGAATTCTTTTAACAAGAGACATGATATCATCAAGTAAACATAGAGACAATAGGATCATAAAAAGGTGGTGTCTCACAAGAAAATTTTAAAAAAAGAAGTGATAAATTCCAAGTTATTGCTAGAAATCAAAATAGAAAAGTAAACAAAAAATAGTTTTTGAAGTGCACCTTGAAGTACTTGAGGAAGGGTTCTTTGAAGCACTCAATGAATCTTTTTTTGAGGTGTACTGTGAAGTACTTCTTGAAGGATTCTTTTGAAGCTTTGTGGGAGAGATTAAATACATTAATTTTTTTAGCAAAGAAGTGATTTTTATGTGGAAGGAGTTTCCTCATTAATCTTTACTGAGCTCATTTTGTCTATTGATGGTGTAGACTCATGGACAAGGCATGCAAGATGATTAAATGAATCTCAGTTGTTCATCATTTGTCACCATTTTTTTGGTTGTTTACGCCCCTTTTTGCTGCTTTCCCTACTGCTATTGTTTTCCACTCCTCCAAACTCTTCCTCTTTGGTATTGACCTTTCACTTCTCCAATTTGGTGAGCTGCAACAACTTGTCCACTCTCAAAAGTGAGTGATGTGGCCAAACATCCATAGAATTTAATATAGTTGTGCAATAATTGCTCATCTACTCTATTGTCCCTGATTTGGTAGTCCCTAGCTTATGCCAAGCCATAGGTGGATGATAGTTATGGGTACCTTCTTTAAAAACAAATCTGATTCATTAGGGTTTCCTAATATTCTACCTACAAACTCTACACATTTTTCTCCTCCACATTGTTGAGAGAAAGACATTTTTTCCAGAAACTTGAGGTAAGTCACTTGCCCTGGTTTTAGCAACAAACCCAAGGTTTATATGGTATTCTAAATGCCTTCTTTTAAATTTGCAAACCCTATATTCATATAGTATTGTGCATAATGGTTTGAAGCTATGTAGAAATTGAAAAAGCTACAAATGGTGGCTCAAAACCCTCAAAATGTTTTGGTGATGGCTATGAATAAATGTAGAAAGTCACTAAAACATAAAAAAAAATGTATGGCCATTGGAAAGAGCATATGCAGAGATTCTAGGGCACCTGCAAGAAGATAATAGTTTCTGCCCCTTCGCCATCTAAAGATTTGTGTTATTTGAATTTATCGGCTTTTTTTGTTCATGGGCAACTAGATACACTTAATATGCAACTAGAAAAAGGCTACTTTACTTGAAGTGTTAAAAAAACCCACCAAAATCTCTCTGGGTATCGATGTGGTGTTACATGTGAAGGATAGGAATGATGGAGAGGTTTCTAGATGGAGAGAAAGTGTGATTCTATAAGGACCACTGTAGGTACTTTTTCTCACCAATTTTCTCATTTTCAACAAAATTAGATTCTAGTGTATATTTTAATATTCACTATTTTCGTTTTTTCTTTTTTAGCAAAATTTGCAAGAGCTGAAGATTATCTCAATACCCAAGATGACCTACAAAAACAACAAAAACATTCTACAAGAGAGTATGAAAGAATATGAGCTTGCTTGATATTAAGACCTATCAAAATGATGAAGTATGAAGTATGATACAAATGAGTACAATGAACTTCCTTATATAGGCAAGGTTGAGATGTAGGATTGAACATGATGTTGACATGTGTCATAATCCTATGATATGTGACAACTAACTACCTACCTACCTAGGATATGTGAAGTCTAGCTAAGACTTCTATAAGGAATCTTATATCGTAAGAAAACATGTGAATAAGGGTCAAGGCCCCATTATAACCTATCACCTAGTAAATGTTACCTAGGAACATAATTAAATGCCTAAGTAAACTTATGCAAGTGTAATTAAATAATTAACTACACCAACACCCCCCATAAGTGCAGCTTAGGGAGAAGATTATTATACGAATGATGCAATGATGGGTCCCGACTACATGGCCATTTTAGGTACCCATGTACAAATGATGATGCAACTAATCTCTTGTAAATAGAGCAAAGGATAAAACCTAGTGGGAAGATAACTCCTCTCCAAAAAAGAGATGAAATACAAATAAGTGAGGAAGGATGGAGGACTCCATAATACCCCCCAAGTACACCATCTGTCACATAGATAGATAAAAATCAATAGCCCCCCCATAAGAGGGAAAAAGAGAGACTATGTAGCTCCCCCATAATGTGTAATCACCTGCAAAAATGGTAAAAGTCTGAAGACAAAACATGATCCAATGTTGACAAACAACTTGTCTCCATTTTGGAAGAAACAAAACCAAGTACAAATGCAGGAATGCTTTCCATTCTCGATAGGAATTAAAGGAAAGAAGCATGTATGATGATGATGATGTTGTCTTTGAAAGCTACTCATGTGTCTCCTTTCCCAATGAAGATGAAGATGCCACTATCAAATCAAGTACATTCCCAATCAAAGAAGAAGGTTACAAATTAGGGCTATGTGGAAACTGATGCTAAAAAATATCCAAAGACCATGATGGTTTGACAAATATTATGCAATGGTTGTCATCAAAGAGGAGAGATAACCCCTCAAATGTGTCCTCCAAATATGAAATGTGAGACTCCACAAACAAGGATGCAATGTTTTTCAAATAAGAATCCTAATTAGGAAGACAATCAAATACTAGTTGTCATGAATCACTTGACATGCTCAATGAATCATCACCATAAGATGAATGGTCCCGTTGAACAAGAATGATGGAAGCTTCAATCAATGACTCTACACAATGAATCACTGAAGGTGAAGGTATATCAACTATCGGTGATCGAGAAGAAGCATTTGAAGAACCCTTGTCATCCTCTTCGAAAGATTCAAAGTATTCCAAATATTCAAACTCCTGCATAGTATCATGAGCATAGGGTATCTTTTCTAAAAAATGAAGAGGCACAAGGAAATATAAAGTAGGATCATCTGGGAATGACTGAGTATTAGGATTTCCATATATCTCCCAAATTTTAGTCCAAAGAGTATGAGGACACTCAAAATGATCAATAGCATTCAAAGTGGAAAATTCAATATGCATTGCAATAACTCCTAAGACATGATCCCTTTTGTAATTCCAAGCAAATTTATTACTATCAATACCAGGAGGGGGGACAAGATTAGACAAATGTGGCAAAAAATGAAGCCATTAGAGATGTTTTATGATGCCATCTCTCCATTGTTTATAGTTTCCCCTTTTCAACATAATCAGAGAAGGATGAAATGAAAACCCCATAATGAACTATGATATCTCTCCAATATTACAAATAAAATAACCTTTAATATCAAATAGAAACTCCCAAATATGATATATACTACAAATGAAGTCTTCCCAAACTGATAGAACCTCTCCAAGATTCAAGATGTCCAAGTAATTAGTCACAATGCCAAATATGTAAAATACTAAATAAATAATACTTGGGGTTGAATCTGGAAAAAGTGTATGGGCACGATGAAAGAGCTCCTGAATACCTTCCAAACGCAACTTGAATCGCCAAAATCAAAGAAACTGGCAGAAAGTTATGAGCTTAGAGGTCCAAAGGGGAGATTTGACATTAGTTTCCAATAATTTGTACTTGTAGAAAAATATGGAAAAATGGCTTGCATCACTACAAAATATGTGAAACCAACTTTCCGCCGATATCTCTTTTGTAGAATTTCAATATTGTGGCAAAAAGTTATGGAAAAATGAAAAAAAAGTTGTTTTAGGCCAAATCAGGTACGGGCAAGGCTAAATAGGCACAAAAATCGATCACTAAACCACACAAAATCTTAGCTCCTGGTTCATCATGTGACCATCGGTGTTGCCAATGCAAAAAAGAACTATACAACTGAGAGGGAAAAAGTATACATGGTCAGCTTTGAAATTATTTATTTTAAAACAAGGTTTTTGAAAAAAGCGACTGGTACAAGGACCATAGTTGGCTTTTTAGACAAGATTTAAAACAAAGTGTCAATCAATATTAAAGCTTGTGATTAAATACATTAATCACCAACCAAAATTTAATAACACTGATCAAACTGCACTACATCTGTACTCGGCAATGCATTAATGATAGACGTACCCTGCAAAATACTTGGCCGGTGACAAAATAAATGTTGTCCAATAAATATGGCAGAGAGAATCCATGACAGGGAGAATGAAACCAACAGTTGGCAAAAAAATTCAATAAACCTTGTTGACAGAGTTGACACAATATATGACTTTGGTACAAAGGACTGACCAAAGAATATACACCTGCAAAAAGGTTTAAATTTGTTGATAAAAGTGTGAAGCCGCTGAAAAAAGCAATGAAAAAGGTGGTTGGTGGTTTGAAAGCTGATGGATAAAATGAAAGCTCAACGGTGAATGGGGTCGGGCTGACCACAAATGAAAGTGGGGCCGACAATGACAGAGGATGCCAACTAGAGGGTGTAGGTGGCCAGTATGACCTTGCACACAAATATCTCTACAATTTTTTTTTAAACTCCAAAAAATATTAACCCACCAATGAATATATTAATCGCCTAATTTTAGCCTATAAAATAAATATTGCAAAACATAGAAAATTATTTAAATTTTTATTTTGCAAATATCGTACCCAGACTTGGGCAGGCCGTACGACTGCCCAGGGAATTTTTTTTTCCTCATAAAAAACCAACACCGAAAATAGGTTTATTTTATGTCGATCTTAATCTCTTGGGCTCTTTGAAGATGATGGAAAGGTCCAATCGAGGTGAAAATGCACCAGAAGGTCTGCAACTCCCAAATCTTACAAATATTCAAAACCTCATAACTTTGGAAAATAATGTTAGATTTAGGCGAAACAAAAGTTGATCCTGACTTTCTTAGCTACCTTTAACTCAAATTTGAGCTTAGATATCTTCCAACATGAGCCAAAAGTGACCTTCCATGAAAACCCTCATATAGAGACTACCTCAAATCTGGTATTTTTTCAAGTTTTTTTGATTCCTAGGTTCACCATTGGTGCAAGGGAAGAGCATACACAACCTTGCTAAAAATCACCAAGATATCTCACTAGCAATAGCTCAACCCTTAGGTTTGAGAATGGTTTTACAAGGCTTGGCTTTGATACCATGTAAGAGTTGAAGATTAGCTCAATACCCAAGACCACCTACAAAAACAATGAAAACCTTCTAAAAGAGAGTATGTAAGAATATGAGCTTGCTTGATATTAAGACCTATCAAAATGACGAGGTATGAAGTATGATACACATGAGTACAATGACCTTCCTTATATAGGAAAAGTTGAGATGTAGGATTGAACATGGTGTTGACATGTTTCATAATCCTATGACATGTGACAACTAACTAACTACCTACCTAGGATAATGTGAAGTCTAGATAAGACTTCTAAAAGGAATCTTATTTCCTAAGCTCATGTGAATAAGGTTCAAGGCCCCATTATAACCTATCACCTAGTAAATGATACCTAGGAACATAATTAAATGCTTAAGTAAACTTATCTAAGTGTAATTAATTAATTAATTACACCAACAAAATTAGAATCCTATTTGTAGCTTGTGCTTGCTGTGAAAATTTGTAAGATGAGTTTTTTGTATTCAGTTGCACAACACTTTCCTTTTTCAATAAAATTTTATGCAATGGAGTTCATAAATTCATCATTTAAATTTAGTGTCTCAAACTGCCATATTTTTCATGAAATATTTCTCGTGTTTCTAAACAAAACTTACTTAAAGTTAATAGAAATATTTTTCTTAGGGATTAAGTAGTTTTCCAAAGCTTTGTCAAAGTTCTTCTGGATAACTTGGTTACAAAATTCTACTTTGGTTATCCCGAAGAGCTTCTAAAATTAAAAACTATGTTTTTCCCTTTAAATTAGCGTATATAATACTAGTACATCTTTTTTTTTTTGAATTAGAAAGATCTGCTAACTATCCAATTAAGTTTCTTTTAAAAATATTCATTTTTTAATTATTTTTAGTTTGGTATAGGTCTAAGGTTCCAATTTTGGGATGGATTTCCAAGATAATATAGGAAAACAAGGGAAGAAAGCTAATTGACTTAGAAATTACCAAAAAAATAAAACTATGATTGAAACCCAAAATTTCCAACCTATAAACCAAGTAGAGAAAAAGTAATTAGCCAATCTAGTAACATATAGTGAAAGCAAATGAATCAATATTTTTGTATCAAAAAATTATTAGTTTTTGGAGCAATTGTATTCTCACTTGTAATAAGAGTGGGGATCCCATCCTTCAGGTATTGTGTGGGAAGCTTATTAAGCTTTCTTAGCTAGAGACTATTTCATGCAAAAATAACTCCTACTACATAGGGACCAAACACAATCCAACTCAAAGGCACCTGAAAAAGAAGGTGAAAATCAGATGTTTAGTGAAGCTGAAACAAGTTTGTACTAGCACGAGTTAAAACTAATCTACCACCTAATTACAAGAATTCATCTCTCAACATGAAATTCAAAAAGGTTAGTAAAGCTAAAAACTCTCCTTGCTGCTTTCCTTGGAAAGGCATAGTTAGATCAACAAGTGATGCATGTCCTATTTTGTTAGATGAATTTGGATACAAGTGATGTGATAAATGAATAAAAGCTCTATAGATCTTATTTAGGTAGATGTGATATGATGTTACCAATGCTGCATTTATAGACATTTCTTAATTATAAAGTAGCAAGCTTTGGACTGGTGTGCAAGATAACACAAAATGTGATATTATTGGGTGAACTAAGAAATATAACCTTTCTTAAGGAATATAGGAATTAATCCCTTACATCATGTGAAAAATTTGAGACTAGTCTAAGTTGAAACTATTGTGCTTATTTTGGATTAAAAAGTTGCTTGTATCTATTGACTTATTTCATTTAATGTTTTTCATGCGTGGGCACTTTCTTCAAAGGTTGCATCTCATTGGTTTATAGATTATAACTTGAAAGATTTTCAATGGTTGTGAACTAAACAAATAAGAGAAGACCTTGAAAAAATAAAAATATTAGAATTCAACTTTTACAACATAGAAAAAATGTCATGCTAGAAGAAGTGAACTTAGTGAAGCTGAACAGTCTATTGCAGGATACCTAATATATCTCTTATTAGCTCTCTATTTTGGGAAGTTCAAACAAGAATAAAACCTTAAAATCTATATAATTTATGTATTGCAATGTTTTCTTGGAGCTACATTTGCAAAGTAAGAGATTCCTTATTTGTTCCATGTTATCAACAAATACAATATTTACAATAAGTTTCAGTAAGGTTAAGAATTCTAATGTACAAAAAATAATTTTATTAGATTTAAAGAAATTGGGATTCAATAATTCTATGCTGTAGGAAGGAGATGCCAATCTGGAGCAAGCTCAAACCAACTTATCCGAAGCAGATTTTACTGGTGCTATTGAAATTTTCCATGTATTTCTTTTATAAGTTCTAGAAACAGTTTTTTTTTCTTTCTATATTTTAATTACTTTTGAGCATTTAATTTCCATGGAAGTTTACAATTTGTGAAATATAGCTTTCTTATCTATGAGCTTTTCTTTTTCATTGTCCTTTTGATTTTTTCTAGGTATTTGGTTTTTACTTTACAAATGAGCATTAGGTAAGTTTACCATCTATTAAATGTAGCTTGCTTGTCTATGATCTATAAATGTTTACTTTGAAAAAATATTTGATGGCTTATCTTTCATAGGGAGTGATGAAGTTTACACCATTCATGGCACATGAGCTTCTATTATCAAAAGTTTCAGTTGGAAACAAGAAACTTTTGTACAAAAAAATATAAACTCTAGGAATTTATTTGAAATCCATTACAAATAATATCCATTTGTACAAGGGAACCAATTATTGGGGTTTCCAAAACCAATTTGTACAAGAATTTTCTGTGTTTTTTTATTTCCAAAAAAAATCCAAACTTACAACTTTCTCCATTTCCTTTTATATACACATTTATGCACTCAATTTAGTAGCAATTTCCAGAATACATTAAGTTATATCTTTTACAATTCTCACTACTATACCACATTTATCTCTTCTACATTCCACATGTTTTCGTGCGTACCGATTGCACACAAAGGTGTGATTGCTAGTTTTTAGAGCTTCATCATGGGTTTCAGATGTGAGTTAGTAAGGTTCATTAAATAACAAAAACTTAAAAAATATGAAATAAGTTACAAGCTTCTTTAAAAGGTTTTATCAAAGTTCATTGGAACAAAGGAAATCATTGTTAAATCAGAATGATTTAAAGTTGCCTATCTAGAAGTCAATTTTTAGCTATTGTATTTTCAAAGAGGAGAGCATATTTTAGGATTTAATATTTTTAGTTGAATCTATTTATAGATTGGATTATTTTTAGTATTCTCTATTTTTAGCACAAGGATCTTTTTGAGTAGTCAACTATATTTAGATAATTTATTTTTAGAAGTCTATGTTTAGATCTTTTGTTATATAGGAGATGCAACTTCTAAAAGATAAATCATAATATTTTAATTATTAATATAAGTGGTAGTTGCATTAGAATTAGTGGACAAGATAATTTGGAATAAAGCTTAAATTCATGTAATCAAGCTATATGGAGTAGTAGTAGTTAACTTATTTCATTTATTTTTAAGTAGCTTTATAAATGGTATAATTAAGTGCATTTTTATACTTAGTTATATAAGGAATCAATGATGGTAATTCTCATACTTGCATATTGTAGAAATTACTATTCATTGTTATTGATAATCTAGAATTTGTGACAATATAATTTATTATGTCTATCTTGCTTGTAAGTGGGTTGAGTTATATTGAATAATTGTACCAAATTTGTAAGCTTTGAATTGCAAGTGTTTTTGAAGTTAGATATTGTGGTTTTGTATTAAGCCCTTAATTTTTTCTTACCAAAGCTATCATATATTTATGTATTAGCCTATTCAATCTAGATGTGTTCATTTTTACCAATCTCTAGTTTTACTAATCATTACACACATGCAATTATATGTTTTAGTTCTAGTAAAAAATAAAAGAGCATTTTAGTTTTTCACACTAGGAAAACCCAAAAAGATACACATCTAGGGTTTATTAAGCATAAATGTGGAATCACCCATGAAAACACTATAAAATTTATAATTTACTAGTACATATTATTCATAATTAGTTAAGTTCAATTTATAAGGAGATTCACCTTCTAATTCAAATAACAATTATATTGCACATTTTCTTTATTTTGTGTCACAATGAAATGTGTGAAATAAATATTTAATAGTTTTTGATGGCTTTTGGGGAATGGCATAAGACTATTGTCTTGCCCATTACAATATTCCAGTTTGGTTCAAGGATCTAGAGTTAACAAATATATTTTATTTTTAAAAAATAATTCTTATGACTTGATGCAGTGGTATCACCTTCGCATCATCTAATTTTGGTTTGAACCATTTTGGTTTTTCTTGGCTTAATCATTGACAAGTGGCAAGATTGGAAGCTCTCTCCAAAATCGTTTTAAAAGAAAACAAGATAGTTCAAACGGTTGAGGAAGAAGGCATCACCCCCCCATTTTGGGTGTGAGTTGCTGCCAGGAAATGAGAACTAATCTTGGAAAAAAATAAGGAGAAATAAATGCTTTTGGAGGTTCTACTTGAGAGGGAAAAAGAGGCGAAAGATTTTTTTGAAAAAAAAAAGTTTTTGGAAGAGCAAAGAGATCAATCGATTTGCTTTGGTTTTGTTTTTGGTTGAGAATAAGTAGGAATAGAGAAAGGTCGATTGAGTGTGTTGTGATAGCTGGAAGTGGTCATTGGGAGAATCGTTTCCTCTCTAAGTCGATGGATTTGCGATTTGTTTTTGACATGTATTTCCTTGCTAGTCTAAATTGTGGTGTTTTTGTTACTGCAATGAATTTCATTTACTTGTGGTTGTTGTGTTGAATGGAGATGGGAATGTGCTAGTCTTTGGTTCTCTTTCTCCATCGCTTTATAATGCATGTCCTTGTTTTAATGAATAAAGTGAGAGTCCTTTATTATGTAGATGAATGTTCTTGACTGCTAACTTGTGCAAGGAGGATTGATCAAGGAAGCTATGATTTATGCATTTGTTTTCCAAACTCATATTGCTCGTGAATCTTGGTATGTTAGAGCATCTTTGTAATTTGAAGTTGTTGTGCTGCTAAGTTTTGCATAGTTTCAATATGTAGTTTTCCATTGTTGTAGGAATTTCAAACTAGTCACCATCAGCTTGGTATTAGAGTCACACGAGATTGGTGTTGATGGCCAAATTGACACAACAATGTTAAATATAATATTTCTATTCTATTTCTCCTGAAAAAGATAACTGATGTAAAACCACCTATCTTCCAATGTCATGACCCCTATTTTCAATAGATAATTTATAATTCAATAATACTATTTCAATACATTTAATATTTAGTTTAGTTGTTTGAATGTTTAATTAAATTAATTAGTAGTGGATCATAAGTGCAAATGAAACAAAAGGAAATTATTACAAGTTAATTATAGATTTTATTTTCCAAATAAATGATGATTTATTATTTAGATTAATTATTTTATTTGCAATTGAATGATACTCTTTGATATTTATTTGAAGAGAATATTTAATTTATAATTAAAAAGCATTTCTTTATTATTTACTAAGGATAAATATTAAGCATGAAAAAGAAGTATTATTTTTATTTCGGTTACTTTTATTTTAAAGATTCAGTTATTAAAATTTGGGGGAAGGAAAACTTTAAAAAAGGGAAAAGATAATAACGGAAGGCATTCAATTGTCTTCCATAATTTTCCCTTGTGTCTTCTATAATAGAAAATTGTAAGTAGTTTTCTGGGAAGCACCACAAAAGTGGAAGAAAAGAAGAAAATTTTAAAAAAGGGGAATAATATACTCATTCCGGGGAAGCAAGAGGGTAGGCAGTTTTAAAAAAGAATATAAAACTGCATGTAATCATTTTTTGGGAGGGGGGAAGAAGAAGAAACTAAGAAGAAGCAAGGGGAGAGGCAATGAAAAAAGAAACGAGTCCGGCGGGCTGAAAGAGGGTGGTTCAATTGCAAGCCAATACACCGGGGAATCAGATCGAAGAGGAGGAGAACTATGGAGTGTTAATATTTTCAACTATTTGAATTCTTGGGCGTTTGAAAAAAAATATAAAAGGAGTGCGGAGAGTATATCCAACGTAATAGTGCTGGACAATCCTGCCGCTATTCTGAACCCATTTCAATTTGAGATATCGAATGAATGCCTGGTTCCTCCAAAAAGAAGGTATGTATGCTATGGTATTTCAAATGAATTATTTCTTTTCTGTATCAATGTGTACTACTCGTTATATCTATTATTTGGCTGTTTTTGTTGGCATGCTTGTACGGTTTTAGGGAACTAAGTCAAGTTTAGAATTTGTGTCTGGCGTTAGAATTTCTGTTTTGCTTTGAGAATCTAGTTCATATAACTGCTCTTCAAACCAGTCGCTTCCTTTCTAATAATAGCTTTGGAACCCAAATTACGTTTTGAATTTGGGTTGGTTTTTGCATCAAATAAATCGTTTCAGCAAATCCATTAAGTGCAAATCCGGCAAAGGTTACCATCCATGTGAACCCGTCTTTTGAGGTATTTTGCCAAACAGTTTACATGCCTTATCTCCGATTCTGCATTTTGCATACATGTCTACCATATAGGCGTACACACCGAGAGGGACAGAGTGGTGGGTGCGTGAGACCACATTTATTTGAGGGACTTTGTAAAACAGAGCTCACGCCTTGTCTAGGCTTCCACCGTTTTCCTCTTCAAATAATCCATTTTGTGCGTATTCTGGAATTATTGCAGTCCCTGAATTCACAATTCTTTGGGGCATCCTGTCAGACAGTTTACGTGCCTTGTCCATGTGTCCACATCTTGTATACATGTTTACTAGGGCAGTTGCAACTACAACATCTGAAAAAAATATTCCTATCCTTTATGCTTTGATGGATGTCTATACCCTGTTCCCAAGCTTCCCTTTCTGGCTGGAACAGGGAGGATGCTCGTAAAGGTTATTGGGGCTGGCTATGCACCCGCCAATTGCAATTTCTTGATAGTTTCTAAAACCTGCTCAAGTATCCTGTTTTGTTTTTAGTTCGCGGATAAATCTTCAAATTAACTTTGTGACGTCGTTGGATCGAATCTGGGGGGAACAAATCAGTATATATTTTGAGGAGTAAAATACGAGTACAACTATGGCGACTGTTTCGCTTCTTTCCAAATACAAGCTCGTGTTTTTGGGTGAATCAATCTATCTATCTTCCACTGAGGATAACCTTTGAATTTGCTTTTCTTGGACTAGAATTGATAGGTTTTCTGCTGAAAAGTATCATTTGAACCAATTTTATGCCTAAGATACAACCCTCAGTGCTTGTAGATCCTGACTATTTAATTAAAATGTTATATATTACGTTCCATAAAACTTACCAAACATCAGATCATCGTCAAAAACACAGTTGCTTGCCATTTAAATCCATGTGCTAAGGATCGTGAAGCATGCATTCATTCTTTGCCATCAACCTATGGACTTTGTACTGAGGATAGTTTTGATATTGAATAAACCGAACCCTTCTCCATTGGTTCCTATATCATGAAATATGTATATTAGGAAATACTTGTATATGGATGTAGTACTGAATTCTATGCGTGACTACAATTATTCATAATAATATATATTCATATGTATGTTACCAATAACTAGCTATTGCACTTTTTGTGTGCAATTGGGTACGCCGAATTTTTGGTTGGAACTGATAACATTTTTTGTTTATATGAAAAGGTAGAAATGGAAATAATTTGATGCAATTGATTATGTTTAGATTAGTAAATGGACCAGCTTTAGTAAAATTGAAAAATCTAACTAAGAATAGTAGAACGCATTATCGCATCCATCACAAATGTTCCATCAAAGAAAGGGGCAAATGATGGAAAGGGGATTAATTGTAGGAGTAAAATGTTAGGGATTTTGTGTAGACATATGAGTTGTAACATAAGAATTTGTATGTAAGTTATTAAAAGAAAACATTTGAAAAATTAAACACATGTTGGTAGATAATGAAGAAAGATGTACCATTTAATAGATTTAATGTTTGTAGACGCATGCTCTTACATAATGATGAAAGATGTACCATTTATAGTTTTAAAACAGTTTGTAAATACTACACATTGTACCTATTTTATAATAAACACAGTAGTTGTATTTATATGGTTGCATAATGGAAATGTAAAAACATATTTTGGATAGGTTGGTGGCTAAGTAACTTTAACTTCAAAAGTCTTTGGTATGTTGGGCTGTGGAGGTGGAAGCTTTGGAATGGTAACAGTCAATACTCCATTTTGGCAGCTGGCAGAAGTGGCCTCTATATTGCAGTTGTCAGGCAAGGTAAATTTACGTATAAATTTTCCGACCATGAGCTCCATACGGATAAATTTTGCATTGTCGTCCTTTTCCCTTGTTCGTTCTCCACTTATTGTCATTATATTGTCATCCTCTAGCTGAACCCGATTATTGTCAAACAAAAAAGTATCAGATTTGTTACTGTAATAGTTGGCAAGTGATTTGATTTTGAATCATATTTGAATTGTAGAGGAAATGAGGGTTTGAGAGCTTTAGAAGGGAAATACCTTGATGTTGTTGTTTTGAAGGCCTGGCATGTCTATTATGAAGGCATAAGAGTTGGGAAACTCTTTGATATCAGCAGGTGTGGAAGTCATGGCCTTGCTTTGTAGATTGTAATTGTTTGTTGAGTGGGGACTCGTAGAAGCTGGTGATGTCCTCTCACGGTTCTACATATTTGTTAACTTTCATAAGCATTTCCTTTAAAAAACTTGAAATGATAAATTAACTATAAATCCAAAGGAGGGCAAATACATTTATGATGTTAAATTTTATTGGGGATATTAACCACGTTTCTAGCAGAGTCTTTGTAGGTGCGACATTTACAAGGCAAGTTTAAAATCTATTAGTGCGCAATTTTAATCAAAGGATGTCAGAAGACCTTGTTTTAGAAGAACTAAAGAATAACAAATTTGGTGCTGAAGTAATTTAGAAGAACTAAAGAATAACAAATTTGGTACTGAAGTAATTTAGAAAAAGATGTACTCCATTTCTTTTCACGATTTTGTATTCTTGTTAAATATCTTCACTTGTGTAAATGAGCAATGGGAGGAGTGTGTATTTAAGGAAGAAGATAAATACATTTTTGAAGATAGTAACAGTAGTAATAGTTGGTATTGTAGGAAAAAAAAGTGGCATACCTATAGTAGTTGACATTCCCTTTAATTGTATTAGTTGTTTGAATTTGACAATGCCTGCAAACAAATCTCTTCGTTTATTTTGCGAGCAACATATGGGCTTTGTTGAATGTGTGCATATCGTTGGAATGAGAAGGTTGGGTGGATGCGAGGCTTTGTAGGTTTGGAACCTTGTGATTTGTGTATTGTCAATGCCCATGCCATTTTAAGAGGAATTTGACGGCAAAGTCCTCGGCTGAGCGGTGTTATTGGAACATATGTCGGATTGATATGGTCCCAAGGTGGTCCAAGGTAATTCTTGAAATGAACAACAACAAATAATGGCAATTGAGGTGGTTTGTCACCTTGACTGTATACAATAGCTTTTACCTGACCAAGTGCACCATTCACGAGACCTGTTTTAACCCAAATATTTGAACATAACATGACCTCCTGGCCAATAGATAAGAAAGTTTGAGCTTGAAGTTGTTCTTCATCAGGATTTATGTATGTTGACCCTGTTAGTTGCTCTGTAATGGAAAGTACAATAGGTGCTGCCAAAGACAACAACATACATTTGTTGTGTAGTGAGACTAATTCATTTGTTGCAAAAAGATGCATGCTTGACAAGAAAGAAGAGTTTTCTGTAGAATTGAGCGATGAACTTGAACGTGAAATTAGAATTTCCCAGTCTTGTTCTGTAGGATGTGCATTACGTAGATTGTGGAGAAGCGTATGAAAAGCAATCTGGGAAGGATCATTGCCAAGTTGTCAAAATATTTTTGTCAAAGTCACCACTGTTGTGAAGCTGAGCCATAGAGTCCCACCATAGGAGGTAGAAGCGTACATGGGGATATCTTTAACAGGTGGCAATTGGCCCAAGTCACCAAATAGTATGATGGAACGCCCTCCAAAGGGCAAGTGGTTGTGGCTGGGGAATGCCTCTCGTAGTCACATGTCAATTCGTTCTAGCAACTTGGGACCAAGGAAGCTCATCTCATCAATTAAAATGTACCTAATAAAGTACATACTTTCTTGGAATGTTGCAAGTGTTTTCCCTTGTAGGGGGGCCATTTCTTTTATTGGAATATGAAGAGCAAAATGGATTGTTGAAGCTTGAATATTGAATGCTGCAACACCTGTAGGTGCAAGAAGTAGTAATGGTGATTGGTGAATTGGAGCCGAGCTCATGAGGGCATGCCTTATTTGTTTAATGAGATGTGACTTTCCAGTTCCTGCAGTTCCTTGAACAATTAGCTTGAGCGGTGGTTGCAATGGAAGTGTGCTTAGCTGAGACCAAATTATATCAAATGCTTTTTGTTGCTGAGTAGAGAAAGTAGTATGGATGTGTTCATGGAGAGCATGGTGCACTTGAAAGGTTGCTCTATTACAATCTATGAAAGTAGTTGCAAAATGCATTTGTATTAGGGTCAGGTTGGATTGTTGCCATTCATGGTGAATGTCAATTTCACGACGACCAAGCATGTTTAGTGCATCAAGTTGTATTGGAAGGTTTGGGTGCAAACTTGAGAGAACCTGCCACTCTTGTAGGCTTTGGCCTTGTATGGAATGGTCAACACTTGAGCTGCTGCTTGCATCTGATGCTTCTGTGGGAGTTGGAAGTGTGCGATGTACATGCCATGCCCTGTATGTAGAAGAAAACCTCTCCCATTGCAATATAATTTGATGTTCAGAGGACCCAAAATCAGTGTCAATGTTGCGAAAGGGGTGATATGAAATAAGTTCACTCCAACAAAATTCATGAAAGCTTTGGTCATTTCTTGCAGGGATGGTAGTGAACCTAGGTGAGACGCGAACAATTGCTTTATGAGGGCGTTGCTTCCATTGTTCATTTTTTCGGGAGGCTCTAAAGGTCCACTTTTGGGTTAGTTCAATGAGTGGCATTGTGTCTAGATGAATTGGGCGAGCCATGTGTGCATCAATGTACGTAGGTGTTGTGGTAACTGATGTGGGTGAGATTGAGACACGTTGGAATTTATGGTGGTTAACATTCAAGGACACAAATGTTCTACTAGATATGGAGAGGGGTAATTTTAGTAGAAGGTGGCAAGTCTCTTGGGCACTAATATCACGATCGACAAGGCTATTAGTAAGCAATTTATGAAAAGAAATTGGGGCTGGAAATTCTGACTCTAAGTTTGTGGAGATGCGAGATAACATGGTATGGTATGATTCTGATTTGTGCTCAGCTTTTGCAACATATTTGGCAATATATTTGAGGACAACAACAATTGATAATACAGGTTGGCAGTCTACATTAGCCCTCCAGATAGATAGGATAGATGGGTTGTGAAGGTTCAACCGATCATCATTACGAGCTGGTGTATGCTTAGGATGACCAGTCTCATCATTTGAAAGAGTTGACCTATCTTGCATGGACCATGGTGCTTTGTAGCGACATACAATAGCTGGCCCTTTCTTTCTGAGGCATGTTAGCAAATTACACTTTGTGTGTCATTCAACACAATTGACTAACTCACAATAGTTTGTTGAGGGCTCACATGACAATATCCTTGTTGTGTCTAGCAAGCATGGATCATCAAGAATAGAGCGTTGAATTGGCTGGCCTCTCAATTGGAGGCTATGTGGATTCCAAGCGGAGACATATCTATCTATGTAATCAAGTGCATTTTGTACAGATTGAATGTTATTCCATTCTAATCTACCAAAATTAGGAGCTTGTGCAAGCCAAAGAAAACCATGAATGTGTGCAGATCCTCTGTGTTGCCATTCATACCTATGAAAAGATGATATTTAGAAAACTATTAAGGTAAGATTTTTTTTGAAAAGTGAAGTGATGATTTATTGTAAACAATGGAAGTATGCATTTATTTTGAAGATTGAGAAAGAAAGGGTTTACCTATACCAATATTCAGATGCACCAAGAAGTTTTTCCAAGACCTCTTCCTGAAATGCAGTAAACCTGTGGTGCATGTAGATAGCTGTAAGATGTGGATTTTGTACAATGTTATGGATCCTCCATCTAGAAGCCATGGAAGGATTTGTAGGAGGCTTGGTTGGCATGATGGCATGCAAGTCTAGCCATTTAGTATCTGCAGCACTCAGTGTGAAGAAGAGTGACGGGCAACCAATTTGAATGATCATGTCTGAAAGCTCCCCTCGACGTTGGGTCCAAAATGGATGCGTTCCACAAATGGTCGAGCTAAATCGCATGAGTTGATCTGCAAGTTTGTCATCTGGCATGTCCTTTAATCTTTGGCGCAAGTCGTAGATTGTTGAGGGAAGATGACCATCAAGATTTTTGTTGACAAATACAAAGGAGGTTGCTTGGCTACGGTGGCGCATAATGATATTTAGAATGAAGTACCTAAACCGAGGGTGTTGCCCAAACCGTTGATCATGGTATCTTATAAGGTGGAGAGCATATTCATGTAGTTTAATTTCTTTGATGCGTTGTTGCTTGAATGCAACTTTTCCATTTGGAAACAAAGTGGGGAATGCCATAGCAAATAATCCTTCAGTGGTGTATTCATTTATAGGAGTAGGAGAAATGGACGGCCATGCAATGGTTGGTGTTGGACGTCCTACACCTAGTTGTAGCAAAGAGCACACCTCTTCGACCTCTGTACGTGCATGTGGGAGATTCACTACAAAGGATGTTGTCGACAACAAGCTGTGTTTAGTAGGGTCATATTCGGTGTTGCTTGATTCATTGAAGTTTGCATCTGTGGTAGTAGGATTTGAAGATGTTGCAAAAATAAGGTTTGAGACATTAGTAGAACACTCTGGCAAATTTGATAATGCAAGCTCATCTATTTGGACATCCTTGTAGTATGGGTCATTGTATATCTTATATTTTAGTGCCTCGTGGACACGACCTCTACTGACAAGGAAGCTATATGGTTGCTGGTCGATATTTTCCCTATTTACAATTAGAATATCAAGGTCAGTAATATGCCTAGGAAAATAGGATGCAATTGCAAATATATCTTGTGGAAAGCTGATAGTGTGGCCACTATATTTTAGTTTCCCCCCTTTTGCATAGGAAACTTGGAGTATTGGGCTAACTCTTGCTATTAGCATTTCCTCAATTTGGGATAGGATTTGTAAACATACAGGTTGTTCACCAGGGTCCATGTTGTTCCACTTTGAGAACCAATGATCATTCTTTTCAGATATGCATCTAGAACAAGTTGTGAGTCCATTTGTTTGCCTAGTTTTGATTCCTGGATATCTCTCCATGCAAACCATACAAGTTGATATTTTTGACAAGCTATCTAACTTTGATCAGAATTTATTTCTAGCAGAGAAATACTCCTGGGAGAAAAGTGGCGAAGGGTGCATTTCGATATCTTGGGGTGGATGAACTATATTTTGTGGGGGAGGTGGAATACTTTGTAGGATGGGTATTGTAAGAGGTGGAGACAATGTAGATGTCGAGGCTCTAGAAACAATATTTTGGTTGACCTCACGTCTTCGTTTGTTAATATCATCTTTCCTTGCATGGTATTGTTTTCGTTTCAGTGCATTTTGGCGAGAGCGTATTTGTTGCAATCTTTCATTTTCTGCCTCCATAATAGCAAATGCTGATTGTAAAATGAATGAAATAGATTTGTGAGAGATAATAAGTACAATATACAAGATGCATATATACAAATTTGTACATAGAAATTTTAATGTACATAAAGCTATAAGAAAATATGGACAGTGTTAATTTAAATATGTTCTTTTCATTTAAATTTGAGAAAAACTATGATCAAAGCGACAAGGAAGGGAAATGTAGGAAAATATTTGTATATGTGTGATTATGTGTAATAACCCCTCTGCACTTTGTCTTGACCAAGAAGTTGTTAAAGGCAATGTGATAATTAAATACAAGATTTTATATATAAAAAAATATATATATAAGGTACTGATTAAATAATTGCTTTAATAATATATATATATATATATATAATACATAATGAATGTGGTGCATAATAATTTAAAAATGAAAATAAATAATTTGATATATTCATTTTAGGGGATAGAAATTCGTTGTTGCATGCCTACCTTTTGGGCCGGAGTTATTTTCTAAGCTTTAGGTGTAAGTTAGTCTTGAGTTTCCTCCTTAATTATTGGTTTCGGTTGCCTTGCATGGAGGAAAAGGACTTTTAGTTGGTTATGAATTATTTTTGCTGCATGTTAATGCGGTAGAGGAGACCGCTTCATAGGGAAGGCGACCCATAGACTGCTTTAATGAACGGATTACGCCCCTGTTTGGATAGTAGAACCGTTCCTGTAGGGATGTCATTAAATGGTGACTCTTGCATGTTCAGCATTTTGTAACAGAAACTCTGGCATGTTCAGCATTCTTTTAAGAAAACTCTTCCACTCCCACCGTAATAAAAAAAAAAAGAGATGCGTTTTCTGATCATTTTTTTTAAAAAAAGACGGTTGCTTGATACAAGATAGCTTAGAGCAACTAGAAAGGGAGAGGGCAGATAGTGGTGTGGGAGCCTAGTTTTGGAAGGTTTGCACCTCGAATCCTTACAGCACCACCTTCTGTATACAGGTTAGTCTTCATCGTGCTCTCAAGATCTCCATTTTAAAATCGATTTCATTTGTTTTTGATTTATGTGTAAACATATCCACTTTAGTTGGGTTTTAGGCTCTGTCTTTAATGTAATCTTGTCTGATTTAGTATTATTAAGGTTTAACGCTCTGTAATGTATGAGGTTTATCATTTAAAGGTTTTTAGTGCCGTCCAAGACTTTTAAGGTTTGTTTTTACGCAAGTTTACTTGTTTTGATTTCAAAGGATTCAGAAAAGATTGTAACTGAATAGTGTCGTGTTAAATATTTATACCAAAAATATGTATACCTTGCTGTCTTACTATCGCTTAAACAAATCTCGGAAGGAACTCTCTTACTTTTAAGACTTGAGCTTGAATTTTCATTCGTATATCTGTACATGGCGTTGTGCTGATTTTAAACAACTGACCATGTAAAGCCTATGGTTGAATAGAGATTTCATATCATACAGATTTTTGCAATATGGATTTATTGTAATGCTTACATTTGTATATTCGAATGATCGAATTCTAGGCATTATTTTTATGATTATCATTTCGAAGGACGATTAGTTTTTTTTTTCATACTTTATACCTGTTGAAATCTCAAAGTTACTTTTAACTTTACCGTTTCTGTGAGTTTGGGGTAGTGGTCTTTTTTGATTTCCAGCCCATCCTAAACAAATACCATTTTAACAACCCACTTTAAGTACAGTCTCATGAAAACTATCTACAATATTAAAAAAAGAAGAGATTGTAAAACAATATAAAATATTATACCAAGGCCTGAATGCAGTCCTCGACTTTTAAGCTCCCTGCATTCCTGACACAATGCACAGGAAAATAAAATATAAAAAAAAAAGAGCCAGGGTGTCCGTTATTGGAGTTTCCTCTAAATTATATTTGTTTCTTAGCCTAGTTCTGTATGAGAATGTATATATCCAAGAACATGCAATCAGGATGGAGAACATAAATCTAGCCGTGGCACAAGCTGCAACAAATAAAACATATATTAAGTACCCAAATGCTCAAAACCGTAAAACATGTTATATGGAAGGTTAACCAATCAAACTATTTTTCAGTATATGAAAAGTAATATTGAAGTATTTTTTTTAGTGTATGAAGTTAAGTTATATATTTATATCAGGGTTCAACTGTTTAGTATTTGAGTCAAACTTATTGATTCATAAAGTCTTGATTTACAGAAAACCATCTCTTATTAACTAATGAATATAATGATTTATAAGAACCCATTTTTGGTAAGAATGGACTTTAAGACTACCTTATCAGTCTCTGACCACTTTTAATCTTTATAAAGGATCAGCTGTTGGCAGAACAATACAACTTTTTTTTTTTTCCAAATTTCAATATTCACTTTCTAATATATTTGGCAACTAGTCACAGTTAAAAAAAAAGAAGTTAGAGTTGAGGCAGAGTACAGAATTAAGTAGCCTCCCTGAAATTATTGGCGTTCAATACTGTGTGCTGCAACTCCCATTTTGCTGTCTAACATGTATTTGACATTGTGAAACGTGGGGGCCATCATCCATTTAGTATCACCTGTATAAACTTTTGTCTTCATTTGAAATAATAAGGTGTGGGCCCATCTTTTAGGTTGTTTCATTTAGCATCACTTTTAGCTTCCACAAGAATACTGCACCTGTTTAAAAATAATGGATATGGTTCACATCTCTCAGAACAATTTCTCTTGCAATAATCTTGGAGACGAATTCAGATGTACTGTGGCAACAGAACATACTTGAGGTTCTTAACAAATCTTTGAGTATCGATTACATGTATGAGCATGAGATTGACTAAGTTGTTTATGCCATTCACGGCCTGAGGTGATTAGGAACGAAATCTGAATTGAGTTTTCTTGTGATTCTAACCCACTGGCATGAGCTAGATAAGTTTTCCATCAAATTTGTCCGGTTAACTTTTCCAGCTTCTTTGATATAAATCTGCCTTAAATGTAGCCCTGTTGAGATTCACAGTTTACTAGTAATTCCATGTATTTTATTGGGCAATCGATGCTTGCATTATGGATTGTAATTATCCTTTGATGAGCGTCCAACTTGATTTGCTTTACTGCCCTTGTCACCACCTCGGTTTATTGAATGGTAGGGATAGGTCTATTCCTATAGAATTTAAAGAGTATGATTCTGTTTTATAATTAAGATATCTAAGAATAATAACATATAATATTTTGAATTGGTGATGGAAATGTATGTAGAACATAAGTAGCATTAGATATAATATGAATGAGAAAAGAATAACAGATCATACAAAAATCACTATAAGAATATTTAGGAAGCTTGGAATGAATTTGAATGTAAACATACCTAGTATCCTTTTGATATTAATAGCATTATTTAGGAAGGTGAGATGAGATGCTTTGTAGATTCATTATGCAAATTCTTAGCTTCTTTTTGGATTTATTGTGTGAAGTGTTGTGTTGAATTGTGGTGAGAATATCTGTGAACTCTATTCAATGTCACCATTCATAGTGATATGATAAAGTTTTCCTGAGTCTTGGGAAAGTCATGATTGTAAAGATGATTATGTAATAATCCTATATTTTTGCTAATGTGGCCATTGTAGGGATGTCTTTATGTTTACTTGAAAATGTGAGTTTGCTTGAAAAAGTGAATTTTATGTTTGTTGTGATTGCTTGTTGAGGTATAACCATGATGTATTGTTGGTTCACTTTGCTGACGGCTATTATGGTGAATTTTGGGATTGGGATGGTTACGAGTTATTGATTTTGGCAGAAAGCTTATTTGACCCATTTGGTTCTTGGGAATATTTTGATGATGTTAGTCAATTAAGTTGGATTTCTTTATGTGTTTTTTTTGAGATCAAGTTATTGGTGCCACTTTGGTGGAAAACATTATGTTGATGGCTTATCAGCTTTCGAGAGGTTGAGGAAATTGTTTCTTTATGATTGAATTTACATGTTTGTTTTTTAGTGAACTGTTGGTATTTACTTGGTAATGACTATGTGGGGTTTTAGCCATGCTTTTGGAAGCTGTCTTATTATGAATGATTTTGTGCGGGACGGTGTATGCCTTGCTTTACATGATTATTCATGTGGATCTATATGTTATGCATGTTGACTTTTCCAGTTAGTGTCTTTTGAGTTTTGTTGTTCTTAAGGGGAGTGGCTTTCAATGGGGGCCGAGACCCGGAAGTGGTCTCAGGGTAACTCATTGGAAGTTTGTTAATCAAGTGAAAACGATAATATTTATTTAGGGGTTTTGGATAGAATCACACATTAACAAGATATACGTGTATGCCTCACTCATGGCTCAAGTGCTTGTATGGGCTTGAGATGAGTTGAGAAGGCCTGGAATGGCAAAATCATTGTCTTGTCCTTATGAAAGATAATTGATGCCGCATTGGATTGCATGTGGGGCTGGGTTTCGTAAGAGGTCACCAGGGTAACCCAAGTTGGGGGCCGGGACCTAGGAAGAATCGCCAGGGTAACCCATGCAACATTGCGATGACACTCTTCCTTTAACAACTATGTATGCTTGTTTCCTTCTATGTTATTTTTGGGCCTCTGGAAGCACGTGTTGGCATTTGTATGTTGATGCTTTATTGGTTAATCACTATGTTGGGTACATCTTGTGTTGGTCATATCTTGTGCTGAGATTATCTTATGTGATTGTGGACCTTATTATGAAGTCTTGTATCTTTGTTTTGTATGATGGTTATTGTTGGGGATCCTTCTTGTCATCTCTTAGCACGGGGGGTGGGCCTTCGGGTCCACGTGGTTGGGTGGAACGTGCTATGCACCCCATTGGGTCCCCAGTTGTCGATCGAGAAGTGCGTATTGTACCTTGCAATGTCTCCTGAGTTGCACCAGAATTGGATCCAGTATTGTAGCTTTGTACTTCTTCATTTCAAATGTAACATTCCATTATATTGTATCTTCCCCATTCTTGTTGGGAAATAGCATTGTAATATTGTTACTCTTGATTAATATATTGTCCATATACATGTTATATTATGGTTACTGGTGTATACATATCATTCATGTGATGTAATAATGTTGTTATGAAAAGTAATGCAGTCTTGTAAACCTGAAGGATTTGTTATATGAAGTTCATGTTTAGTTTTCATATCATGTGTTATATGATTATGATGTGTGTTAGTACTTAAAAAAAAAATTTGGTGCCATAAATGTTATATATATTAGTATCCTTTGGGGTTGCTTGGCGGGGCATTACATTATGCAATGTTTTTGATAACAAAATAAAACTCTTTTACATTCACTGATAAAATTTACATATATGGGTACGTGGAGTTTACAATATTGCTAAGAAGAGAGAAGTGCAACATTTAAATTTGCTTAATGGTAGTAATAACAATGCTTTGTGTGTCTTGTCCACCAAAGGGAATCAGTTGGATGCTCAAATCAATGTAATATTAGCTACCAATAATATGGTCCAAAATGTCTTTAGCAGTATTTGGTTCAGCAAGTAGTAGTTGAAAATCCTCTGCGGCAACACCAATTAATGAATTTGCTGGACCTTCAAATGTAGTAACTTTGAGGAGCTCACCAGTTGCATCTTTCAAGTCCACTTTGAGCATGTAGCTAAAGTCACAGTTAAGGAGATCTTTACAACACTTTGGGCAACGAAATGTAGTAGGGGAAGTTTGCAAAACCTTTTTTTTACACTTTTTATTGTCCACCAATAGAGGACATGAAAGGTAATAGAAGGTGTCAAGGTCTAGATTTGAAATGGAGGCCTTTATGCAAACTTTTTTCTTTTCAAGCATGTTTTTATCTTTTAGAGATGAGATATTGACTGGATTGGAAAATTGTATGGGAGGAAGTTGTTTATTTGACAAGGAAGTAAAGGGCTTGGCAATATTTGTAGTGGCATACCATGTTTGTAAGGCCGAGGTCTCTTCTAAATTTGGGTTAATTTGAACTTTAGTTGGGAAAATAGTGGTAAGACCTCTTTGACACCATGTGGTAATACATGCCGATTTAATCAAAATTACATAAGGATTTGGCTGTACAGGCATATCAGAAATTTGTATCCCATCAATATAGCAATGATGACCCCAAAGTGTAACATCTATGGTACAAGTTGACATATCAACAATTGTGGCAGTGCATTTAATTGTCTTTGTACCATCTCTTTTACGAATAGTTGATGTAGGGGAGATAGCTACAAGTATTCCAATGACATCGACAAGCGAATTGATAGGAAACAAGGACAATGCTTGGATACTTTTAAAGTGGAAAGTATGTGTGGGTATTGTGGAGTTCAAGGATGTGGATGCAATGACAGTTGATGAGCTATGCAGAATTATTTCGTACGGATGTGTGGAGCTACTATATTTTGTGTTTGCAACTTTGATGCGTCCGTTGGAGATGACATAAAGACTATTAGAGTTAATAGCATGGTAAAACTCTCCAACTTGTTCGTTGAAACAAGAAATATGAATTTCAGAGCCTGCCATGTCTACGAAATCAAAACCAAAAACTTTTCCATCATGTCCAGCATTTTTATATTCGTGAATTGATGATTTCATCAAGGCTCGACCCTCAATAGTCCAATACTTATGGTTGGGGGTTAACATTTTTATGGGAATTGGATTAAAAGGGGATATACTCTTTTGACTTTGAGGCTCAACATCTTCTTCAAATGAATCATTTGTAGATTGAGAGGATCCCAGTGGAGCTTGAGTGCTACTTGATGGGAGGGAGCTTCTAGATTGTAGGAGAGGAGTTGGAGTGCCAACAATTGGTGCATTCTTTGAAATTAATTCAAAGTTTTCAATAATGATAGCCCTGCAATTTTCCAAAGTGAAAAATTTAGTAAGAGAATGCAGGGGGAAAATTTAAAGAAGGAAAAGTTTATGGGAGTATGTTCACGTACGTAAATTTGTGAAACATCTTCAAGTTATATTGTTTAAGTAGGACAATAGAACCTTTTACTAGAGCCTCCTCCAACACAAGATCATTGAATTGGGTAGGAAGTAAAGCATGATGGGAATGCAAACCATCAGAAATTTCAACATGGTATTTGAGAAGTTTAGACTGAGCCTGTTGAATGGAGTTGATGGATGCAACTTGCAAAACAGGGTTCAAAGTAGAGATGCCTGCAAGAATATTTGCAATGGCATTTGTAGTCAATGCTGCCATCGTTTTGTTCGTACTTAGTGTACTAAATGCGCCTGCCAGTATTTTGAAATGTGATAATTAGGATTTTCAAAATTTGAATATTGTTAGCAATAAGTTTGGAATGAAATTGAAAAATGCTAATTCGTGAATGCGGATAATGTAAATTTGCCACAAAAGAGGGAACTTTGTGGAAAATAGGATGTAAGTTTGTACAATTTTGGAAAATGGTATTGGTGTTTTTGAAAAAGTTCAAGACTATGTGATGTTGATTGTTTTCTATGTTTGTAGAACTACAATAAATTTTCAACTTATTATGAAGGGAAATTTTCAAATAAATTTGTATCATAGAGTTGTATATAAATAAAAGAGTAATTGTAAATGTATAAATGTAGGAAGAGAAAGTTTTAAAAGGTGCATGGAGAGTATGTAATACAATTTAAACAATGAAGATGTTCAAAGATAGTGAGTTTGAGGCATACCTATAGATAGCACCTTTATATGTAGTTGTCACAAGGATTGGAAGATTTGAAAAAAACTTGTTCCTGTGGATAACGAAGAACTTGAGAAAACCAGTCCAAAATAAGTGCCATTTTGAATGCTAATAAAAATTACATTCTAATATTGCAAAGACTTGAAGTTTGGAGTAAATAAATGGTGTAATTTAAGAAGGTTACAAATGTGGTCTTTTATGTCCTATAACGGTTTATCCATTGTTATTACATGACAAAGATTCTATTGAATGTTGTATTTGATTTGCATAATAGACAATCTTTTAGGAACTTAAGGAATGTAGTTTTACTACGAGTAACATAACCTTGTTCGTTGCACTAGGAAAGTAATACTTATTGTAGACAATTTAAGAATGTTACAAATGTGGTCCTTTATTTCATATACTGTAATAAAAATTCATAGAGTGTACAAGCCAAATTATGAGAGATAAGTATGAATACTATTGCATATGTATTACATCATGTACAAAAAATGATTTATCTATGGTTATTAGAGGACATAGATTCTATTAAATATAGTATCTGATTTACATAGTAAACAAGCTTCAAGAACTTAAGGAATGTATTTGTACTATGACGAATACAATGTTGTTCGTTGCACTAGGAAAGTAAGACTTATTGTAGGAGCTTCATACAAAAAGGTAGGATAGTAGTCATAGTTTCGAATACTTGTAAGCGCATTACAAAAGTGAACTATATACATATTTGAAGAATAATTTTTTTTCATGCACGATCTAAATAGTTTTGGAAAGCATGTTTTATGTACGGAGCACCGCCCATTCCGTAAACCTCATCAGCATGCATCTCTGTTAAGAAAGTACAAAATGCGGCAAGTGTGTCACACATTTCATGGAACTCTTGTAGTGTCCCTTCCATTGCTTGCACTTCGAAGCCCTTGACCGTCTGTACATTTCTAACAATTGTTTTTATTGTGTTCAAATTGTCAAAACAATTGACATGGATATCATTTGACAGATCCACAACATTTGCAGAAGATCCGTCCCAATTGGTTGAGAGAGGTGAACCAATTGGAATTTCAGGGGAGCTATCACTCTCTGATATTTCAATTATATCGGTATGTTGGTTGGGGAGTGCCATTCCTGGATGAAGTAAATGTAAAAAAAGCACTTAATGTTAACTAATATCATTATGTTATATACAATAATGGATAACATTTGCATTTAAATTGACAAATTCATTTCATAATATATAGAGAATGTGCATTTAGAGTTAAAAAAAATAGTTATCAAAAAATGAATATATAAATGAAATAAATAAAAAGGACAAAAGATATAAATAAATCATTGAACAATGAAAATAATTAATCTAGGGTATATCACTTTCAATAATAAAAGAGAAGACAAGGTTGAGAATTTTAAATTGGAATTTCATTTAAAATGTTTAGATCCTATGGGAAAATGTAACATAAACTTGTGGACAGCATACAAAATCTTCTCGACAACACACAAATATGTGATCAAAATGGTCTGGTGCAAACAAATCAGTGACCAAATCAGACAAACTTGCAATCTTATAAATCTCTTTTTGGAACAAATTATTTGTTGAGTAATTGCAAGAGATACAAATCTGAATTCTAGACTGGGTTACTACTTGCCATGATAGAACAGTCAGAATTTTAATTAAAATCATTAGTTTCCATACTGGTATACTTACAACTCTGGTAATTATGACATTTCTTTAATTCGCAGAAACAATTTCAAAGTTTTCAAATTTCAGTCTTCAAAAAAGGCAAGAAGGAAAAAAATAAAATTTATTTTCATATTTTTCCATTTCTGCTATTATTTTTCTTCTATTATCATTAACTATCAGAGTTGACAACAACAGTAGTTCGAATATTTTTAATTGGTTTACAGTGTCTTGTTCATCTTAGATTTGCATGCAGATCAACAGGATTAATCCTCTCCCTAAAAATGTGAACAAAAGAAATCATCAACCACCCTGTAAGGATCAAGGCCATCATCGGTGCAAAATTGAATTATGTTCAGTGGGAAGCTTTGAGATGCCATTCTTTTTTAGCCAGGGCAGAAATCACAAAAAAAAGGAGTGAAAAACAAAACAAAGGTATAAATTGCAAATAATAAATTGGAATAATAAACCTTGACAATGAAAGACATGAGAATATGAAATCAGAGACAATCAATGTAAATAACATACATTTGGAAACTTCCTAAGAGTATGTCTAGATGGTCAAACCTCTTGTAGTTGAGATTCAACAACAATCAGGTGCACTGAGATACACAATTGAATGTTGAACAGTTGCTATATGTTGTTTGCATCTATATTGGTTGTTTCTTTAGACCTATATCTAAATTTGAAAAGATGGAATGTATCTTTAGACCTATTTGTAGGATGGTGTTTCAGGAAAAAAAGTTGAAACGTGCACTATGGTCTACCTATGATATAAAAACGTTAGCATACAATTAAACAATTTCCTTTCCATGTGATTTTGCAGCGTAGGCAAAAAAACAAGACAGGTAACGATGATGGAACTAATAATATATGTCATTAAAGGAAGATCAAACGTGAAGACTGACACAGTAGAGAGTGGGCCCCAAAATTCCTCCACGCAAATCTAGCGATTAGTCGTTTCCAGAAACCATTGAACAAAAAAATTTCTTAGACCGAAGATTTTATTGATTCCATGCCATTTAAACCCGACAAATGTTTCTAGAGCTTGTGCAAGCTATGGTACTTTAGAGTTATGAATTTGGTACTGTAGATTGGAATGATTTTATGCCACCTGGATACTCTCCTGATGGAAAATGGTACCTTATTTGGGCATTTGGATATGACCCAGACATCAGTTCCTATGCAAATAAATCCAGATATAATATCTTGGCATACAAAATATAGTTAGGGATATAGGTGTCTAGGCGAGGGAAGGGAGGTATATGGTAACTATGATAATGGGTAGTGTCTCTTAATTCATTTGTTAAAGGGCATACACTAGACCAATTCGTTGTCAGATCAATCTTAAAGACAACCTTTCACTTTCATAGTAGTGGTCTGCATACTTTAGATAGCAGAGCATTGACAATGCTATGTACAAGAAGGACATGGCTTCATCCTTATGTTAATATCTTATTCTGGTCTAGTTGTATAATTAAGCTTTACTCACGCTAAGCTCTTAGAGAGCCTTGGAGGATTTTTTCCCCTTGTCATCATGATAATAATGAGCCAATAGATTGGGAATAAGAATCTGTTAGTGGGTTGGAGCAACAACTGAGAGAATACACAGAATGCAACATCCTTCACAGAATGCATGCGGTTGTGCCCTCCTCTTCCATGGTAGGGACGTGATGCCGATGACAACTGCCTCTTCACGAGCTTGCAAAGGAATATACATACAATCTAATATACAATTATTGTAATATTTTTTAGAATAGTATACACTGAATTATGTATAATATGAAATTATACAAGAAGAGGCATCGACCAACTAAAACAAGACTGGCACAACCGAAATGGGTAAATGTATATGCAGGAAAATAACAAGATAGAACCTGTGGTTTCGGTGACGTGCAGGTAAAGATAGACACTTCTTCACTGTCTCTTCAAAAACAGCTTGTTGGAATGACAAATGAGAGGTGGTGGACCAATAAACTCATTTTCACATCTACCATATTACCAGCCGGCTTATTTAAGCACATTGGAGGCGGCGATGAGGGGGCGGTGAAAGAAAGATATAAATATTTACAACAATGCAAAATAAATGTAGATTAGACGTTTTGGTTACATAGATCGTTGAATGGATGTTTTGGGAATGTATTCTTTAGTATCTATTTACCAACAATCAATGTTATTTATGCCGAGTACATCTATACTGGTCACGTATGAAAGTGGTAGATGAAAGCGCAACAAGATATTTTGTATCCAGATTTTCTGAGAAGCCGTCGTTGAATGTAAACCTAAGAAAATTGCTGTGACATAAGCAAATTGTTATGGGTGTAGATGCATGAAGACGGTAGATTGAATGAGGTGGATAGATCTACAACGCAAAAGATCTATGTAATCTTCTACTACTCACAAAAGATCTATGTAATATTTATGGCATTCAAATCAAACTCTGCATTAATATGAGCAGATATGAATGCATAGTAGTTAGATCATTAATGCTGCGGAGACCAGAGACGTGAACGGGTGTGATCAAACTCTTAGACCATAGCTTATTAAAGCTTGGACACTTTGAACTTGTATACGTGACATGGTATAGCTGACCTCATGTGGCTGCATTAAATGTGACAAAAAGTAGCCTAAAAACTGGTGACTGGCATAGTTTCTAATCGATGAACATTCACAGTGTGGAGAGTCGTCTCCAGGATGGCTTCAACCATCGATAATAAAAAATGGTTTGGTGCAGTTCATAGTAGGATACGCCTTCGGCGTAAACTATGAGGAATACATATATTTTGTCTTATTAAAAGACACTTGGTTATATGAAAACAATAATATAAATGAACTATGGTTTGGTTTTCTATATATATATATTTGTTTTGTGTTGTTAGCATATAATGACATTAGATTAAAGAATTAATGTGTATTATTTCAACAAATTGAATGGTTTGATTGTTAAGTGAATGGATAACTAGATAAAGGAAGATTAGTTCACCTTCTATGTAAGAGAGTAAGGAGATTGGATTGAAAGTATTGCTAATTTGATAAATAAATAATTTTGTAAGCATTATGAATTAAACTAAAAAGGATTTAGCTATGAGGTTTGATTGTTTAGATACATGGAATAATGGATTGTTCTTGTTGAGGAAGAATACTTGAAAATGTAATGGTTGTATTGTAAACTTATTTTGCATGCTTTGATTCTTACCTTGAGTGATTGTATGCACAAAGTTTGTGAATAATGGAAATGAGATATTTATTCTCTAATAGACAATTAGAAGGAAAATGAATAGGTCAATAGATTGAGTATGTTGTTTAGATTGAATGTGTTGACCTAGAGGGAATGATTGATATGTTGATAAGATTGAATGTGTTGGAAATATTGATATGTTTAGGTTGATTTTTATAAATATTGAGTATGATGATCACTGATAAGATGAAATGTGTAGAATTGTATGAATATGATGGAAGAAGTAAATTTGTGGAATGTGTAGTATGATCATTGAATATATGAAATACATTGGTAATAGATAGTAGCTTGAATAGGGTTAGCATGAAACGGTGATTTTGTGAATACATTGAATGCCTGAAATGTAATTGAGTATACTTTTACTTTAAAAAGAGAAGTATAGACCTATGATCATATCTTCTGAAAGAAAACATGAGGGAACCTAAACTTAAATATATTCTATATCACAACTCTTGGAAAGAAAATTAGGAATATGTTTTATTAATATTTTGAAACATATAATAGAGTTACGTTCTATAAAGAGTGTTAGATTCTTACCGTTATTGTTGAATAGTAACTCACAATGCCTAGTCAGCATGTTATGATCATTTATGTTTCATATTTTTGAGCTAACATTTGCGATGAAGATTTCATGATTCAAGAAGTATTCAAGTCAAGATCTATCACAATCGAGCAAGAGCTTAAGGCTAGAGTTTTTGGTGAGTAGCAATATCATAAAGTGATTCTTCTTCGTTCCTGTACCTTATTTCATATCATTTCAAGGTTTGATTACTAAAGTGGGGTTTGACTAAGGAAAACCCCTATTCACTAACATTTTCTTGCAGGTCTAGGTGGTTGACACACGATTGAGCTAGCCTTTCTTGTGTAAGCATTTTTAAGTGGTTAGTCATGTTGAACCTGTAAGCTATTTACCTTAAATAGAAGTAATTCTCATTTATATTGATAAATCGCTTGTTTGAGATTCTTTTGAAATGCATCTCATTCCATTGAATAAGTACTTTGAAAATTATTTAATTATTCTTTTTTTCCACCATTATATAATTATTTGGTTCAATTAAATTAAATTGGAAATTGAGGATGATAATTAGTAAGCGAGATTTTTGGACCTATTACATCCAAGGTCTCTGTAGTTGGTTCTCAATTGTACTATTTTGTTGAGCGGCCAATGAGGCTATAATGTTCAAGGGGCCTACTAATTATTGAGATTTTTTTTTGTTGCAAGGTTGAATTTCTACCTAAACCTACTCTAACCGGGGGATATAAAAAAAGAAAAAGATAGATCAGGGACACATGAGAGAAAAGAATGTTGATTTATTTAGTTAACCAAACCTGTTACTCTTCAAGAAATTCCTAAATTAAACTGCAAAATAAATCAACCTTTAATCAATACAAAGCTGGACATTCATTCACAGTGCAAACTTTAACAACAAATCACAAATCACCATTTCAAACAAAACAAAAGATAAACTCTATTCATTCCTTGAAAGCTTTCCAAATCAAATGATTAACAAAACAAACATCACTCTAGAGAACAACTTAAAGTAGGTTTAAGTTTGGCTGCTTCTACTGTTACAAAACAGATAAACAACATTTACAAATCTGGTAAGTTTCACTAGTGCATGAAACCAATGTCTTCAAATTACAACAACTAAACTAAGAATATAGAAAAAAATTTCATCTATCCTACTACAAAACTCTAATCAACTAATCTGCAAAATGTCTAACTACTTTCCTAAAATTCTAACCCTAAAAAATGAGCTTGATTTGACAATTAATAGCTCACTAATTACATAATTTCTTCCAAGACTAAGACATCAAAAGTTGTAGCATTTGTGTGCATACAATCACTCCTCACAAGAAACTTTATGTTTGCAGCCCTTGTTGACTTTAGTGAGCTTCAGTTGATAGTTGCAACTTTCCAATTTCACTTTAAGTTCACTTCTTGCTGTGATGTAAATCAACATCCTTCTCTAAAAATAACTCCACGAAATGCTTAGTTCACTTTCAATTTGATTATTTTTTCATGTTAGTGTAATTAATTATTTATTACACTAGCATAAGTTAACTTAGGTCTTGCATTATTTTAGTCCTAGGTTGCATAAATTAGAAAATCATCAATAGTGGGGCAATTCCCCTTTCCATGTTTGTAGGAGATAAGATTCCTTCTAGAAGATGAGTTGTCCTTCTAGAACTTATCTAAATATTTTATCATGTCCTAGGTAGGGTTCACATGTTGTCACATATAGTGTGATTTTGACTCTTGGCAACATCTTATACATTTTAGGTTCTCACTCTTGCCTATTTAATCAGGCACATGTACTATTGTAACATATCATATCATCATAATAGAATCTCTATTTGCATGCCATTGTTGCAACACTTTCTGTGTGGTTGAATATCTTTCCTGACAAAGGTCCTCCATTGAAGACTGTAGCTTCATCAGGGACACTGTGACTCCATCATCTCAACATTTCAGAAAATCCCCCTTTAGATGCCATCTTTGTAAACCACAACCATTTTCATTTTCAAATTACTTGCAAAACATCAAAATACACTAATTAAATTGTAAAATTAATCAACTAATAAAATTTCAAATTATTTCAATTGAGTATAAATATAGTAAACTCTTAATTTCCCCAATTAAAATAATAATTAAATCATTCTTTTCAATTAATGTTATTTTAAATTATTAAAAATAAAATAACATGAAAAATCATTTTTTATAAAGATTTGAAATCCTGATATTGTTCCCCTTCCAAACTTTTTGAAAATACCTGCAAATCACATAGAAACATAATTAATTAATTCATTCATACACAAAAATCAGTAAGTTTATTAAAATGAATGAATTGATGAACTTTTACTTTAGTACATTTTGCATTCATTCCACTGAATACTTTATCTCTAAAAGGTAAACTCAAAACAAATATCCAGGTTTGTGAAAATCAAACAACTTGGACTTCAGGCTTTCTGTGAAATGAATCACATTCTCTATTTATGCTCCCATGTTTAATTAAAAGTCATTAATTCTTTCCAACAAAAGCCATTAATTTGATGTTAATTCCCAGGCAACTAAGCAGCTTATAGGATCATGATCCACTGACAATTGTAACCAATGACCTCTGCCTTCACATTTTTTTCCTTTCTCTTACTTTAACCATATCTGAAGACTCTCCAGTAAATCGATTTAATGCAAGATCTATAATTAATGCCTTCCATGGCATGAAATATCCTTGAGGCATTGGATCAAACAACTCATTTTTCTTGGTCAATACTCTCACTTTGTGAATGCATGATTATGAAGGCGCTCACAACTACAACATCAGATGAAATTCTTCAATCTTTTGGGCTTTGATGTGTTGTTGGTGCCCTTTGAGATTTGCTCGGGGACCTTTCAAACTTCCAATTGATTCATTTGTTATTTTTTTCCCATTGAGAATTTTATCCACTGAGATAACGTTTTCCCAGAACATTTTGTCAAACAATTCACACTCCTTTTGTCTTTGTTTTGCCTATCTCATGCCTGCTCTTGAACATCATCACCTGGAGAGTTAAGAAGCTGCATAAAGTGTGGCATTGCACCATGGTTAATCACAACTCGTGTGTTTTGAGGTTTCTGATGCAATGTTTTATGTATGAGAGGTAAATTAATTAAATTTATCTCACATAAATTTACAAATTTCTCTCACAAACCCTTCAATTAAATTCAACTCCAAAAGGCTTACAATTCTCTATAACTTGCATAGCTGAGTTAAAAATTTCAACCAACCAACTTCTCATTCAAAATACTAGAAAATAAAATCAACATTATAGTCAACCTCTTGGGTTGGGACTGTTACAAGCCCATTGAAATGCACACCAAAAATTAGAACATAAAAATAAAATTCACACACAAAAATCCAAGGTTGCGTGCAACCCTCACACCTGCAATTCACACACAGATATTACAACAACCTTTGAGGGTTGTGGGATTTTCACATGCCTAGGAAATGCAATAAATCTAAAAATGAAAACCAAATGATTTCCTTCAGCAATCCAAGGTTGCTTCAGAACCTTTCTCCTGTAACAAACCAATCTCACAACAACCCAACTACACACTTCATCTCTACAAGTCTAGGAGACTTTAACACATTTGCACCCTACCAAAAATCTGCAATAACACCTTCTACAACCAAACTTTGGTATACTATGCCCTGGTCTCTCCCTTCTTCTCTTTTTGGAAAGACTTTGATGCAAAATGGTTGAATTTTTCCTTTTGTCAAACTCTGGATTGTCATTTGCTCCAAATTTTCATCAATTTGGGATGAATTTCATTAATTTTTAGACCACTCTTCCAATTGCATGCCATTCCCAGCAATTTTGACCAATTTTCCATGAAAAATTAATAAAATATTCATTTAAAACAAATAACTTTAACTCCACCACTCCCAAGATTATTCTAGTGCTTTTATTGATATTATGCTTTCGCTAATGAAAGCAAATCTTGATTTTTTTCACTCCTGGCCATCCACCTCTGGGTTCCTATTTTTTAGGACATCTGGAGTAAATTTTTAAATCAAAAATTCAAAACAAATAACTCTCCAGAAAGCCACACCTTTGTTTTTCTTTTCTTGCTTGTTTTTGGCTTTTTTTTCAATTATTCACCACTATCTCCAAATTCAAATCAAGCCAAATTTTGAAAGTATATTTGAAATTGCATTTATAAAAATGTCATTGCATTTCCACACACTCAAAATTTTAATTTCATAAATAATATGAAATTCCACACCAAAAAATGAAACAAAACCAACTCAAACCTCCTTTTTGGTGATGCAAGATTGCACAAGGCCATGTATGCTCCTGCATCAGACACCCATGGTAACTAAAAGTGATCCTATCAATTCTCTAATGGATATCCAAGGCAAGTAATCTCAGCCTTAGATAACCATGTTGCCTCCTCCATTGGTCTCCCAAACCATTTCACAAGATATTCCCATTATTGCTTCTTCCTAGTGCTTCTTTTCACTCTTCTATCAAGAATTGACTCTATCTTTTCTTGATCAGATTTTGATAAGACTTCTTGTTGCTTCCCCTTTGCTTCACCTTCACCATTTTATGGTTAGATCAACAAAATTAAAAATTGGAGAAATATTAAGCTTACTAGGCAATTGAACTTCATAGGCATTACCAGAGTCATGTCTTTTCAGCACCTTGCATAGTCCAACCATCTTCATTTTCAGCTTGTTGTAACTGCCAACTAGAAATATCTCCTTCCTCAAGTGCACCATCACATCATCCCCAATCTGAAATTTCTTATGCCTCCTCTTCTTATCAAAACTTGCTTTGTATGAAGTGTTCATTTTGCTGTTTTTTTTGTCACCTCTTCGTGCAAGCCCTTCATGTGTTCTACAAAGTCCTTTGCATTTGCACTCTTCTTCACACTTTTGTCAATCTTATTTAAATCTGAAACACCTATGGGACTGCTACCATAAGAAAATGATATTTACCTGTGCTTCTATTGACTGAGTTGTAATAGGAAAACTTTGCTTGAGGTATGACCAAATCCCATGCCTTCGGTTTGTCTCCAACTAAACACCTTAGAAAATTTACCAAACTCCTATTCACCACCTCTGTTTGACCATTTGTTTGAGGGTGGTAAGCTAAGCAAAAATTCAAATCAGTATTGAGCTTCTTCCACAAAGTCTTCCAAAGTAGCCCACAAACTTTGTATCCTTGTTAGAAACAATGCTCCTTGGGAGCCCATGAAGTCTCACTACCTCCTTGAAAAATAAATCTGCAACATTCACCGCATCATTAGTTTTATGACAAGGAATAAAGTGTGCCATTTTAGAAAACCTATCAACCGCAACAAAGATGGAATCATGCCCTCTTTGTGTCCTTGGAAAACCAAGAAAAAAATCCATACTTATGTCCTCCCATGGCCTCTCCGGAATAAGTAGTGGCTGATATAAACCTGTGTTTTGACTCACTCCTTTTGCTACTTGAAAAGCCCCACAATTTTGTACATACTTTCTCACCTCTTTCTACATTTGAGGCCAATAATACTTCTCACCTACAAGTTCCAATTTCTTATCCATGCCAAAATTCCCTACAAGTCCACCACTATCTTTTTCTTTGATTAGATTCAACCTCATTGAAATTCTTGGAATACATAATTGATTACCTCTAAATAACATGCCATCTTGAATGAGATAGTATAACCACTTTGTCCTATCAACTGAAATAGGACTTTTACAAACTCTTCATGCCTCTCCAAAATCAAGATCCTCTTTATACAAATATTTCAACTCTTCAAACCCAACCACCTCAACATGCATCTCAATCAACAAGTTTTTCCTTAGAACTACTCAAATCATCTACAACCCGGTTAGATTTCCCACTTCTATGCTTAAAAAAAGAGTATAAGATTGCAAAAACTCAACCCATTTCATGTGTCTTTGAATAAGCTTACCTTGGCTGCCCAAATATTGTAATGCTTGGTGATTGGTATATAAAACAAATTCCTTAGCCAACAAATAGTGTCTCCACTTTTTTAAAGCTTGCACAATATCATAAAATTCTTGATCATAAATTGAATACTTCTTTTTAGCATCATTTAACTTCTCACTAAAGTAAGCAATGGGTTTACCTTATTGGCTCAAAATAGCTTCAATATCACTACCACTTGCATCACAATGAACTAGGAATACCTTGTTGAAATCCAAAAGTGCTAAAACCAGTTGCTCAATGATTTTTTCCTTCAACACATTAAAAATATTCACTGCCCCTGAAGTCCATATGAAATCTTTCTTACCTCCTCTCATGGTTTCAGTTAGTGGGGCACATATGCTACTAAATCCTCTTATGAACTTTATGTAGAAACTAGCTAAACCATGAAATGATCCCACCTCGGTCACTATTTTTGGTGTAGGCCACTCCAAGATTTCTTTCACCTTCTCTGGGTCCATCTTGATACCTTCACTTAACACCACAAAACCCAAGTATACTAATTTCATCTTCACAAAGTTGCTCTTCTTAATATCCATCAACAATTTCTCTTCTTTAAGCTTCTTAAAAACACATCTAATATGCATCAAATGTTCCTCAAGTGTTTTACTGAAAATAAGAATTTCATCTAAATAAAAAATTACAAACCTTTCAAGAAACTCCTTCAAAACCTCATTCATAAGTCTCATAAACGTATTGGGTGCATTGGTTATCCCAAATGGCATGACCAACCACTCATACAAACCTTCTTTTTTCTTGAATGTTGTCTTCCATTCATCTCCCTCACGTATCCTTATCTGGTGATACCCACTCTTCAAGTCAATTTTGGTGAAGTTCTCTGCTCCACTCAAGCAATCCATTGTATCATCCATCTGAGGTAATAGAAATTTGTATTTGATGGTAATCTTGTTTATTTCCCTTGAATCCATGCACATCCTCCATTCTCCTCCTTTCTTTGGTGACAAAATAGCAAGCACTTCACATGGGCTTAAACTCTCTCTTATCAAACCTTTCTTTAACAAATCAGTAAATTTTCTATTTACCTCTTCAGTCTCTGTAGGTGACATTCTGAAGGCTGCTTTGTTTGGAAAACTTTCCCTTGGAATCAAATCAATTTGATGATTGATTTTTCTCACTGGTGGGAGTCCTTCAGGCACATTATTTGAAGCAATCATCTTGAAATATTGCAGCAAATCAAAAACATCTATAGGAACTTCATCTACAGCTTCATTGGTAACTTTAGGAATAATAGAAAAACAAAAATTCTCATGCTTCATACCTTCAAGAAATATTCTTGCATCAACTAAACAAACTCTAGCATTACCGCAAACTTGAAAATTTTCCTCCTTCAAAGGTTTCAGCTTATGCTTCACTCCATCTTTCATAATTGTGTAGGTGTTAGCACACCCATCATGTATGGATTTTCGGTCATATTGCCATGGCCTTCCAAGCAAAATGTGACAAGCATCCATAGGGATGATATCACAAATAATTTCATCACTGTAGTTTCCAACCTTGAACTTCACATTGCATTGCTCACTCACAAGTAACTTTTGAGTTTCTTGCACCCAAGCTATCTGGTATGGCTTAGGATGTTTTCTTCTTTCAAGATTCAACTTCTTCACTATCTCTTCGGACACAAGATTGTTCGTGCTTCCACTATCCACAATAATGTTGCATACTCTTCCTTCACATTTGCACCTTGTTTTGAACAACTTTTTCCTTTGTATTGGTTCACTGTCATCATTAAGGAGTGTTCTCCTTGTCATCAAAACTTCTCCTTCTTCTATATCTTCAGATTGTGAGGAAGGTGCCTCTTCCTCTTCATTGATATTTTCTGCCCTTCCTTGATTCTCTTTCCTTCTTCTTGGTTTCTCTTCGATGTGAGGACAATCATAAGTCCAGTGTCCCTCTTCTCCACATTTGAAGCAAGTGCCTTTGAATGGGCCTCCACCAAAGCCACGCCCTCTACCTCTACCTCTAAATTTTTTTCCTCTTGAGCTTTTTCCTTCATCATAATTCACTGCCCTATTACTTCCCTCTTCATTTTTGTATCCCTTTTTCTAATTTTCTTCACTCTTGTAGGTTCTTCCACCCACCTTGCCTCCACGTCCTTTTCCTTTTTTCTTGTTTTCAAACTTCTTGTTTAACCTCTCTTCAATTTAAGGATATTGATAGGCATCCTCCATGGTTAAAACTATAATAAGTGCTATTTCCTCTTGAATACTTGACCTTAATCCACTGATATACCTTGAAAATTTCTCCTTTGTCACCTCTGAATGACTAGTTCTTATAAGAATTTTATGAAATTCTTCTATGTACTCTTTAATTGTTTTGCTGCCCTTTTTTAGACCTTGCATTGTTTTAAGCAAATCTAATTCATAGTCTACTGGCATAAATTTCCTTTTAAGCTTCTCCACCATTTTATCCCATTTGGTAATCTTTTCTTTTCCTTTTCTCCCCCTTTCTAATTGAATCTCTCTCCACCATATGGAGGCATGTCCTTTCAACCTTGTTTTTGCATATCTTACCTTGTTTGGGTCCTCTATCTCTTCAAATTCAAAATAGTCCTCCATCTCATTCAACCAATCTATAAATTCTTCTGGGTTTAGGCTTCCATTAAAGGTGGGTACATCCATTTTTGGTCTCTTTCCCATTTTTGTTAAAGCTTTCAGCAGTGGGTCATTTGCAACTGCTGCAATTTCTTCTCTTTGCTTAGTATCTAAACTAGAATTCTTTGTAGTTTCTTCTTCATCTTCACTTCTTGTATCTCTCATTCATTCAAAGCATCTCCTTATCTCATTTTGAAAATTTTCAACTTGTCTTCTCAAATCTCTAAAGTCATCATTCATCACAAAATCCTCTCCTCTTCCTCTTCCTCTTCCTCTAGAAAACATGGTTGCACACCCACAACTCATAGTCATTGGTGCAAGTTGCCTCTCTTTGGCGGTCTATTCACACTCTCAGAATATTCCATGCTTTGATACCACTGATGTATGAGGTAAATTAATTAAATTTATCTCACATAAATTCACAAATTTCTCTCACAAACCCTTCAATTAAATTCAACTCCAAAAGGCTTACAATTCTCTGTAACTTGCACAACTGAGTTACAAATTTCAATCAGCCAAATTCTCATTCAAAATACTAGAAAATAACATCAACATTACAATCAACCTCTTGGGTTGGGGCTGTTACCTGCCCATTGAAATGCACACCAAAAATCAGAATATGAAAAGAAAATTCACACATAAAAATCCAAGGTTGTGTGCAACCTTCACACCTGAAATTCACACACAACTATTACAATAACCTCTGAGGGTTGTGGGATTTTCACATGCCCAAGAAATGCAATAAATCTGAAAATGAAAACCAAATGATTTCCTTTGACAATCCAAGGTTGCTTCATAACCTTTCTCCTGCAACAAACCAATCTCACAACAACCCAACTACACACTTCATCTCTGCAACTCCAGGAGACTTCAACATATTTGCACACTACCAAAAATATGCAATAACACATTCTACAACCAAACTATGGTATGCTATTCCCTGGTCTCTCCCTTCTTCTCTTTCTGGAAAGACTTTGATGCAAAATGATTGAATTTTTCCTTTTGTCAAACTCTAGATTGTCATTTGCTCCAAATTTTTATCAATTTGGGATGAATTTCATTAATTTTTAGGCCACTCTTGCCAATTGCATGCCATTCCCAACAATTTTGACCAATTTTCCATGAAAAATCAATAAAATATTCATTTAAAACAAATAACTTTAACTCCACCACTCCTTGGATGATTCTAGTGCTTTTATTGATATTCTGCTTTCACCAATGAAAACAAATCTTGATTTTTTTCACTCCCGCGCATCCACCTCTGGGTTCCTATTTTTTAGAACACCTGGAATCAAGTTTTAAATCAAAAATTCAAAAAAAATAACTCTCTAGAAAGCCACACCTTTGTTTTGCTTTTCTTTGGATTTTTTTCAATTATTCACCATTATCTCCAAATTCAAATTGAGTCAAATTTTGAAAGTATATTTGAAATTGCATTTATAAACATGTCATTGCATTTCCACACACTCAAATTTTGAATTTCATAAATAATATGAAATTCCACACCAAAAAATGAAACAAAACCAACTCAAACCTCCTTTTTGGTGATGCAAGATTGCACAAGGCCATGGATGCTCCTACATCAATGTTAGTCAAAGACCACACTGCCTCAAAATGAAGTCGAGGGAAGCCAACTATTGTTTGGAAATCTATAAACTGAGGGACAACTTCAACATGAATAACTTCCTCAAAAGGTGGACATTGTTCAATTGAAAGAATCTTCCTAAATTGAGTGATGACTTCCAATTGTAAATGAGAATCATTTGACATTGCTCTTGCCACAAATTCAGGCAGATTATCCAACCATTTTCAAGAGATCAGACTACAGAATAGGCTGAGGAAATTTCATTCCTTTAGATAAGAATATCCTATGAGGTATTATGTCAAAGTGTTCACATGCATTCTCCATGCATTTGCATCTATCCTGACCTTCACAATTGAAGGATCTACACATTAGATTTGAACATGCAAGGGCACTGTTGATTCACTTGAAAATATTGGGCCTCACTTTACTTGAGCCAATTGCATCATTTTAAAGTTGCTAAAGCCTTCGAATAAATCCATTTCGTGCTTATCCTTCAATCATTGTTTCCATGAGATGGCATTGCTTTGAAACCCTGCTTATAACAATTCACTCGCCTTGTCGATGCCTTCACATTTTGTATGTATGGTTACCAGGACAGTTACAACTTCCACATTTGACACAAGTAGAGAGGATTTGCCAAAGGTTGTGGAATTCGGATTTTAAACTGCCAATTGCATTTGGGTGAAAGTTGTTTAAATCTACCTTGGCGCATTCAGTCAAACATTTCACGTGCCTTCATCTGTGCTTCAAATTTTGCGTTCATTACTTACCAGGGAAAATTGCAACTATAACATCAGAAAAAAGGAACCCCTTTGAACAAAACTCGTTCTGTTCCATATCTTAGCTTGAGAGTTTTTGAAAATTACAACAATTTCTTGCCATGAGACTACATTCCTTTGGCAACATTTCTTCAAACAATCCGCTGCCCTGTCAATGCTTCCACATCGTATGCATTTCATTGAAATAGCATCCCCTTTGTTTGATTATGTCAAATGGTTCATGTTCTTTGTGCATGTTGTTACATATCTATGCGTCAGGAGGATACAAGAAAAAGGTTGTGGAATTTGGCTTTACACTTCAATCGATTGAATTAAAAGTATCTAAAACCTGTACATTGTGCATACCTGTGAGCATTGCATTTCATGAGTCAATCGAGGAACGTTATCTCCATTGATGTACTTTATCAAATAGTTGACATGCCTTGTCCATGCTTCCACTTATCTATAACTTTCCATTCAATGGCATCCCCTGAGACCACATCTATTGAGGCATACTATCAAACAATTTGTTGGCCTGGACATGTTTCCTCGTCTTACATACACTTTGCACTCACCACATTCCATGCGTTGACTCTTTGAGGCATTTTGTCAAATGGTTCATAGTGTTTGTCTATTCCTCCACATTTTGTGTGCATGTCTACCCAGATAGTTGCAACTACAACATTTCATGAGATTAGTTCTTTGGAGGCATTCTGTAATGAGTATGAACTCCAATTTCACCTCTGCCATTCACATTTTTCTTGAAGATTTTTAAAGCCTTTTTAACATCCGATTTGTGCACCTCCAGTGATCATTGTATGCCATGAAACAACATCTCTTTGAAGCTTTCGTTAAATGGTTTGCATGCCATGTAAATGCCTCCTTTGTTAGCTTGCACATGTTGCGTGGGATCGGGTTTAGTGCGGGAGTAGAACCATTTCAGTGGGGGAGCAAAACCATTTTTCAGTGTGGGAGTGGAGCCATTTCCTACACTTGACATTTTCAAATTTGTTTAGTTCCCTTGTTCAACCCGAACCTGTGTTCTGATGCTTTGTTGAGTGTGGGGTCGAGTGAGGAGCGAGCACCAACAATTTGCTTTATTTTATTACTTTAAAAGCCTTCCCTTCTTCAATGAGTGGCGGGGTCGGGTTTGGGCTTTTTCCCAAAACTTTAATTTTTGTGCCTACGTTTTACCCCCGTTCGATGGTATGCAATGTAAAATTTCAAATTATTAACGTCAAAGGTTTGGGTTGGGACTTTCTAAATTTTTAATTTTTTTTCTTTATTTTCCAAAGTTTTTTTACTTTTTTAACTTATTTAATTTTTTTCTTTTTATGATTTTATGATTTTTTTTAATCTTTTCAATTTAAATTTAAAAGATTTTTATTCCTAAACTTTTCAAATATTTAAAACATAAAAAAGTTTATTGTTATTATTTTTAAAACTTTTAAATTTAAATCTTTTAAGTTTAGGAAAAGAAAAGATTTATTTTAAAATTTTTATTTATTTATTTATTTTTAATTTAAACTTTATAAATCTTTAAAAATAAAAAGATTTATTTTATTTAAATTTTAAAATAAATTTATTTCTTCTTTGTTTATTTAAAACTTTTTAATTTTTTAATTTTTCAAATTTCAAGGGGAAAATGAAAAAGGACAAAGACAAGACCAAGACTTAAAATGAATGATGCAAAGTAGGGACAAACAACACAACGACACAAAATAGGGACAAACGACACAACGACGACCAACGAAACTAGACAATGAATGACACCAAAACAAAGATGAACAACGAAGAACATAAATGAAGAGCATCAAAGAAACAAGACGACGAGATGAAAAGATGCTGACAAAAAGACAAGGATCAGGATCAAAACTGGACAAAGAACACAAACCCAAACAACGCTCAAAGGAAAAGAGGGGAACCAAGATCAAGACAAAACCAGGAACAAGAACCTTGGAAAGGTTCCTTGTTCTGATTTCGGTCCGATACCTGAACCCGAACCAAACAAAAGGAACACAAAGGAAATGTAGATTAGAGTCAGAGTGAAACAAAAACTTGAAACCTCGAAAGGTGTCAGGTACTCATTCCATCCCACAACCCAATCTCGACAAAGACAAAGAAAAAAAACAAGGCATAAGAAAGGAATAAAACAAGAACGACAAAGCATGACCACGACAAAACAAACTAGCAAAACAAAAGAAAACAAAGGGGGTCCCTGAATTTTCCAAGAAAAAGTTGGGGCGTGTATGCAGGGCATAACAAATGGCGACTTGACTTGGAAAATGCTCTAAGAATTTTAAAATGCGTAACCCTCCAAATCCCTAAAATCTCTGGTTTACACTCATTTAAGGAAATCTAAGAAGTGCAAATACAATCAAAACTGGGACAAGAAAAAGATCTGAGATGAAATTGAAATTTGTTTGTGTGTGAAAATGATTCATTCCCCTCCATAAGCATTATTGTGATCAATGTGAAATAGACTCTACCCAAGCTACATAGTTGTGAGTTACATTTCCAACGTGCAATGATATCATGGGCATAGCTCTATTTTTGGACAGGTGTTTATAGCCTCAACAGAGATATCTTTAGTTCTCTCTAAGCATTGCTCTACTTCCAGTTAGGCGTTCATAGTCCTAGTAGAGATACTTGAATCACCCTTGCTGATTGAGTTCATTTTCAGATTTTTCTTTTATTTCCTCTATTTCTCAGATGTTGATTCTTTTTAAAGTATATTTTATGGTTTCCCTCAGTCCTTAAGCAGTGAAGCCTAAGCAATGGGTTGAGAACCATGGTGGACATCGTGAAAGAAATGTAACCATAATTCACTTGGAATAGTGCTACCCCACCCGATGTAAACTAGCTGATGGATTTCTTAAGATGTGTAGATCGTGTTAGGCTTTCAAAGACTCCTCAAAAATTTCATAATGCACCAAGTTCTAATTCATGCTAACATTCCCTAGTTTGAAATGGATGAAGGTAAATCAAAGTTTTCAAAGCAACTGACTGATCAAGTGTTTGAAAATATAGATAGCAAAATCTCATCAGATTCACCTTTTGACATAACTTGCATACAACAACTCATTTTCCATTGTCAACGAGAGGAACCCCCAGAAGGAAGACAAAAGAAACAAACAAAAAAATAGAGTAGAAGAAAAGAGCAGACATACACAATGAACAAGCAAAGCCAAAACAAAAAATGAGAACAAAAACTAGCAAACAAACAATTAAAGACCAAAAAAAAAAGAGAAACAGACAAACCCAAAAACAAAAACAAGAGGACATAGAAAAAAAATGAAAACAACAGAACGAAAGAAAAGAAACCAAAAAAAGAAAAGAAAACCAACTAAACTAAGAACTGACACCTAACTAATCCTAATTTTAGATTGACTCTAAACTGAGTTTTACAAACATAAAACTGTAAAAAATTATATATTCACCTGATTGATTTTTCATTATGTGCAGAAGTCTTAATTTGCTAGGTATGGTTCTGAATCTAGAAAATATATCTTTATACTCAGAAATAAAAAGTTTATGTGCAATAAATTCATTCTAAAGGTATAAATTTTGAAATATTAACAATTGTGGGCTGTCAGCCTTGTCATGATTTACCCACAAACACATTTTATTATCCCCAACATCATAATCAAATTGAAAATCATTAAAACATAGAGGGTAATGAAAAGACACTACCTGATTTAAAATACCTTCAGTTGTTGTGGTAGACTTGTGTTGTACCACTTCCTTCTCATGAGGTCTCAACTCATGGAACACCACTCTGTTCTACTCCAATACATGCATGTCAACATAAAGGACATTCATTAATGATGTATCATTATTACGTAAGACATCCAAACCAGGTTCAAAAATTTCATGCATATCCTCGTCACAATCAACACTAGGCTCAAACAACAAACTAGTGTATTTGACTTCACAGGGATTATCAACCTTAATCATGTTTCCTAAAGTACATGCATCACCAATTAAATGGTCAGATTCCTCAACCTTTCAATCAATTTTCTCAACATTTTCCTTACCTGACTTAGCAATCTTTCTGGACAATAAGAGATCAGAACAACTTACCTTAGAATGTGAACCAAAAGGAAGAATCCTACATGGATCACTTGAAGTGAGATTTGTTTTGCAATTGGGATATCCATTTACCAACATGTTTGTGTTCCACTCAGATGTAGAGTCCCAGGTCAACTTGGTCTCCTCAGATGGACTGAGCAGCAAATCATTTCCATTGTCAACTTGCAAGGTCTACAAACCCACCTCCTCATGAGATGAAGCCTTTCTTTTAGCACTCTCTTCAAATATTTCACCCACCAAAGTTTGAAAATCAGCATCTAGCTCATCGCCATTAATATCAGAGATATTGATACATGGTGAACAAGGATTTTCTTCAAACAACTCATTTAAATGAACGAAGTCAAATCCAAGAAAACACTTCCCCATTTCATGTTTATGCATATCATTAACAAGAACATGTGAGTCAGCATCAAGTTCTTCACTGTTAAGATCAAATTCATTAGTGTATGCTAAGTAATGAATTTCTTCAAATAATGCATCTGAATAAACATAATCAAAACCAAGAAAATACTCCCTCATTTCATTATCTTCATCATGTTGAAGGGATTCAACTTCCGAGACAACCTCTTGGTCACTTTCTTTATATTCTTCTACTTCATCTAGCTGAATCTTATCATTGTTCACTCCTTGCTGCAACCAACCAATAATTTCATCAATGTTAGTATCTTGATTAGCATTTAGATCCAATTTATTTTCCTGACAAGGGTAAGTCTGATCTGAATGATTATTAGGCATCCCTTGAATAAATTGAACATCCATTTGATCTCCCTCCTTTGAAGAATCAATTTGGCATTCAACTTTGTGTCCTTCACCACGAGATCCATTTGCAACCTCATTCGTAGTCATGATATTCTTAGTTTCTATGTGTTCATTATTCAAGTCAGCATAGTCGTTCTCTTGTGTTAACTCATCAAAAGGTGTTTCTCCCTTATTCATCATCATGAAAGAATCTATGAATGCATCGATAAACTCATTTTCCACATCAAGCGAATCTTCACAAGGTAGGGAAACTTTATCAGTCATAGAGTCCTTTTCGATGCAAGGATCAAGGTCATTAGATGATGGGGAAGAGCTCAACATGTTCTCATAGTTACTCTCATTATTTCAAATGGAGTCATTATCATTTTCATGTATGCTAGTTGTTTCATCTTCCTCATTGAGGGGATACGTACTCTAGGGATCTTCCAGATGTATTCCTTCAACAATGATCAACTATTTGAAATATAACTCCATCCTACCAAGGAAAACATGGAAATCCATCTGAGAATGTTGATTTGCTCAATGTATCCTACATCCATTTGGCCTAACAAGTTCTGATAGCTTCAAATCTCCTAATTCTTCCAACTTTTCCCTTATTCGATTTTACATATGTGGTATATCCAGCCAACATGAACCATGCTCCTTTGTCCATCCCTCACCTTGTTGTTCAGCTTGCTCACAAGAAATGTTCAAAAAATTGAAAGGAGATTCTTTAGTTGCTGATTTTTCATGACAATAGTCTTTTGTTAATACCTCATCTCTTTCAATACCATCGTTAGTATTAACATTTCCAACGAAAGTAGATTTTAACTTGATATTTTCATTATGCTTTGAATTTATATCCGTTTCATGCTCTTTTTCAGAGAAAACATCAAAATGGTATATTTTCTCATTGAATCTTTCATTTACAACTTCATTATGATGTAATGGATTATGTGTTGGAGTACGACTGAAAAGAGAGGATATAGTCACAACTTCACTGGTAGGTGGAATACTTACCTTTGTCACTAGCTTTTGAAAATATAGATTCTTCCATCGGCCTTGTAGGGGATTGACTTGATTTGAAGCGTTAGAAAAAGTGGTGTTTGGAAGATTAGGAAGGTCGTAGTTGCTTGGTGAGAATGATTGCATTTGGGTAGAGATGGTGGGTAAATTGGAATAAGGCTCCAAAGGATGATAGCTCACAAGCACACAGGTATTACAATCCTGATTTTGGCTACTTGTATTTCTCACGTCATGTCCAACCTATGCCAGTAAGAGAGCTTTATTCAATACATCATGTAGGGAGGTAACCTCCCCACAATGTATAATTCTACTACAAACGAAGGATTCAAACCCCAATAGTAATGTTCCTTTAGCATATAATCATTAATAAACAGATTTAAATCTTGAACTTGTTGATACATCAACAAAAACCTATGATTGAAATGGTAAATTGATTCTAATGGTGTCCTTTTTGTAGTTGCAAATTCAAACAATGGGTCTTGTGTTCGTGCATAAGGGTCAAAATGATCCATGAATAAAATTTCTAACTCCATCCATGAACAAATAGAATTTGGTAGAAGATTAACATACCATTTCCATGTTGTACCTTGGAGTGTTTTGACAAAGAGTTGACAGGCTGTATCTTCATGACGAATTTGGTGAAGACCCATCAAATTCTTGCAAATATTAACATGATCTTTAGCAAATTGTCCATTGTTAGGGAAAAATAATGGAAGCTTATTATGCATATGATAACGAATTTCATTAAGAAACCTAGGAATACACATAGGGCTACCCATCAGAGCTCAGTTCTCCAAGATCCAACCCACTCTAACATGAAACAAACCAAAAATTTCTTGAGTGGCCCTCCTTCTAGCATCGGTTCTACTAATGGCCAAATTGACACAACAACATTAAACATAATATTTCTACTCCATTTCTCCTGGAAAAGATAACTAATCTAAAACCACATATCTTCCAAGGTATAGTTGGTTCTCAACTATGTTGTTTTGCTGAGTGGTCAATGAGGCTGTAATGTTCAAGGGGCTTGCTGATTATTGAGATTTTTTTTGTTGCAAGGTTGAATTTCTACCTAAACCTACTCTAACTGGGGGTATATAAAAAATCAAAAGGGACGCAAGACATAAAATAATGTTGATTTATTTAGTTAACCAGACCTATTACTCTTCAAGGAATTCCTAACTTAAACTGAAAAACAAATCAACTTGTAATCAATACAAAGTTGGACATTCATTCACAGTGCAAACTTTAACATGTCACAAATCACCATTTCAAACAAAAGAAAAGATAAACTCTATTCATTCCTTGAAAGCTTTCCAAATCAAATGATTAACAAAAAAACATCACTCCAAAGAACAACTTGAAGCAGGTTTAAGTTGTAGAAGTTGAGAAAGCCAACTTCACAGACCCCGAAGATCACCTGCATGCAAATAACCTGTCACAAAAAGAAGAGATGGAGACAAACAAGCAAGGGTGCTTTGAAAGCTGAAAAATGTATTCATCCAAGAGAGAGGTAAATTACAATGATGAATCCTTATAAAAGAATATTGAGCAACCCTAAAAAGAAACCTTAATAGGTAGACATTTAATAATTAATATAATTATTAAATGTCACAAAATGCAACTAAAGTGAAATCTTAAGAGAGGAATAAAGGTAATTTAATCAACATGATTAAATTAAAACCTTTACTCTAACACCCCCCCTTAAGATGAGCAAAAGTGCAGTTACAAACATATGCAAGAAAGCAAAGGTAACTACAATGCTGAAAGTAAACTTGGGTCCCGGCAACAAGGCCTGATCAGGTACCCAATTACAACCAAATCTCTATAAAGTGGAGAAATAGAGAAAACCTCATGGGAAAAACTCTACTCCAAAAAGAGATGAAAGAAATAAATGCACTAATAACAGAAGGATATGAGGTGGATAACATAAGACCCCCCATAGACAGCTTCTATCATATAAGTACATGTACAATGGTCTCCATAGGAGAAAAAGAAAGAGACTAGAAGGCCCCTCACAATGAAGAAGACTCCTGCAATGGTAGATGCCGATGTAGAATCGAGAAAGATATCTTGAAGCGGCAAATAATATTCCTCCACCTCCTATCCTTCTGTTATTAGTGCATTTATTTATTTCATCTCTTTTGGAGTAGAGTTTTTCCCATGAGGTTTTCTTCTTGCTGTTATTCATTTACGTCTCACGGGTTTCTTCTTTTTCTTTTGTGCATTTTGTGTTGTTAAATTTTTTATTAAATTCTACCTATTTCTTTTTTAGGGTTGCTCAATATTATAAATTCATCATTGTAACCTCTCTGGATGAATACATTCTCTTTTTTCACCCCTGCTCCATCTCTTGTGACAGGTTATGCATGCAGGTGATCTTCGGGGTCTGTGAAGTTGGCTTTCTCAACTTCTACATTTTTTTTTTTTTGCTCTAAAAACGTGCCTGGGGCCGTACGGCCCTGGAGCAAATTTTTTTTTCCTCCCAGATCAATTATGCCCAAATAGGTCAAACCATATATGAAAATATGGGTTTTTGGCCGCTCTGAATCCAACCGTGAGGTCCGTTTGGGCCCAAAATGCACCCAGAAAACGGAGTTACCCAGATCCTCAAAAAAAGTCAGAAAACTTCTGAAAGCCCTATCAAACCCTCGAAGCTCCAAATTCTTCAGAAATCGAACAGGAAGCAGCAGGTCTAGAGCTCTGATACCATGTAGAAGTTGAGAAATCCAACTTCACAGACCCCGAAGATCACCTGCATGCAAATAACCTGTCACAGAAAGAAGAGATGGAGACAAACAAGCAAGGGTGCTCTGCAAGCTGAAAAATGCATTCATCCAAGAGAGAGGTAAATTACAATGATGAATCCTTATAAAAGAATATTGAGCAACCCTAATAGGTAGACATTTAATAATTAATATAATTATTAAATGTCACAAAATGCAACTAAAGTGAAATCTTAAGAGAGGAATAAAGGTAATTTAATCAACATGATTAAATTAAAACCTTTACTCTAACATAAGTTTGGCTGCTTCTACTGTTACAAAATAGATAAACAACATTTACAAATTTGGCAAGTTTCACCAGTGTATAGAAACCAATGTTTTCAAATTACCTCAGCTAAACTAAGAATACAAAAAAATTTCTCATGTATCTTACTGCAAAACTCTAATCAACTAATCTGCAAAGTTTCTAACTACTTTTCTAAAATTCTAACCCTCGAAAATGAGCTTGATTTGACAATTAATAGCTCACTAATTACATCATTTCTGCCAAGACTAAGACATCAAAATTTGTAGCATTTGTGTGCATACAATTACTCCTCACAAGAAACTTTATGTTTGCAGCGCTTGTTGACTTCAATGAGCTTTAGTTGATAGTTGCAACTTTCCAATTTCATTGTAAGTTCCACTTTGAGTTCACTTCTTGTTGTGATGTAAATCAACATCCTTCTCTAAAAATAACTCCACGAAATGCTCAATTCACTTTCAGTTTGATGATTTTTTTAGAAACTCCCCCTTTACATGCCATCTTTGTAAACCATGACCATTTGCATTTTCAAAGTACCTGCAAAACATCAAAATACATTAATTAATTTGTAAAATTAATCAACTAATAACCTTTCAAATTATTTCAATTGAGTATAAATATAGTAAACTCTTAATTTCCCCAATTAAAATAATAATTCAATCCTTCTTTTCAATTAGTGTTATTTTAAATTATTAAAAGTACAATAATATTAAAAATCATTTTTAAAAAGATTTGAAATCCTGATATCATTCCCCTTCTAGACTTTTTGAAAATACCCGCAAATCACACAAAAACATAATTAATTCATTCATTCATACACAAAAATCAATAAGTTTATTAAAATGAATGAATTGATGAACTTTTACTTTAGTGCATTTTGCATTCATTCTACTTAAAATCCCAATGAATACTTTATCTCTAAAAGGTAAACGTAGAATAAATGCCCACGTTTGTGAAAATCAAAAAACTTGGACTTTAGGATTTCCGTGAAACAAATCACATTCTTTGTTTACGCTCCCATGTCTACTTAAAAGTCATTAATTTTGTCCAACAAAAGCCATTAATTTGATGTTAATTCCCAAGAAACTAAGCAGCAAGTACAAAATCAAAATCCACTGGCAATTGTAACCAATGACCCCTTCCTTCACATTTTTTTCCTTTCTCTTGCTTTAACCATATATGAAGACTCTCCAGTAAATCGATTTAATGCAAGATCTATAATTACTGCCTTCCATGGCATAAAATACCATTGAGGCATTGGATCAAACAACTCATTTGTCTTGGTGAATACTCTCACTTTATGAATGCATGATTATGAAGGCGCTCACAACTACAACATCAGACAAAATTCTTCAATCTTTTGGGCTTTGATGTGTTGTTGGTGCCCTTTGATATTTGCTCGGGGACCTTTCAAACTTCCAATTGATTCATTTGTTGTCATGTTCCCATCAAGCATTTTATCCAATGAGATAGCATTTTCCCAGAACATTTTGTCAAACAATTCTCACTGCCTCTGTCTTTGTTTCACCCATCTCATGCCTACTCTCGAACATCATCACCTGGGGAGTTAAGAAGCTACACAAAGTGTGGCATTGCACCATGATCAATCACAACTCATATGTTCTGAGGTTTTTGATGCAATGTTAGCCAAATACCACGCTTCCTGAATCTGAAGTCGAGGGAAGCCAACTATTGTTTGGAACTCTATCAATCGAGGGACAACTCCAACATGAATAACTTCCTGAAAAGGTGGGCACTGTTCAATTGAAAGAATATTCCTAAATTCAGTGATGACTTCCAATTACAAATGAGGATAATTTGACATTGCTCCTACCACAAATTCAAGGATATTCTCCAACCTTTTTTGAGAGATCAGACTGTGACATAGGCTAAGGAAATCACATTCCTTTAGATAAGAATCTCCTATGGGGTATTCTATCAAAACGTTCACATGCATTCTCCATGCATTTGCATTTGTCTTGACCTTCACAATTGAAGGATCTACACATAAGCTTTGACCACACAAGGGCACTGTTGTTTCACTTGAAAATCTTGGGCCTCAGCTTTACTTGAGCCGATTGCATCAATTTAAAATTGCTAAAGCCTTCAAATAAATCCATTTTGTGCTTATCCATCAATCATTGTTTCCATGAGATGGCATTGCTTTGAAACTATGCTTATGTCAATTCACTCACCTTGTCGATGCTTTCACATTTTGTATTTATGTTTACCATGACAGATACAACTTCCAAAATTGGCATGACCAGAGAGGATTTGGCAAAGGTTGTGGAATTCGGCTTTTAAACTGCCAATTGCATTTGGGTGAAAGTTGTTTAAATCTGCCTTGGCACATTTTGTCAAACATTTCACGTGCCTTCGTTTGTGATTCATATTTTTTGTTCATTGCTTACCAAGGAAAATTGCAACTATAACATCAAACAAAAGGAACCCCTTTGAACAAAACTTGTTTTGTGCCCTGTCTTAGCTTGAGATTTTTTGAAACTTACAACAATTGCTTGCCATGAAACTACATTCCTTTGGTGACATTTCTTCAAACAATCCGCTACCCTGTCAATGCTTCCACATTGTACGCATTTCATTGAAATAACATACCCTTTGTTTGATTCTATAAAACGGTTCATGTGCTTTGTGCATGATGTAATACTAGGAGGATCACAACTCAACTCAACCAATCGTTCAAGGCAATATTACAAAATCCTTGCTCTTAAGCATTCTTTGCTTACTTTGCAATAACACAAATTGAGAAACCATCAACAAAAAAACTCAACTGGCCCTTAGAAGACATAACACAAGATGTTTATAACAAACTCAACCATACCAAACCCTGCAAGTAGTCTCAATACATCAAGTCCAATGTTCTTCTTTGTAGACTACACCATTAAATTATGATTGTCCCTGCCCTTTAGGCCTTTCGAAAGCTTGTCAACTTGGACACTCAACATTCAAATGAAAAATTAGACTCACAAAATGGTTTCAATTCCATTCAATACTCTCAACATATAATAAGACATCCCAAACAACAACTCCCATCAGAAAACACTCATCAATGAATCAAAATCATAAGCTCATACCATAGCAATTCACTAATTGCAACATGAGGGTTTTTTGAGAATGCATAACCCCAAGTACATTTCTCCTAGACAATGCCTCAAACCTGTGTAAATGAGCCTGCACAAGCTTATCAAGTCCATCTCCATATCATACTCATGTTATTTTATCAAAACACCCATTCTAACCTTTATTCTTGACCCAAAATCTTAATTGTCAAAACTCTGTGATAACAGGGCAATGAAAAATAATGCATTCAAATGCCTAAAATTCATCATGCCACCTTTGGAAGGAGCCACTACATAGTTTAACAGTATTTACAAGCAATATCAACCAATTTAGATACCCATTTCACAAACAAAGACACAAAATTTCATTGTATTATGTCTTTTTCCTGATTTTTTCCACATTTCTTAGTCCTAGGGAAACATTGCTTTGATAGAAAACTTCATTATTATTATCTGCAACTTTGGAATATGAATATATATGTTAAAATGAACATTTTCACCAATATTCAGACCATTCCACCATGCCAATTGAGAGAAACACAATTTTGACTACTTGTTGTCTACCCTAAGAGGGTTTCAGACATACACTTACAAAAATGATCATAACTTTTGCAAATCTTCATGAAATTAAACCAAACAAAAAGAAAATGAAACTAGATTCATTTATCCTTCTTTTCCCATTTGTTTGAAGCCAATACCAGTCTGTACAAGGATGTACAACATGCTGCTACAGGACTGTTATAGGGAAAATTTGGGAATTGTAGCCACAAAAACATTCATAACTTTCATTCTAGTCCATGAAATGAAGTGAAACAAAGACCAAAATGAACTAGATTCATTACAATTTCAAACCAAACCAATTTCAAGCTCATTGATGGTCCATACAGACTTTACCATATCAAAGAATAGGAGTAACAATGTTCAAACTCAGAATTTTCATTGATCTCTTACCTCCATTTCATTACATCTTCATTTTTTCCAATCATCCCTCCTAAGATTTGACCATTCAAGGGTATTTAAACCATTTCTAAGCCTACCCAACCACCTACAACTACTTAACTTCCTCATATGACCCTTCATCTTCTTATTTTTGCATTTTTACAATTTTGACAACATGACAATATGACAACTTTGACAATTTTTTACAATTTTTGATAAAATGAACCCATAATCACCTAATAACCTATTGAATGAATCAAACATGTTAAATATGGTATAAATGACCTTATGACATGATCCAAACACCATGTAAAGTAAATATTTACAAAAAATGGCCTCATGGAGGCATGAATTCCACTAGGTGCTCCTACACCAACGCATGTTGTTACATCTCTATGCGTCAAGAGGATACATGAAAAGGTTGTGGAATTTGGATTTACACTTCAATAAATTTCATTAAAAGTATCTAAAACCTGTATGTGCATAACTGCAAGCATTTCATTTCATAAGACAATTGAGGAACTTTATCTCCATCGATGTACTTTATCAAACAGTTGACACACCTTGTTTATGCTTCAACTTATCTATAACTTTCCCTTCAATGGCGTCCCCTGAGACCACATCTACTGAGGTGGACTGTCAAACAATTTGCTTCCCTACTCATGTTTCCTTGTCTTGCATACACTTTTCACTCACCACATTCCATGTGGTGACTCTTTGAGGCGTTTTGTCAAATGGTTCACAATGTTTGTCTATGCCTCCACATTTTGTGTGCATGTCTACCCAGGAAATTGCAACTACAACATTTGATGAGGGCGCAACCTAAGACTTAGAAAATAAACCACAAACAAGAGAATAATTTTATTATTCAAAAAATGGAGCTTCTTACATGCAGAGGATCTCAAATCCCTAAGTTCTACAACACATGCAAGTTACAGAAAGCTATAGAATCACCCTTTCGCAATATGTGAGCTTGTCCCAAAAAAGTTACCCAAAAATTAGAAACCCGCCCATAAATAGAGCTCCTCTTTATTTTGGAGCCAAAACAACATTCAAATTTGAGTTTAGGCAGTTTGGCGCCAAAAAATTACAACTTGAAGTTCAAATTTCAAAAGAACATTTGCAATTGTATCTTCTAGAAAGTGCGCCAACTTCCCGGGGCCATAACTTTTGATCCAGGACTCCGATTTGTGAACCGTTTGAACCATTGGAAAGATCTCAAAGTCAATAACGTGCTCATAATTTGCTACACTAATTTTGGCAAGTTTCAGGGCCGATTCAGGAACTCTAAGTGCCTCAAATCTAACTCGGAAGATTTTCAGGTGCAAATCTGAGAAACTAAAAATGCAATATCTTTCAACCCGGGAATAGAAAATAAAAACCATAAATTGGGAATTTCATTATGACGAAAAGGGTATCCAAAAATGTAAAAACATCTAAAAACTAAGAAAATTGAAATTTATCTATTTTTGGGTGATGCAAGATTGCCCTTACACCACTGGATGCTCTTGCATCAGACACTTGGGGTAATTTGAGAAGTGACCCATCACGTCTCAGATGGTTGAGGAAAATCCAACCGGTCAACCGTTGCCTTAGATAGCTAGGATGAATCTTCCATAGGCCTTCCTCTCCATTTCACCAGATATTCTTCATACTACCTATTTCTAGTACTCCTTCCCACATGACTATCCAAGATTGCTTCAATCTCCTCCCTTTCTGAAGTAGGTGTTGGAATGCCATACCACCCTATTGTTGGTGCTTCCTCCGTTCCACCTTCATGATACTCTGTCAAATCTGAAATGTTGAACACAGGGGAAATGTTGATTCCATCAGGAAACTCTACCTCATATGCATTCCCTGAATCATGCTTCTTCAAAATCTTATAGGGACCAAATTTCTTCATCTTCAATTTGTTATAGGTTCTCACGGGAAACCTTTCTTTCCTCAAGTGGACCATTATTTCATCGCTAGTCTGAAACTCCTTATTCCTCCTTTTCTAATCTGCCTTAGCCTTATATTGCATATTCATCTTATTAATGTGTTCTCATACCTTCTCATGTATATTCTTGATGTTCTCTACAAAATCTTCGGCTTCAACACTTATTTTCTTCTCTTGGTCCATCTTCCTCAATTCTGGAGCTGTTCTGGGGCTACCTCCATACACAATCTAGAACAATGATCTACCAGTGCTTCTGTTGACAGAATTGTTGTAAGAAAATTCTGCCTGGGGTAAGATCAAGTCACATCCCTTGGGTTTATCTCCTACCAAACATCTTAGTAGGTTACCTAGACTCCTGTTAACAACCTCTATCTTCCCATCTGTTTGTGGATGGTGTGCAGAACTGAACTTCAACTCTGTCTTCAGCTTCTTCTACAAGGTCCTCCAAAAGTACCCCACAAATTTGGTGTCACGATCTGAAACAATACTCTTTGGCAGACCATGTAGCCTCACCACCTCTTTGAAGAACAAGTCAGCAATGTGGACAACATCATGGGTCTTCTAACATGGAATAAAATGTGCCATCTTTGAAAACCTATCAACCACCACAAAGAATGAATCATTCCCTCGTTGTGTCCTTGGCAAACCAAGAACAAAGTCCATACTTATATCATCCCATGGGCTCTCTGGTATAGGTAAGGGCTGATATAAGCTTGTATTCTGGCTCACTCCTTTAGCCATCTAACATACCTTGTAGCTTTGTACAAACTTCTTCACATCCTGTGACAACTGAGGCCAATAATAATTCTCACTGATAATGGAAATAGTCTTATCCCGACCAAAATTTCCTGCCATTCCTCCACTATGTTTCTCCTTTATCAGGTTCTCCCTCATGGAACTCCTCGGGATACACAATTGACTTCCCTTAAATAACATGCCATCCTGGATTATGAAATCCAGCCACCTTTTCTTGTCCACTGTAACAGGTTCCTTGCAATCTTTCCAAGCCTCTGCGAAATCAGGATCTTCTACGTACAGTGTCTTAAGTTCATTGAACCCAACCACTTCAATCTGGATCTTTGTCATCAATGTATGCCTTCTACTTAAGGCATCTACAACCCTATTTGACTTCCCACTCCTATGTTTCAAAACAAAGGTATAACTCTGCAAAAACTCTACCCATTTCATATGCCTCTGATTTAATTTTCCCTGACTATTTATGTACTGCAAGGCCTGATGATCAGTATATAGAACAAATTCCTTTGGCAACAAATAATGTCTCCATTTCTTTAATGCTTGAATTATTGCATAAAATTCCTGATCATATACAAAATACTTTCTCTTGGCATCATTTAACTTTTCACTGAAATAGGCAATGGGCTTACCTTCTTGGCTCAACATTGCTCCAATGGCACAACCATTGGCATCACAATCCACTTGAAACACCTTGTTGAAATTTGGGAGGCTAGAAACAGTTGTTTCATACCTTCTCGCCTTCAAAACTCGCCCAATGCTCCACTTGAATTCTTTTCTATCCCGTCTCATTGTTTTAGTCAGTGGGTCCACAAATACTATGAAGTTTCTAATGAAATTTTCTATAAAAACTACCAAACCATGGAAAGATCTCACTCGATAGCAGTTCTTGGGTAGGCCATTCCAATAGCCTTCACCTTCTCTGGGTCCATCTTGAGACATTCTTTGAGACAACAAACCCCAAGTACACTAACTCCCTCTTCACAAATCTGCACTTCTTCAGATTAATCAACAATTTCTCTTCTCTTAACTTCTCAAAGTTGCCTCCGAATATGCATCGAGATGCTCATCCAACGCTTACTGAAAATTAAAATATCATCTAAATACACAATAACAAAACTTCCCATAAATTCTTTTAGTACCTCGTTCATGAGCCGCATGAATGTGCTCGGTGCATTGGTTAGCCCAAAAGGCATGACTAACCACTCGTACAGGCCCTCTTTGGTCTTGAAGGTAGTATTCCATTCATCTCCCTCTCGAATTCAGATTTGGTGATATCCACTCTTTAGATCAATCTTTGTGAAGTACTGAGCTCCACTCAAACAGTCCATCAGGTCATCCATCCTTGGCAAGGGAAATTTGTACTTGATTGTTATCTTGTTTATGGCTCGATAATCTATACACATCTTCCACTCCCCATCCTTCTTTGGTGCTAGTACTACAGGTACTGCACATGGACTCAAACTCTCCCGTATCAAACCCTTTTTCAACAACTCTTGAACTTGTCTGCTCAACTCTCATTTTCTCGCTAGAGTCATTCTATGAGCTACCTTATTTCGAAAAAATCACTCAGGAACTGCCAACTGGCGATTGATCTTCCTTATTGGTGGTAAACCCTCAGGTACATTATCAGAAAAAATATCCTAAAACTCATCCAACATCCCAGAAACTTCTTCTGGAACCTTCTCACTATCCTCCTTACTCACTCTAGGAATCAATGCATAACACACGCTCATGCTTCATACCTTCTAAAATTTTTCTTCCATCTACATAACAAATTCTAGCACTACTGCATACCTTTTCTTCGGTCTCCTTCAGGGGTTTCAACTTGTGACGAACCCCATCCTTTGTCAAGGAATAAGTGTTTGCATGGCCATCATGTATAGCTCGCCTATCGAACTGCCACGGCCTCCCCAACAATATGTGACATGCATCCATGGGGATGATATCACAGAGTACCTCATCATGGTAGCTCCCGATCTTGAACTTTACTAGGCACTGCTCATTGACCAAAACTTTGTGGTCTTTCTGCAACCAAGCAATCCAATATGGATGCGGGTGTCTTTCCCTCTTCAGCTTCAACTTTGTGACCATCTCTTCTGACACCAGATTATCAGTGCTCCCACTGTCAATAATGACATCACAACATTTTCCTTCACACTTGCACCTTGTGCAAAATAGATTCTTGCTCTATTCTGGTTCCTTTTCCTTAGTCACCAGGGCTTTCCTAATCACTAGGGCTTCTCCCCTTTTCAGCATCATCTGAATGTTCAGATTGGGCCTCCTCATCTGCATGCGCAACCCTTCCACGACCTTCTGGCCTTTTGTCTGCCCTTCCTTGGTGTTGTGGACATTCATAGGCTCGATGCCCTTCTTCACCACACTGGAAACACGTTCCTTTGAAATCACCTCTTCCAGATCCTTGTCCATATCTCCCTCATCCTCTACCTCTTTGATCACCACTTGTTTTGATCACGAGGGTGGTAGAAGTTGTCATTCTTTTGGCTTCGGTTGGTACCCACATCTTCACTTTTCTTTTCATCATCATTTTGGCCGTGAAGGTCTTCCACGCCCCTTCCACTTTGACCTCCTCATCCTTTTTGCTTGCCATCAAATCTTTTGTTCAACTTCTCTTCCACCTTGAGCAAACTGATACACATCCTCAATGGTGATCATTCTGACTAGGCTTAACTCCTCCTGAATGCTCGGTCGTAACCCATTAAGATATCGGGCTACCTTCTACTTATTGGCCTCTGTGTGGCCCATTCTGATGATTATCTTGTGAAAATATTTAGTATATTCTTTCACAGATCTGCGTCCTTGCTTCAACCCTTGCAATTTCTTGAACAGATCTAACTTGTAGTCCACTAGTATGAACTGCTTCTTCAGTTTCTCTACCATGCGATCCCATCTGGTGATATTTCCTTTTCCTCTTTGATTTCTTTCCAATTGGACCTCTTTCCACCAAATACTGGAATGGCCCTTCAACTTCATTTTCGCAAACTTAAGCCGATTTGGGTCCTCTATTTCCTCATACTCAAATATTCTTCTAGCTCGTTGATCCAGTCGATCAACTCTTCCGGGTTCATACTTCCAGAATAACTAGGGACTTCTGCTTTGGTTCTTTTCCCGATCTTCGAAATGGCCCTTATTAGCCACATTTGGTCTTGATCAATTGATTCTTCTTCCTCTTCTACATTTGAACCTTCTTCCTCTCCTTCATCCTCACTTTCCTCCCTCAGGTTTAACCCTCTTCTCAACTGCTCTTGTAACACATCAATCTATCTTTGGAGGGCTGCCAGTGCATCTCTTCCACCAGCATTTCTACTACCTCAACCACCTTTGGCACCACCAAGCCTACCAGGCATCACTCTTGGAGGCATATTTCTTGACCTCGACCCACAACCCAGTCTTGGTGCGAACTGCCTCACAATCGGCGATCTGTCCACACGCTCAAGAAAACCCGCTTTGATACCACTTGATGAGGGTGTAGCCTAAGACTTAGAAAATAACCCACAAACAAGAGAATAATTTTATTATTCAGAAAATGGAGCTTCTTACATGCAGAGGATCTCAAATCCCCAAGTTCTACAACACATGTAAGTTACAGAAAGCTACATAATCACCCTTTCGTAATATGCAAGCTTGTCCCCAAAAAGTTACCCAAAAATTAGAAACTCGCCCATAAATAGAGCTCCTCTTTAGTTTGGAGCCAAAACAACATTCAAATTTGAGTTTAGGCGGTTTGGCGCCGAAAAATTACAACTTGAAGTTCAAATTTCAAAATAACATTTGCAATTGTATCTTCTAGAAAGTGCGCCAACTTCCCGGGGCCATGACTTTTGATCCGGGACTCCAATTCGCAAACCGTTTGAACCGTTGGAAAGGTCTTGAAGTCAATAACATGCTCAAAATTCACTACGCCGATTTGGGAAAGTTTTGGGGCCAATCCGGGAACTCTAATTGCCTCAAATCTAACTCAGAAGATTTTCAGGTGCAAATTTGGGAAACTAAAACTGCAATATCTTTCAACCCAAGAATAGAAAATAAAAACCATAAATTGGGAATTTCATTATGATGAAAAGGGTATCCAAAAATGTAAAAACATCTAAAAATTGAGAAACTTGAAATTTAACTATTTTTGGGTGATGCAAGATTGCCCTTACACCACTGGATGCTCCTATATCAATATTTCATGAGATTAGTTCTTTGGAGGTATTCTTAATGAGTATGAACTCAAATTTCACCTCTACCATTAACATTTTTCTTGAAGATATTTAAATCCTTTTTAACATCCAATTTGTGCACCTCTAGCGATCATTGTATGCCATGAAACATCTCTTTGAAGCTTTTGTTAAATGGTTTGCATGCCTTGTAAATGCCTCCTTTGTTAGCTTGCACATGCTGCGTGGGATCGGGTTCAGTGTGAGAGTTGAACCATTTCAGTGCAGGAGCAAAACCATTTTCAGTGTGAGAGTGGAACCATTTTCGGTGCAGAAGCAGAACCATTTTCAGTGCAAGAGCATAACCATTTTTAGTGCGGGAGTGGAACCATTTCAGTGCAGGAGCGGAACCATTTCCTGCACCTGACATTTTCAAATTTGTTTAATTCTCATGTTCAACCCGAACCCGCATTTCGATGCTTTGTTGAGTGCGGGGTCGGGTGAGGAGTGAGCACCAACAATTTGCTTTATTTTATTACTTTAAAAGCCTTCCCTTCTTTAATGAGTGGCGGGGTCGGGTTTGGGCTTTTTCCCGAAACTTCAATTTTTGTGCCTATGTTTTACCCCCGTCCGATGGTATGCAATGTAAAATTTTGAATTATTAATGTCAAGGGTTTGGGTTGAGATTTTCTATTTTTTTATTTGTTTTCTTTATTTTCCAAAGTTTTTTTTTTACCTTATTTAACTTATTTAATTTTTTTCTTTTTATGATTTTATGATTTTTTTTTAATCTTTTAAATTTAAATTTAAAAGATTTTTATTCCACAAACTTTTCAAATGTTTAAAACATAAAAAATTTTATTGTTATTATTTTTAAAATTTTTAATTTAAATCTTTTTAAGTTTAGAAAAAGAAAAGATTTATTTTAAAAGTTTTATTTATTTATTTATTTTTAAATTTAAACTTTATAAATCTTTAAAAAAAATAAAAGATTTATTTTATTTAAATTTTAAAATAAATTTATTTCTTCTTTGTTTATTTATTTATTTTCAAATGTTTTGATTTTTTGGTATTTTTGATTTTACAATTTTTTTATTTTCTGAATTTCAAGGGGAAAACGAAAAAGGACAAAAACAACATCAAGACTTAAAACGAATGACACAAAATAGGGACAAACGACATGACGACGACCAAGGAAACCAGATGAGGAATGACAACAAAATGAAGACGAACAACAAAGAACAAAAACAAAGAGTAGCAAATAAAAAAGACAACGAGGCAAAAAGACGGTGACGAAAAAATGAGGATCAAGATCGAGACCGAACAAGGAACACGAACTTGATCAACACCTGAAGGAAAAGCAGGGAATTGAGATTGGGATGGAACTAGGAACAAGAACCTTGAAAAGGTTCCTCTTTTTAGATTTCAGTTTGATACCTAAACCCGAACCAAACAAAAGAAACACAAAGGAAATGTAGATTAGAGTCGGGGCGGAACCAAAACTTGAAACCTCGAAAGGTGTCAGGTACTGATTCCATCCCACAACCTGATCCCGAAAAAGAAAAAGAAAATGAAAAAGGCACAAGAAAGGAAGAAAAAAAGAACGACAAAGCATGACCACGAAAAAAAAAACCAGAAAAACAAAAGAAAACAGAGGGGGTCCCTGACTTTGCTAAGCAAAAGTTGGGGCGTGTATGCAGGGCATAATAATTAGAAGAGTGGGAAGTGGGTAGAATGCCACCGAGGGCGATGAGACGAGGAGGTGCTTAGGGTGGTGTTTGAAGAGGCCATGAAGAAATAATCTTGGAGATGTTGCAAAACTTGTCGGCAAGGTTGGATGTCGTGGAGTAGGCATAACAAAGGGGAATCATTGCTAATGATCTAAGCAAAGTTACAGAAGAAGAACAACTGCAAGATGAGGATGAAGTTCAAGAAGAACCAAAAGGAGTGGAAGAAAGATTGATTAAAGTAGTGATGAATATGGAAGCCAAACCAAGAATTGAGGTTCCAATGTATTCGGGAAGTCTAAATGGAGAAGAGCTCAATGACTGGATCAATGATCTGGAAAAATATGTTGAGTACGAAGGAGTTGCAAAAGAAAGGGGGAAATTTTTCCTATACAAGGCTTAAAGGCCACACAAAAATGTGGTGGGACTATGTGTAGTCGAAGAGATGGAAGCGAAACAAGGAAAAGACAACCTCGTAGGACAGGATGGTTGCCAAGTTGAGATGAAGTTTCTTTCGATAGCTTATCAAACTAATCTTTTCAAAAGTGTAGAATCTAAAGCAGAAGGATATGTCAAAGAATATACAAAGGAGTTTTACAAGTTGGTGATTCAATCAGGCCATAGTGAAGAAGATATGGAAAAGGTGGCAATTTATCTAAATGGGTTGAGATACAGTTTATAGGATGAGATGGCTTTAGTTTCACCAAGAACTTTGGGGGAAGCCTACCAGTTTTCCTAAAGGTAGAGGAGAAGATGAAGAGGAAGCAGAATAAAAAAGGCTGAGGTAGAGGATGAGGCTATGGAGAAAGAGGATAGCAACACCATCAAGATGGGGAGGCAAGTAGTTCAAGAAGGAAAGTCAAGTCAAAAAGAGGAGGTTATCAATATAGAGGAGAAAGGTCATTTGGAACTGGTGGTTATCAAGGAAGAGGAAGAGGTTTTGCAGGTAAATGTTTTAAGTGCAATTTGTATGTGGGTCACAAGAGTTGGGAGTGTCCATAATCTTCCCAAGGAGATTAAATAAGGCCTGAAAGGAGAATCAAGCTGTGTAAGTGGATTAGGAGAGTACGAGATCATTTTCTCCAAGAAAGGAAGAACCTGAGTTAGGAGTATCTCTATTGTTCAAAAGAGTGTTGTTGAACTGCCAAAGGAGAGTAATGAACCTATACAAAGAAAGGATCTATTCAAAATGAAGTGAAAAGCTAAAGGTAAGTGTTGCAAACTTATTATATATAGTGGTAGTATGGATAATATTGTTGTTGAAATGGTGGATAAGTTAGGTCTTAAGAGAACTATGCATCCTACACCATTTAAGGTTTCTTGGTTAAAAGGGTCATCCATTGTTAGTAGATGAGAAAGCTTTGGTTGAATTTCAAATAGGTAGTTATAAGGATAGTGTTGTGTGTGATATCATGTTGATGGATGTGTGTCACATGCTCCTTGGTAGACCTTGGCAGTTTGATCGAAATTCCATACATGATGGGATAAATAACACCTACACTTTTGAGAAGGATGGACTCAAACATACCCTATTGCCTATGCAAGAAAAAAAAGAGGACAGTCAAAGCAGCAGTAGTAAGGTGATGTTGGTAAGAAGAAAGGAGTTTATAAATGATGGAGAGTCAAAGGAAGTTGCAACAGTGACCAAGGAGGTGGACCTTCAGTTTTTGCAGTGTTGCACGGGTGTAGATAGTGATGATTTACAGGTAGGATAGCCAACAACATGTGTTGAAACAAATGATTATGAAGTTGGGGAAGTTGTTGATCTTATGAAGGATGCAGATATATAGGAGAGTTTGGAACAAAAATGTCAAGATGAATACATGGGAACAAATCTACATAAACAAAGTGTGGAGATAGTCAAAGAGAATGTGGAAGATGTCCTGGCTCTTCAAATTGAGGCAGTTGATCAAGAATGGCTTGTACTGATAGGAGGTGTGATGAATATTGCATACACCAATGGTGAGTTAACATTTCAACTTTTGAACCCCTTGAATATAGTTGAAGATGATACAATGAATGATATGGAAAGGTATGCAAAATTCAATCAATATAGTGGAGTTGATTATTGTTGGAGGGGAATGCAAAATGAATGGGAAAGGTGCAAGAATGAGAGGCTAAGCAATGGGTGGGCGAAGTATATTGAAGATAATGAGATTAGTCTAATGGTTTGGGCTAATATGAAGCCAACTAGTGGAACGAACATGAAGAGCCTAAGGAGAATTTTGATGTATGGAGGTTTGACCAAATGTTGGAAAAAGAGGAAGAAGTAATGGTAAATGTTTATTAGCCTTATGGGATGGGCTGCAAGCGCATAACACTTGGAAGGTTAGTCCTACTACCCAACTCCCTTTGTGATCTATGCTCACAAAAAACTCCCCTAGGGAGCTTGATGCATGGGCATCACCTTTGCATCATCTAATTTTGGTTTGAGCCATTTTGGTTTTTTCTAATTTATTCTGAATTTTGGTTTTGCTTGGCTTAATCCTTTACAAGTGGCAAGATTGGAAGCTCTATCCAAAATAGTTTCAAAAGAAAACAAGATAGTTTGAATGGTTGAGGAAGAATGCATCACCCCCCATTTTGGGTGTGAATTGTTTCCAAGAAACGAGAATTGATCTTGGAAAAAAAATAAAGGAGAAAGAAACACTTTTGGAGGTTCTTCCTGAGAGGGAAAAAGAGGCAAAAGACATTTTTAAAAATAAAAAAAAGTTTTTGGAAGAGCAAAGAGACCAATTGATCCGATTTGGTTTTGTTTCTAGTTGAGAATGAGTAGGAACAAAGAAAGGTTGATTGAGTGTGTTGTGATAGCTAGAAGTGGTCATTTGGGAGAATCGATTCCTCTAAGAGTCAATGGCTTTATGATTTGTTTTTTACACGTATTTCCTTTCCAAACTAAACCGTGGTGTTTTTATTGCTGCAATGGCTTTTATTTACATGTGGTTGTTGTGTTGAATGGAGATGAGAATGTGCCAGTCTTTGGTTCTCTTTTCCCATCACTTTATAATGCATGTCCTTGTTTTAATGAATAAAGTGAGAGTCCCTTGTTGCATATATGTCTATTCTTGACTGCTAACTTGTGCAAGGAGGATCGATCAAGGAAGCTATTATTTATGCATTTATTTTATACACTCATATTGCTTGTGGAATAGGCATTCTGAAAGAATCTTTGTATGATAGAGCATCTTTGTAATCTGAAGTTGTGTTGTTGAGTCTTGCATAGTTTCAATTTGTAGTTTTCCATTGTTGTTGAAATTTTAAACTAGTTAACATCATGGCTAATTAGGAGGGTAACTAAATCAACAACAATCATCCACCTCCATTGAAGCTATATAGAAATTAAATTATTTTATTGAAAAAATCATGAAATTACTTGAGGATCAAGGAAGACTTTTGTCAAGTTCTATGGTGATGGCAAGCAAGATCTTGATGAGCATATTTCAACCTTCAGCACTACATGTGGAATTATAAGTATTGCATATGAAGATGTTTAAATTTACTTGTTTTTAGAAATCTTGGAAGTCATACCAGATGATTGGTTTCACTATCTTGTTGATGGTTGAGTTACAAGTTTGGATTAATGCATGATATATTCTTGCACATTCCAAACCTACGAGAGATAGTCATATATTTTTTGCACAACTCTCAAATGCTAAGAAAAATTAAATCATCTAGTTATAAAATTTGTCAAATCTCTGAGAATATTTTAACTTGCTTCATCAATGCATAATATTTAGAAGTTATTTTCTTTCTAGAACAAGGAAATGCTACAAAATTGAAGGTCTCTCAAGAATATTCTATCAAGTTTGAGGATTATATAATTATCTCATTAAATATACATAAAAATACAATTAGGCCTCTAGTTCCTTTAAAAATCTCACCACTTCAACAATATCCATTTCCTTCAAGCATAAAATATTATTTTATCAATTGTGTCAATAGTAGCTCTCAACCTACTTCACTAAAAATGGAAGTGGTAGTTCAGTATCTTCTCCTATATACACCTACTACTTGTTCCATGGAGTGAGTGAACATGATGGAGAAGGTTGTCCTAAGGTACAAATATTCAGATTATTGATAGCTTCAAATGAAATTTAGGGATTTTTGAACAAAACTAAATGTCTTTTAGATAAATCTAATGGTGACCTTGTTATGGGATTTAAAAAATATAAAAGTGATGTATTAAGAGATGATTTTCATAATCCTATGATGAATGCTATTATATGATCATACAACCAAGAATTTAAATTAGAACAAGAGTATCCACTAGAAGTAGAAATATTCCCCACTTTGCTCAATTTTTTGAGGCTAAAGAAGATATACTAATGGAAGAATAACCGATTGTTACACAAGTATGCCATTTTTCTTTGAGGGGGATGAGATCAAGTCCAAATATGAAGAGAAAAATTGTGAACAAGGATAATTTAGTTGCACTAAAGAGGACGATGAATCCAAAAGTGTTTTTCATTGTTTGATTAGTTGTTTGAAGAGCCTCGAATAAAATTATTCAAAGAAGAAGATAAATATATTTTTCTCTCTTAGGAAAATTCAACTTTAGGATCAACACTTTCCATGCACACTAATGATGAAAAATCTTAGTTTTTTTTGACAAAAAAATAATAAGTCTTATGCTAAAATTGTTTTTTTTCTCCAACATCTAACATTGTTGTCAAAAGACCCATATGTTTTGTTACCTTAGGAAGTTGTTGTTAGTGTAAATAGAGACATTATCAAACTACTTAACTAATCACCCTTCTAGTATTGACATGTTCACACTTAAATTGATTTTATTTAGGATATTTTACACTTTTGTCTTACTTCATATGATTGAGACATGTGTCCTCATCATTTGTGACACCTATTGCATGCACATTGGCCACTTGATCACACACTTGTCAAGTAAGATCGCAAGTGTTGCACCTTTGGAGGGGTAGTCAAAGTTCAATTCCTACCTTCTCACCTCCTCATTGTTGCATATATATGCAAGGTTCAACATTGTATTTTACATACTCTTATTTGATATATGATAGATATCCTATTGTATTCATTATTTCACTAGTGGAAGACTATTTGAATGCATTTAGATTCTTGGCATTCTCCAACATGGTATCAAATCATTTTTTTTAGAGTTTTGAGTTCATAGATTCTTGATTAAGAGAATAGATTTTTCTATATAATCTTGTAAATTCCTACATGCTCTTCAATTGGATTTTGAATGATTTGGAGAATCATAACAAAATTATTAAGATATATTAACCTCTTTTTACATATGTTTTTTTGGTGATACTTCATGATTACAAAATTTTTAACTAATCAAATGCGTCTATAAGGCTCAAGAAAGTCAATATTGGATTTCAATTCATATGATTAGGCCATTGTATGATATAACATTGAACAAGTGTTTGTGGTGCAAGGGCACCAAATGCATCTCTTGCAAGGTTGAACAAATTTTGATTTTTGGTAGAATTTAGGTTGTTTTGAGTATTTTATGTTTAATAAGTTCATATTAGACCATTTCTCGATGTATTAGGCTTGTTGGAGTCATATTGGTCAAAAGATGCAAATATTGCAAAACTTGTCAAAAGTTGCTATGTAAAAAAATACAAAAAATGCTTAAAGTGGGAATACCAATGGTCAGTTGGAATTTAAAAGGTGGTTGGTCAGTTTAGATAGTTGGTTCTTGTGTTTTTATGTTAAAAATTCCTCCCTCAAGTTGAGGTAGGGGTTAGAGACTTGTAATTTAGAAATCAAGCAATTAAAGTTCCCTATTTTCATTGTAATTCTATGTTTTTAACAGAAATTTTGTTTTCCATAGGCCTGTACAGATCCGTACTGAGTCATATTGGATTGAAGGCTATTTTTTTGGTTAGGCATATGTTCTAATTTCATTTTTCAACAAGTGTGGTATAATTTCATAAGGAAATAAGTGTTTTATTGCCCATTTTTTGACTGCGGATCTGTACATCAACTCTTAAGGTTTTGAAGGCATAAAAAGTGATTATGGCCCATTCCACCGACTATACCTTCTGTAACTGAGTGGAATGGGCCAAAATAGGTATGTTTTTGTGTTTAAATTGGTTTTGTGAGTAGGGAAGGTTTTTTGAGGGTTTGGGCATGATGCCCTAGTTGACAAAATTATGGATTTTGAGTGAAAATTGGTGGTTTAAGGGTGGTAAATGTGGGAAACCCTTGAAGCAGAAAGTTTTGAGGGTTAATTGAGCATGTGATAACATTCTTAGGTGTTTTTGAGGTGTTGTTAAAGTGTGGAAATTTCGGGAAGATACATTTTCAATAAACCCCTCCTTAAACAAGCAAAATTGAGGGTTTTATGGTTAGTGGTGTTAGAGGGATTTTCTCTAGCAAAGAGTGGTGGATTTTTGGGTCTTGTATGCTAGAAAATGACTTCCCATAGGTTTTTGGGATTGGTAGATAGTTTTGAGAGGAGTTTCTTTGTAAATTAGGCCTAATTAGCCAAGTAGGATAGTGTAGAAGCCTCAGTTTGGAAGATTTGTTCCAAAAGAGTCCTATGAAGTCTTGAGATATGTTTAAGAAGACAATAATGGGTGCTTGAAAATATAGATGGATTGATGTTTTTTCAAGAAGTTTACAAATTATGATTAGGAAGCTAGGTCTACAAACCTATAGGGCAAATAGAGTGAATGTGAGAGAAATCAATGAGATAGGGTTTTGATGGTTGCAAAATTGTTTCAAAAAGCTTGAATTGTGTTGGATAGTTAAAAACCTCCATGATATACATTAGTTGGTATCATAGCTTACTAATTAGATCTCTGGAAGTTGAAGTGAAAGATTGAAGGTGGAAAGGCAAGATGCCTCCAAAAGGAAAAAATATGGCCAAAGAAATGAGTGAATTGAAGGACGAGCATGCTAAAGAGATTAGGGAGTTGAAAGAAAGACTTGCTACTCTGGAAACAAGGTAGAGAAGAGATGTGGAAATGGCTGATGAGTGTGATTCTGTTCAAGAAGAGGAAGAAAAATTTGAAGATATGGAAGAAGAATTGGATCCTGAAGACCAAAGGATGGAAAAGCTACTGAGGGTTGTTAAAGGAGATAAACATGAGGTAAAGATTGATGTGCCTAAATATGGTGGTAATATGAATGATGAAGAATTGTTGGATTGGATCACAACCTTGGACAACTACTTTGAGTGTGAAGACATTCCTAAAGAGCAGAGGGTGAAAATTGCAAAGACAAAGTTGAAGGTCCATGCACTTTTGTGGTGGGATTATGAGTAATCAAAGAGAAGAAAAAAAGTTAAATCAAAGATTTTATCTTGGGAGAAGATGGTAGCCAAAATGAAAGGTAAGTTTTTGCCTTTTGATTATGTTATTTAGATGTTTAGAAAACTTCAAGGTTTAAAGAAAAAAGAAATGGATGTTAAAGCATTTACTGAAAATTTTTACAAGTTGAGTATTGGGTCTGTTCATAATGAGGATGAGAATGAAAAAATTGCTAGATACTTGGTTGGATTGATATTTAACATTCAAGATGAACTAACCTTGGAAAATCCAAGAACTGTTGAAGAATGCTATCAAATGGATATAAGGGCTGAGGAAAAGGTGAAAAGAAGGAAAGAAAAGACAAATAGAGGTAGAGGCAACACTTCAAGGGGAAGAGGATCATTTCCTACTTCAAGACAATCAAGTGAAAGCCAATAAGTTGCACAAAAGAACAAGGACAAATTGTTGATCATAGAGGTGGATTCAAGGCTCTAGAGGAAGATTTTGAGGTGGTAGAAGTTCAAACACATTTGTAGGTAGATACTACCATTGTAACGAGTTTGGTCATCGAGCATTCAAGTGCCCTGAAAAGCAAGGTTCTACTTCAATTGGTGGTGAAAGGAGAAGTGATAAAATAGTGCAATTGGTTCAAGAAGATGAATGTGAAAGTGTAAATTCTCCTAGTCATCTTGCTGCTCTAGAAGTGGGAGAATATTTGATGGTGAGAAGACAACTACTGAAGGCATCCAAGGAGAAGGAATCTACACAAAAGAGGACATTGTGCAAGACCACATGCAAATGTAAAGGTAAGGTGTTAGAGTAAAGGTTTTAACTTAATTATGTTAATTAAGTTACCTTTATTCCTCTCTTAAAATTTCACTTTAGTTTGCATATTGTGACATTTAATAATTATATTAATTATTAAATGTCTACCTATTAGGGTCGCATGATCTCCTTTCTTAAGGATTGATCCATTGTATATTTTTCATTCTATTGTTCTGTTAATACATCTTTCATATTACAGAGCTTAAAAACCCTCTCTTTCTTTTTTCTCCATTCTCTTCCATGTGATAGGTATCTCTTTGCATGCAAGTGTTCTTAGACTTTGAAGTTGGTTTTGACAACTTCTACATAAGGTATGCAAAGTTGTAGTAGATTCATGTTCCATTGATAATATTGTGTCTAATGAAATGGTAGATAAGTTGAATTTGGAGAAAATTCCTCATGACACACCCTATAAGGTATCTTGATTGAATGATGATTAGTCCATTTTGGTTTGTGAACAAGCTTTAGTTGAGTTTCAAATTGGTGGATATAAAGACAGGGTTCTTTGTGATGTTTTACCCATGAGTTGTTATTTATTGCTTGGGAGACCATGGAAATATGATTGACATGCCATTTATGATGGAAGAAAAAATACATATCAGATTGAGAAGGATGGAAATGCTTTTACATTGACTCCATTGGTTGAAGATGTGAAGGAAAAAGGTAAGGAAACTCAAGTGATCATGATGGGAAAGAAAGAGTATATAAAGGTTGAGGAAGATAAGAATGTAAGGTTTGCAGCTATTGCAAAAGTTGCAGATAATAAGATAGTGAATTTGAAGGATGGTGTACAATTAGGAAGAAAATATGATGAGAAGAAGATGTCAAAAAATGACCTAGAGAAGGTCAAGGATGAATTGTGTTTGGCTTGGGGAGATTGTTTATGGCTTCTAGTGTTGTCATTGATGGCAACTGAAGTCATTATCTCGGTTCACAGATCATGATCTACTTATACCGATAAGAAATGTAGAAGACAATGTGTTACCGATAGAAAGCATGAAGAACAAGGTATCTGGTTAGTTAGTCAATTTGCTTCACCGGATCATCATTGTGTTGTGGATCCCCAAGAAATTTTTTTAAGCATGTGTGTTACCTTATTAGTAAGTTTTGTGGTGTTGCAACAATCAGTGTACGAGTTAGGAGATTCGGTAGAATGATTTTCTATTTATTTACTCATTATGGCCAACTCAATGAATGTAGAGTGTCGTTGATGTACAAGGAGTAGTTTTTAATTGTTTCTAAGTTTGAGAATATTGTTTTGGGTCCCATCTATGTCTTAGCCGACTTGTGTGGGTACGCATTGAAGATTGCTCATGATTTGAGCTAACTGATGTCTTAGCTCATTGATGCCTATAGAAGTTTAATAGCTTGAGGTCGATCTTGGAATACAATGGACTTTGGTGGTATTCAACAATAGCTTATGGTGGCACTTGATGATCTTGATCAGTCTAAAGCAGAAGTCATGGAATTAAAAGCAAATCTTGTGGATGCTGAGAAATTCATTCAATCATTGAAGGATAAAATCAATTAGTCAAGAGAAAAGAGGAAGGAACTTTTTGATCAACTGAAGCAGAAAGAAAATAAAAAATTGGAAGATGCTCACCTGAATTAGACCTGAAAAGAGATAACTGAAGAATGTGAGAAAATTTCTAGAAATAATTCTACTCTAAAGCTTGAGATGGAATCTATGGCGATGAAGCTAACTAAGGAGATTGAGGAAAGGAAGAAGAATGAGTAGAATTCAACCCAATCCCCATAAGAAAAAATTGAAGAATGCAGCAGAGTAAATAATGGATTCATTCAGTTGGAGATTGAATTGTAACAATCCAAAAATAATGAACAAGAACTTGAAAGAAAGATAGTTATTCTCAATGATGAACTCACTACTGAAAATGAGTACAAGTAGAAGTTTAGGATCAGTTCTGATAAGCTTGATGAGCTGACTAAAGGACAAAAGGATGCAAATGATAAATGAGGTCTTGGATATGAGAAGGAAGAAAGCTTTTGATTTGAACATAAAGATTCTAGAAAAGGAAATCAAATGAACAAAGGCAAAAGGTATCTAGTAAGGAAACCCAATGCTTAGAAGTTTAATGGTTACTGCTTTTCTTGTAATAAATTTGGTCGTATGGCTTCTTAGTGTAGAAGTAAAATAAATTCAAGCAGTCCATCATTTCCCAGTCACTGTTTTAATTGCAAAAAATTTGGTCACAATTTAGTTGAATGTAAAAGTATGTCTGTTAGTTTAAGAAATGTTAAGTGCTATACTTGTGGAAGATTTGGGCATGTTTCTAATCAATGCAAATCAGGAGGAAATTAGTGGAATGAGTGGTCTAAACAGAGAAATCTTGTGTGTTATAATTGCAACAAATTTGGTCACTTTACAAGATTCTGTAGGAACAAAAATATGGACAGAAGAGGTCTGGTATACAGAGGAAGAATTTCGCAAAAAGATGACAAAGGAAAAGGAAAAGTGATTGTGGAAGAGATAAGAGATCAGATGAAGAAAACGTGGGTAAAGAAGAATGGATTTGATGAAGGAAATAAGCCTATACTGGAAGCAACCTTTGGTAATTCCTCCAAAAATTGATCTTAGGCCATTGGCCTAGGGGGAGTTTTTCAAGGAAAATCCTTTGGCCCCCTTGTCAGTAGTTGGCATCGAAATGAAAAAATTTGTTAGTAACTGTGATAAAATTTTCAAAATGCATTAGTAATCACTTATGCAGGAACATGAGAAGTAGAAGGTCTGTAGATAAATTTTTCTTTTGCTGTCTGAGAAAACAGAGTTACCAAAACTCCTAGGGAAAAGTATTTAATGCAGTGAAAAGGTTAGGTGTGAAAAGTTATAAAATGGTATTTGGAACCCTCATTTGTCACCTTGCATTGAAGAAGAGCAAAAGGAGAGCCTTTGTAGCGAAATCTCAAAGGAGTAAAGAAAACTTGGCGATGAATTCCTTAGGTATTTCAGTTGTTTGTAGAATTTTGAAATCTTGTGCTTAGTAGAAAACATTGTTCCGTACAAAAAGTAAAATGAAGCAAATCAAAGGAACATTGAATTTGGATGAATATAGTAGTAGGAAGATTAGGGATGTAAGAAATTTGTTGCTAGTCAATGAATTGAAGTGGCTTGAAGGTGCAAAACATAAGAATTTGGACATCTGGAATGAGTTTCCTTATTTCGTCAACACATAAGTGGTCAAGTTTATCTTGAATAGATTGGATGATGATATCCTTACTCTAGATAAACCCTATCAAATTTCAAAAGAGGTGATCATAAATCTAACAAGATTATGCAATATTGGAGATGTTCCGAAAAAGAAGTCGATTTGGAATCAAGTGGTTGAAACCCTAACCAGAGTGATAGGAGATCAGAGAGCTCTGTTAATTTCAACAATCAAAGATCCAATAACAAGGTACATTGCACATGAAATTTCATATAAAATTTTCTTCAGAAACAGTGAAGGATCAACCTCCACAGGTGCAGTGTATATCACTCACAAAATGATAATGGAAGATGAAGACTTTGATCTGTGTGGATTGTTGAAGGATCAATTGATAGAAAATGTGCAATTTTCGAAGGATGTAGATTACCCCTTTAGGTTTGGTACCCTAGTTGTATGCATTATGATGTATTTTTTGAATTGCTTTCCTTAGAATGATAATGTGGTATGGAAGGAAAATGAACCTATTTGTAAGCAAATTTTTAAACATTTCAATACTCTAGAAAATTGTGAACAAGTTCATGAAAATTTCTTTAGAGAGTTATTGGGAAAGTTTGGAATAGTTGGAATCACTCTTCCAGTAAGAGAAGTTGAAGTTGGGTCCTCTTCCAGTAAGGTGGAGAAGAGGCAAAAAAGGCTTTAGAGTTTGTTGATGTCATTCCTCCAAGACACAAATCTCTAAGAATTGAAGAAAAAGGAAAAGAGCAAGTAATTGTGGATATACTAGATGAAGATTCTGATGATTACACTCCTAGAGATGAACCAAAATTAGTTGAACCAGATGTGATGATAGTAGAAGAAAGTGATGAAGAAGGTACTTTATTCAAAGCAAAGATACTGTAGATAGTTTAGGAGGAAGATGGAATGCAAAATATTGTTGACATATGGTTAAATGGACCATCATATTGTTGGCTCTCAGTTGTTTTTAGTTTGTCCTTGATGTCAAAAGTGGTTTGCTGATATGAATGTGATGATATGCTTGGTGGATGTTGATAAGATGCATTGTCTCATTGATTGTTAGGATGATTGGTTCCCATGATATACAAATGGTGTATTCATTTGCTGTTCTTATGATATGAAAATGGTGTATTCAGTTGCTCATGCTCAGTTTATCTTTAAATAATATGTGTCTCTAACATGTGTTGTGTCATTGACATCTTGGTAACACTGTGACAAAACTCCCTAGATTGGATAATATATGCACACGGTTTATACAATTGGGATGGTCTAATCTTGGTGGCATATGATTTGGTTCAATTTATATCATGATTTCCTTGGCTTTGTCTACATAATTTTGATGAGCTACATGATGTTCAGTTTTGGATCTACATGATATTCTTTAAGTGTTTATAATTATGTTTGAATGATAGTGTTGATAAGGCATTGTACAGGTTATTCAGGATTGATCATTTTCAAGATCATTTGAAGGCTCCATTTGAGGTTGCATGTCACAGGTTATTTGATTATATTTTGATTGATCATTTGCAGGTTCAATTTGAAAAAACAATCATTTCTCAGGTGACTAAGGTCATTTGGTATTTCTTGTTACATTTTAATGTGTTTGATTATGCACATTTCTATTGCATATCTCATGGAATTTTGACTTGACAATATCATTGTGTCAATGGTTCTTTGATTTCTCTACATGGGAATTATAAGGTGACTTCTCTATACGGGCCTTGCTATGATAATCAACATTGAAGTGTTCATAAGCATCTTGATTGATTATTTAATGTGGCATATAATATAAACCTTATTTGGTTTCTTTTGGTGCATTGTATTGTTGATTACCTTGGCATATCAGGTGGTTATTTCATTTCACATTGGAGTTATCTTTGTTAAAGTCACATGGTAGTGACATCAATAATATATGGTATCGGATTTCATCGAGCACATGGTATTTGTGTCGATCACATGGCACTAAATTGGAAGTTGAATTTGATGAGTCACATGGAATTAATATCAATTGGTCTTTATTTAATAAGCCATCATTTTGTCGGCATCTTTGGAAGCTTCTATCATTTTTTCTCACCAACAGATATTTTGGATTTCAAAGGTTAATGATTTTTGATTGATTAGGTTTTCAGATTCCAAGTGACTATTGTATTTTGGAAAGTCTTCGACAGACTTGAAAGAAAGAAGATTAGGGTAATATTGTTTTTGTCTCAATGTGTTAATTTCTTGAACCCTAGCCGCTGCCATATGTGAAGTATGCAAAAGATCATCTGACATTCTAAAAGAACAATGAGAACTAATGCAAGCCCAAAACATGAAGCTTGATGGGAGTTTTTGTATGAGTGGATTTTTTTTTACTGTGGAAGTTAGAGGAGTTTCTTCCAATTGGGTCATTATGAGTTTACTTGACAGGCTATGGTGGTTTCTTTTCCTTCGTCCTCCATGGTCAGGTAAAATGATCTTGTGGTTTTTTTTTTTAAAGATTCTTCTGGAATATTCAGTTCGGTGCTTAAGGCATACAAATTTTTCAATTCAAGTCTTTTGAGATTCTAGCAGAAAATATTGTTTTTTTTGAAGATAGAAATCTGTTAGGGTTTCACAAACCCGAGTTGATTTTTAGCTAATCAAAACTGTATACAAAGATTATCTTGCTTCTATTTAAGAAGGGTTTTTTTTTGGTATTTCTAGGATTGATGGTGAAGAGAAATGTTGTGAGACATAGGCTTTATTCTTATAGTGACAAGAAATTGTTTTACACTGAAAATCCTTTTGAATCTCAAATATTTGTATAAAATAAGACGTTGTCAATCATATACAACATTCTTCTTCAGTGTGCTTATAGAAAATCATAATAATCCTATGTTAAGATTCTAGGACTGCAATTACTGCACTTCTAGGGTTTTAACAATTGATTATATTCTATATTTTGTAAAGGGGTTTGTGCTCTTAGAGTTGGTTCTCTAAATTAAGGAGGGGTTGGTGCTCTAAATTAGTGAGGGATTGGTGCTCCTTGGAGTGGATGCTCCTGAAATTTGTAGAGTTGGTGCTCTATCTGAATAAAGTGATATATTTTTTGAGTGATTTAAATTATTCCCCAAGAGGATTTTCCACTCAGGAAAAATTCTAGTATTATGTGATGTTTATATGTGTGTGAGTTTTCTTATCTGTCTATTTTAAATGTGTCACCAAATATACATTGAATTCACATCTGCCAATATATAATATATATATATGTCAGGTTTCATGCATAAAAATTTCTGATTTAAAAATGAGCTCTGATACATGTGAAAGTGTTACATTTCCCTTATGTTAAAGTTTCATGTTTAAATTCCTGGTTCATGTAAATACACTATTGTTTATGCACAAGTAAAATATGTTCTTTGAATTGTCCTTTCGTGTCTTGATTTAAATGTCAAGTTTGCAATACATATTGTCATTTGTATTCTTGGCTCAAAAAAAACATACAATCTTGTTTTTTGACAAAGTTTTGTTACTTTCATAAATCACTAATTCACCCCCCTCTCAGTGATTTCATTCTTCCAACACATATGAACAATACTTCATTGAGGATACTCTAGGCAGATACTTTGTGCACAACAACATCGAATTGGAAAGTTTGCAGAATGTACTTCCAGAAGAATTGATTGAATGCATCAGGGATGCTATGGCATCTGTGCCTCAGGATAGGAAAGAGGAAGAAGTAATTTTACATCTGAAGGAGCATTTTAGGTTGTCTCTCGCCAAACTGAAAAAGAAAATGAATGTGTTAAGGCAATGTGTTGACTCAACAAATAAGGTCTACAATTATTTTCTTTGGTGGCCTCATGTGGTTGGTAAATACAAGGACAAGCTGGAGAAAATTGAGAGTGAGTTGAACAAAATTGGTTAGGATTACAATATTTTTCAGGACTAGGATGGAGTAGTAAATAACATAATTCATGAGTTGCAGGTTGAGCATGCAAAAGGTTCACTTTTCCAGAAACACTCTTATGGACACTTTCTGGAAAGTGAAGGATCTAACTGAATGCAGATTGGAGTAGAAAATTGAGATTCTGAAGAAAGGAGAGAAGTTGGAAGAAGCGATTACAATTCTAGAATCCCTTATTTAGATCATCAATCGAACATCAGAAAAAAATAGTTTATTAATAATTATTAGGATTGTTGTAGATGCTTGGAAGAAATTTCTTACGAAGATAAAGGATAAGTGTAAAATAATTTTTTGATTTGTGCAACAGTTGCACTTCAAATTTTGAATTTTTGAAATAGGAGTGAGAGATTAGTGAAGAATATATTTTTCATTGATGTCAAAGGGGGAGGAGAGTAGTGAAAAATGTCTTGTTATTCTAAGGGGGAGTAGTGTTTTGAAATTTTGAGTTTTGGTTCTGACACTTAGTCATTTTTCACTGTGTTGCCATCAATTCCAAAGGGGAGGTTGTTGGCATACGGCTTGGGGATATTTTTTATGGCTTCTAGTGTTTTCATTGATGGCAACTGGAGTCATTATCTCAGTCCACAAATCAGGATCTACTTATACCAACAAGAAATGTAGAAGACAGTGTGTTACCAACAGAAAGCATGAAGAACATGGTATCTGATCAGTTAGTCGATTCAAATGCTTCACTGGATCATCATTTTTTGTTGTTGATCCCAAAGAAAGTTTTTTAAGCATGTGTGTTACCTTATTAGTAAGTTTTGTGGTTTTGCAACAATTGGTGTACAAGTTAGGAGATTCAGTAGAATGATTTTTTGTTTATTTGCTCATTATGGATGACTCAATGAATGTAGCATGTCGTAGATGTACAAGGAGTAGTTGTTTAATTGTTTCTAAGTTTGAGAATATTGTTTTGGGTCCTAGCTATGTCTTAGCCAACTTTTGTGGGTATGCTTTAAAGATTGCTCATGATTTGAGTCGACTGATGGAGAATATTTCATGTTTTGTTGAAGCCGACTTAAGTGATTAAAATCTTTGCTAGCGGATATATATATGAGATCGGTAAATCATTTTGAAGTGTGGAAAAATGATGTATAAAGTGTAAGTGTGTGAAAAGGGAAAAGCAGATGTGTGTGAATGAATATCAAAATATTTGTTGAGTGAATTTTGTTTGTGCAACATAAGGGTTTTTGTGTAGTAGAGCAGAGTAGAAGTGCAAATTGGACAGAAGGTCCAAAATCTATTTAATGTGCTTCATTGGAACTGAATCCAGGCATTTGTAGATGTTATCTTCTTAGTTCAATTTTTGTTCTAATCACAAACACTTTGTAAGGAAGTGAGCCTTCCTTAATTTGAGCAATGAGCTCTAAGCAATGTGCTTGAATGCAAGTGCATTCCCTTTTATTCATAGTTTTAACAAAGTATAAATTGTTGATTAATCTCCACCACAATTTTTCCCCTAACAAGGCTTCCACGTAAAAATATTGGTGTTATGGTGTTTTGATCATCTTGTTTATGTGCTTGCATCTTTATTTTTATTTATGTGTTGTAAATGGTTTAAGATCTGAATTGAAAGTTGAATTTTCTAAACATTGATTCACCCCCCTCTTAGTGTTCCTTGAGTCTAACAAATTGTTAGGTGGAGTGCAAAATTGCTTAAAGGGGCATGATAACATTATGGTGGGGATAGTACTTTTTCTTATGGTTTCAAAAGAGGATAGTGGAAAGATAAATACTATTAAGGAAGAGGTTTATAAGTCTAGTAAGACAAAAATTACTGAGGTGGTGAACTTGATGAAAGAGGTATAGGAGAAAAGTAAAATGAAACAAGTTGAAAGGAAAAAGCAAGTGAGGGGATTCAAGAGTGTAACAAGAATGTAGGAGTGGATAGTAAAAGATGGAGTTGAACAAGAATTCTTTGCAGGTGTAAAGGCAAGATCTACATCATTCTAAAATGGTAGACAGGTCAGAGAACATTCACCAAGAGTTTACAAAGATGGAACACTATACAAGTGGTAACAACTTCAAGAATTCCAAGCACAATGCACAGTGGAAAGGAGTACCTGATAAAATGAACTTTGAAGAACCAAGAAATGAAATATTCAAGGGTGCACAATTTGTAATACAAATTCCAAGAGACTTGGAATCCTTTTTAGGTCGGGTGTATGGTGCAGGGGCACCAAATGCATCTCTTGCAAGGTTGAACAAATTTTGCTTTTTGGTAGAATTTAGGTTGTTTTGAGTATTTTGTGTTTAATAAGTTCATATTAGACCATTTCTCAATGTATTAGGCTTTTTGGAGTCATATAGGTCAAAAGATACAAATATTGCAAAACTTGTCAAAAGTTGCTATGTAAAAAAATGCAAAAAGTGGGAATACCAACAGTTAGTTGGAATTTAAAACGTGGTTGGTCAATTTAGATAGTTGGTTCTTGTGTTTTGATATTTAAAATGCCTCCCTCAAGTCAAGGCAGGGGTTAGAGACTTGTAATTTGGAAATCAAGCAATTAAAGTTCCCTATTTTCACTGTAATTTTGTGTTTTTAACAAAAAATCTATTTTCCATAGTCTTGTATGGATCCGTATTGAGTCATATTTTCTTGAAGGATGTTGTTTTTGTTAGGCATATGTTCTAATTTCATAAAGAAATAAGTGGTTTATTGCCAATTTTTTGATTGCGGGTTTATACATCGACTCTTAAGGTTTTGAAGGCATAAAAAGTGATTATGGCCCATTCCACCAACTGTACCTTCTGTAACTGAGTGGAATGGGCCAAAATAGGTATGGTTTTGTGTTTAAATTGGTTTTGTGAGAAGGGGAGGTTGTTTGAGGGTTTGGGAATGATGTCGTAGTTGATAAAATTGTGGATTTTGAGTGAAAATTAGTGGTTTAAGGGTGGAAAATGTGGGAAACCCTTGAGGCAGAAAAATTTGAGGGTTAATTAAGCATGTGAAAACATTCTTAGGTGTGTTTGAGGTGTTGTTAAAGTGTGGAAAGGCCAGGAAAGCAAATTTTCAATAAACCCCTCCTTAAATAAGCAAAATTGAGGGTTTTTCTCTGGCTAAGAGTGGTGGATTTTGGGGTTTTGTGGGCTATAAAATGACTGCCCATAGGTTTTTAGGATTTTCAGATAGTTTTGAGATGAGTTGCTTTGTAAATTAGGCCTAATTGGCCAAGTAGGATAGTGTAGAAGCCTCAGTTTGGAAGATTTGTTCCAAAAGAGTCCTATGAAGTCTTGAGATATGTTTAAGAAGACAATAATGGGCCCTTGAAAAGATATATGGATTGAGGGTTTTTCAAGAGGTTTTCAAATTAGGATCAAGAAGTTAGGTCTTTAGACCTACAAGGCAAATAGAGTGAATGCGAGAGAAATCAATGAGATAGGGTTTTGATGGTTACAAAATTGTTTCAAAAAGATTGAATTGTGTTGGATAGTTAAAAGCCTTCTTGCTCTACATAAATTTGAAGCACAAATTTGGTGAACAATTTTTTATTGGAACACTTTCAGACCAAAAGGACCTTGTCATTGTGCTTAGGAGGCCAAACAAATGAATTTTAATATATTTTTTTTACTTTCAATGTTAGGTGAATTTGAGGATTTTTTTATATCCAAGAGGTTGTATGGCCCCCCATCACACAGTTTGAGGTAGGTGTATGACATATTTAAAAAAGTATTTAGCACTTAAGAACTATGTTGATAACACTTAATACTAAGAGTTAACCACTAAGCACACTGTTGGAAGATTGAAATCACTAAGAGGGGGGTGAATTAGTGATTTATAAAAGTCAATATTTTTTTTGCAAAAACAAGAATTTGTGTATGCTTTTAAACCAAGAGAACAAATGATAGATATGTGAAGTGAACTTGACTTTTACATCAAAACACCAAATGACAGTTCAAAGAACCAATTTGACTTATGCATGAATAATATTACATTTGCATGAACTATAAATCAAACATGAAACATTAATTAGAGGATGAAATTAACACTTTCACATGTATCAGAGCTCACATTAATAATAGAACCTTTTATGCATGAAATGTGCATTGAAAAATATGAAAGATTGATATGAAATGTGACATAACAATGAAAAATATGAAAAAATGATAATTATGCGTTTGACAACATATTAAAATTAGAGTGATAAGAAAAGGATCACACACAGAAAATCACCACATAACACATAACTTTGTCATGAGTGGAAAACCCTCTAGGGGAATAAAAACCACTCGAAAAATCTTTCTTTATTCAGATAGAGAACCAACTCTACACAATTTAGGAGCACCCACTCCAAGGAGCACCAGCCCCTCACTAATTTAGAGCACCAACTCTAGGAGCACCAACCCCTCACTAATTTAGGAACACCCATTCCAAGGAGCACCAACCCCTTTTACAAAAAGAAATGATAAATATCAGAGGGTTTCTCTGTTACAATTTTACTCACATATTTCTTTCAAAACCAATACACCAAATATCCTATAGATTCATTGTTTGAATCTCTAAAATACCTCATATATTAGTCAAGATTTTTGCATCATGTTTTACAATAATTTCAATTGTAGAATGTGTGCACAACCTTCTCAAAATTTCCAACAACCAAAACTCATGTTTCATCTCTGTCTTTATATACATATGAACTCTTGAATCTTCATCAAAATTCAAGATTGAAAAATAACTATTTCCTTTAACCAATTGTATTTAACCCTTCATTTCTTTGTAAAGAATTATCCAAGGGTTTGAATAAAACTAATCACTGAACCTTCATTGTTAATATCTTAACAAAAATCATGATAAATCTTGTAAAAAATATGTTAACTGTAATACCTGTTTAGGGAGGAATGAAAACAAATAAAAACCAGAGGAACCATTTCAAAACTTCCAAATTGAAGATCTCCATCTATTATCTTCCAACTTCCTTAGTCAACACTCTATCTTCTTCCACTGTCGAGCTCAGAAATCTGCTAACACATCTTCATGGTGGTGGCTAGGGTTTCGCATGTTTTCCACATTGAAACAATAATAAATTTTCCCTACACTTCCTTCAAGTCTTTCGAAGAATTTTCAAACAAATATAATCAAGAATACACAATGATTAAAATCATTATGAAGTCCAGTGGGAAACAACATCATATCACATGATTTAATCAATTATTAAAATGCTTTTGAGACCATTGAATGCTGACACACATCATAAGTTCTCAAAGACTGTTGAAGCCACATAATATCCCTGTCAACAAAAATAATCACACTTATATAATAGTTGTTGTCGGTGAAGTTTAGTCACATGTATATTGTGACTTATCATTTAAAAACAGATACAACAATTCCTTTACCAAAGCTTTTTAAAAAAAATTGTAAACTTTAATATGCTCGACTCCTCAATGTCTAGAATTCTCAACAAGGGCTCTTTTTTCTTTGCTTAATATAAGTCCCATGTCTCTTAAGTGCCCAATACTCATTATGCCCAAATATTATTACCTTGTAAACATTATTCCCAAAACAAAGACTTTTATAATGTTGAAGTTTAAAGCTTCTATAATGTCAATGTCACATAAATATAATGTGACTAATTTCTTAATGCTCTCGAGCCACAAAGTGACTTTTACCTAGTCACATATCTATTAAAAAAATTGATCAAACAAGATTTCAAAACAAGCTGCCCGAAGCCTTGTATTTTGCATGCTTTATGTCATCAAGCATTAATAAGATATGTCACATCTGAAAGTGATCAACTTTAATATACCAGAGATTTGTAATGATGACAAGTCATATATACCTACTTAACCATGCCATATACACGAAACAAAAATATATATTTACCTTGAAGCAAATGCATGTGCATGCCCCGCCATAATGAACACATGTCAAACATCAATACCAACATGTACATGTAAAAACTGAAAAACAAAAAGTACCATGTGAACCAAATGTAAACATCTTGTGCCACCAAGATCATGAACTAACTGTAAACATCATGTGCCACCAAGATCATGAATCCCCATGAATCCCATAAAACAGTTTTGACATCAAGAAAAAACTGATATAAAAAACTGAAAGCCAACAAACTCCCCCTTTATCCTTGATGGCAAAACACATATCGTCTCTCCCCCCTTTTTCCTCAATGACAAAGAATGATAGAGGAGAGAGTGAAATTCCATAAAGAAAAACAACTGAATCCAACCAACACATATCCATCTAAAAAATAGGAGTAAAGAATCATATGATTACTTTAGTCATAATCAAATAAATCTATGTCACATACGCCCTTGTGTTAGTCACATGAGCAAACACAATATCTTTGCAGCCAAAATAATGTCTCTGTTATCATACCAACTGTCACTATTTTATGAATGCCACCTTGTGAATCTTTTGCTAGCTTTCTTTGTGGACACTATTATGATAAGAGAGAATAATAATATCAAGAATCATCAGCCTTGAGAACAAAGACCTTAAATGACAAGAATACCATTTTCAATAGTGGCATACTAAAAAAAAAACAACTCATTATGTAACTGTCACCAAGGAAAACCTGTAACACACTGCCACTTTCAACCTGTAGTTGGTAGTGATCAAGTCACTCACAAATAGCTGGTACCTTATATCAACATGCAAATATCATAAAATCAATTACTGTGAGATCAAAGCTATCAATGTATGCATCAATTGCACAACCCGCAAATAGCAACTTACTGTCAAAATCACAAAGCAATATCATTGTCAAGCACCCCAAGAATGAACTAAGAATGTAATAAATACCACTGCCATACAACAATGACAAGTTGAGAATGTACAAATCACTACAACCAATCACCAAAAATATTCTATACCATGAAATATGCAAGAAACCTCTCCCTATTCAATCACCATTTTACAATTATCATTGCTTATTATTGACATGTGTCCAAGCAACAAATGTTGCTACCACTTATGCTGTTTTTTCTTAAGTAACTATCTTATGAAACCTGAAAAAAATTTAATTTTCCAATCTAAACTATTAAACAACTGTTATACCAATCAATTTGCAATCCAAACCATAATGCAATACCAAAATGCATGTAACACCACCTAGTGGAGTATCAAATAGAATATCACTTAACATGTCAAAGATGAACACTTAATAAGAACCAAATGCAACCATGTGCTAAACCAATGCTTACAGAAACAAATGGTGCAAACAGATAAGAATGTCTCCCTCTAAGACCATGCATACTTTTAAAAGCATTCAGACAAGACTATTTTGAGAAGCCTTGAAACCTAAACCTTGCAAATCCAAAAATGTTATAACTTTCACTGTCATTTCAATAATAAGATTCTCCTCAAAACAATATTCACTACACTGTACTTCCTTGTTTCACATTGCTTCATGAAGTAGAAAAATTGCATGACTTGGAAGAAAAACATAATCTTTCTTCTCCATCTCCTGAGACATAGAGTTCTAAAAATTCTCTTCTCATATCATAGAGCCTTCCTCTTTATGAAGATAGAACAAATAAGTGTTGACTGTTCAAAGAAATGATATTGGTGGCAAAAAGATGAATTGAGTTTACCAATTCTCTATTCATTCTTAAGAAAAACTTTCTATATATTTGTTGAAATAATTAAAGACAATATAAAAGTGACAATTCTTCATGTAATGAAAATTGAAAGCTATTCCAAAACACCAATTAAAACTGCAAAGATTTGATTGTAGTTTATACTTTTAGGGATATAAGACAAAACTTTAAAGCACACCCTACAATCACAAGGATTGATTAGTGAAAAAAAAAGGAGGAAGATCATAGAAACTCCTCCTCAATTGATCAAGAACTTTTACACTAGTCACTTCATAGATATTTCCTTGTGTCCGTGAACCAACAATAACTATTTCTCCTGATTTCTTTTTAATCTGACACCCACAATCATAAGAAAGAATACAAAAATCCTAATCACATATTTGTGTCACACTTAACAGATTGTGTTTTAAACCTATTGCATAATAAACATCTGGCAAGAAAATGTTCTTACCAAAAACCATTGTGCCTTTGGCCATAAGTTGTATGTAATCATCATTACCAAACCACACTAAACCAAAATAACCAAATTCAAGTTTAGTAAAAATACTTCTGTCCCCTATCATATGATGAGAACAACCACTATCTAAGATCCATGAACTTTCAACTTTAACATATAATACAGTTTGATTAAAAATACCTTCTGGTTCTACATTGCTCCTTTTAGGCATCCGAACCAACTTAACTTTGTTTTGCATAGTTGTCTTAGAAAGATTAATCTCTTTCTTCTTGTAGGAAGCATGTTTGGATCTGCCACATTTAGCTTTTACATCTAGAAAATCACTTGGATAACCTGACTTGTCTTCATAATACTTTTGTTTATTTGAAAGATCTGTAAATTTATCAAATTCCTTTCTAAGATTGTTGATTTTAGTTTCTAAGATACAACAATTTTCTTCCTTGAATTCCAATTGCATCCTTGTAATCTTAAGAATTTCAACTTGAAGTTTTAAGTCAACAATTTCCTTTTCAGTGATTATAATCTTACTTACTAGATTCTCAATATCTTGCACAATCTAAATTTTCTGATATACTAAGTCCTTTTTCAAATCTTGAACTTCACTTAGAGCAATTTTCAGTTCATTCTCAAAACCTCCCAATTCTTTATTAGAAGTAGAAGTCTCTTGCAAGTCTATTTTCTTGCAGTTCCATTTGATTCATTGTGGCCATAAATACAATCTCACCTTCTAGATCTATTTTATCATCTTCTAAAACATACTTGTTGTTTATATCCTCTTGTTGTTTAACTTCACCCAAAAATAGAGTCTCTTCTTCATCTGAAGAATCTTTCGTCTCACTGTCTAATTCATCTTTGATGAATAGACTCTTTTTCTTCTTGAAATTGAATTTCCTTTTAGGTTTATAGATCTTCTTCTTAAATTGCTTGTCAGGTTTTTCATCATCACTGTTTGTTCAACATAGGGGCATTTAGCTAAGGATGTCCAATTTTCCACAGTTAAAACATTTAAAGAGAAGTTTCCCTTTGTATTTACCTGATCCTTTTTCAGTTTTCTAACAAAGTGAGACTCTTGTGTATTAGAGTCTTCTGACTCATTTTCAACTTCAATTCCCTTTTTTTTTAGTTTTAAAGGTAGTTTATTTTCCTAGTAAATGGTTTTTTCTTTTTCTCATTTCAAAGGAAGTAAGAGTTCCTTATAGATCATCTAAGGTAAGCTTATCAAAGTGTTTCTTTTCTTCAAGAGCTGAAACCTTAGTTTCATATTTAGGATGTAAGGTTCTAATGGCCTTTTTGACCACATCAAAATCTTCTATTTCTTCTCCTAAACCTCTCATTGCATTAACAACTTCACTTATTAACAAATACATCTTTGGTTAAGCCACACAAAAGAGCATGTTTGGCTCTAGCATTAGTTTCATACTTCTTTTCAACAAAATCTATGGGTATTGTGGATGGAACAACATACCCATTTAAAACAATGCTCCAAACATCAAGATCAATTGAAATCAGATTTGTTTCCATTATGAATTTCCAGAACACATAATTTGTACCATCAAACAGTGGAGCTCTAGTCACAAAAGTGCCTTCTTGAGCTTGTGACATGTTTGACTGACTTCCAAAAACTAGAATCAATCCTAGGTGGATTAGACCTATGAAAGGACCCTACGCTCTAATACCAATTGTTGGAAGATTGAAATCACTGAGAGGGGGGGATGAATCAATGATTTATAAAAGTCACAATTTTTTTTGCAAAAACAAGAATTTGTGTATGCTTTTAAACCAAGAGAACAAATGAAAGATATGTGAAGTGAACTTGACTTTTACATAAAAACACTAAATGACAGTTTAAAGAACCAATTTGACTTGTGCATGAACAATATTACATTTTCATGAACTATGAATCAAACATGAAACATTAATCAGAGGATGAACTTAACACTTTCACATGTATCAGAT